>JAOXJK010000001.1:93716920-93741115 GCA_025774025.1 Xenus cinereus
GAAGGAAGGAAGGAAGGAAGGAAGGAAGGAAGGAAGGAAGGAAGGAAGGAAGGAAGGAAGGAAGGAAGGAAGGAAAGCAGGCAGGCTTCTGTCAGCACGGAGCAACCAACAGACCAGGGTTTGGTTCTCGCTTTTAGCAGCTTCATATCTAGTCCTGGGAACGGAGCATTTATTATCAGATGTGTCCAGAAACATGTGACTGGGAGTGATGCAGGTTACTCGCCCTGTCTCTGCCTCAGGTTTCCCAGTGCCAGACAGGTGGGACCCTTGTTCTAACTCATAGGCAATGTGATGAGCTCTGCCTGGGAGGAAAAAACAAGAGCTGCTTGATTGGTGAAATACACTACCAAGTTCAGTATTTACTCAGCTGGTGGATGTATATTTAAAGAGGAGGCAAGCCCACCCCATCACACGACTCTCCATTTGGTTGTCTGATCCTGGCCCCATGGCTACAGCCTGAGTCCACGTAGTCCTCGAGGCAGCCGGCATAGCCCCTGACAGCAAGCTGTTGCTCTGCTGCTCTTTTCTCAGCAGCTGCCTATTTTTTGGCATAACTGTCCAAGCAGCACGTCCAAAGGCCTCAATTAGAAAACCTCAATTCAAACCGCCCATGCTTCTCTCGGACCGTGTAGCATCTGCTCTGTGCAACAGATGTGATGCCAGCGCCTGTGCTGGGGCTGACGGGTACCCAGATTCCAGAGGGGCTCCGTGGAGAAAGCAGTGGGGAGAGGAGCTGAGCGATGCCAAGAAGTACACAGCGATGGGCACTACGTGTTGCCTGCATTTGCCAGCACTGAAATCAGCCTCTCCTAAGAATGCCACATGCTACAGTGTTTTATTCTGGCCTTAGTTGTAGGCTTTGCTTGACGCTTCTGCTTACCTTCCGGTAATGCTGACGAATGGCTCCTGCTCGTGTGTGAGCATGGCCGTGCACCTTCCAGGACCTTAGCAGTTCATTGTATCCTCCTGAAATTTTTAGACCTTCTTTATCCACTTACCAGGCAACTTGAGCAGTCACAGGTCTCCAATGAGGTGACAGTGTGTGTCACTGAAGCAGGGAACTGGATGACATTTTTATACCTTTTTCTTTCCACTTGCATTACTCCAGTTTCTTTCTTTGTTACTCTTACAAATATTTCTATGCTAGTGTTTGCAAAGCATCAGCATTTTTTGCAGTCTTTTCTGACCTGTGGATATTGCACAGTATGTGATAAACTACTCTTTGTGAGCATGTTAGGATATATAACCCCCTACTATGCACAGCTCCTTTACACTTTTCTGGGAGTATAGAAGGGGCAGCAAACCTAGAAAAAATGAGAAACAGTTTGATGTAAAGTAATGACTAGAGAGGCACCCTCAGAAATACGGAAGGGGCATGTGGTATTCAGGTTATTACCATCTGACTAACTCCTGAAGTAGAGAAGCTGTTAAAGCAGCGTTGAGCATGCAGTCCTCAGCTCAGATGGAAACTCTTGTTTCCTCCACTCTTTTCATCCTCTCTACCCCCATTCCCACATGAGGTTATTTGGAAAGACTCTTCTCTTCACTAGGAAGTGAAATGGGAGGAGATAAATAAGGAAGGGAAATGGTATGGAAGGCCAGTTCCCCAGAAAATGCATATCTTCTGTACAGTGACTACAATGCGCCATAAGAGTCTCCATTTCTTGTTTCACTAAGTGTAGAGACTCAAAATTTTTAAGGCAACATGATACAGCTGGCTGTGCCTATGAATTAGTTTTTCCCCAGTCAATAGAAACTGAGCAGTAATAACCTTAATTAACATTTGCATAATTGTGATTAGTAACTTACAAAAGAACTGTTGTAGTAACATTATAAAAGATTATTTAGCAGTTATTGAATTATACTTTCTTTATTTAATTTTTTTTAAGTCACAGTGAGCAGCAAACAGGATGTGTCTAGTTGATTATGCAATTAAACGTATTAAGTAGCTGTAGGATGAAGTAATTAAGAAGATTTTGAGCACTTTCTAGGGCAAGTAAGATCTACAAGTAGGCGAGTGTTTCCCAAGGTGTCCAGCTGAAACATCAAGGTCATCCCGCTTGCAACTCAGTTCTAGCTTGTTTGTCACCGTTCACTGATAGTTTCATATGCTTATTCTCAACAAGTGCTCCTGGGCACTAATGCCTAATTCAATTAGATGGTACACTTCATTATTTACTGCTCAGCTTCAGTGGTGCTATGAGAATTGGGGCCTCGGATAACTCTTTTTTCAATGTCAAATTACCTCAAGTGTCAACTGTGATGGATCCAGGACTAACTTCGGACCAAGATTAAAGCTCCATGACTTTGCCCTCTGTGTGCTTTGAATTTTTATGTGGATGCTCAGAAAGTAGCCAGCAAAGGAGAAGTGGGTAGTGAAGCAGAAGAGAGATAACACCCTCCGGAAGACCAAAAGAAACTAGTTGCAATTAACAATCAGCAGCAGGTTACCAGAGACTTAATGCAGAAACAAGGGCAATAAGTGTCCTGATGAGGCACTGTAGAAGTATCAGCTCTGATTTTTATTTTGAGGTTTGAAAGCACTGAGGTGATGGTGTTAAAAAATGCAGAACATTTTAGAGAGATCGGTGCTTTGGTATTGCAGAACTGAGAAAACATCATAATTTTTAAAAAATCAGAAGGAAAAAAAATACAGAAACAGAATGAAAAACAAGTGACAAACATAAGGAAGTTAATTTCATTCCCTTAACCCAAGGGTCTGATATTAGAGAACCACTTATACACACAGAGTACTGAACTCTTTCTCCGTCATTTACAGACACTGCAGCAAAGAAATATTTCAGTGCTGTAGGAGTTATTAATGGGCTGATATTACTGTTAGTGCTGCTGAAGAACTTTCAGCAAATGAGACATTACAGAAAGAAAATCAAAAGATAATGATAGGACAGATGATAGGACAGTTTCCCTTAAAGTTTCTCACCTTTGGATTTATTACGGTTTGTCTATACTTACAATCTGATGCTTGTTCTTCACACTCAGCCTTCTTGCCTTTATTCTACCTTTATGTTTCCTGGGTTTCTTATTTTCCTCTTTCCTTTCAGCATCACATTGATCTATGTGATAGCACATTGCCAGAGAAGTCCTTGTAACTGGCTTCACCCAACTTCTCTGCCACCCCAATAACCTTTACTGTCATTCCTCTGGTTCTGTTTGTTCTCAGATATTTTTGGTCACATTTGGAAAAGATTTATCTTTCCAGTCCCAGCATGTTAAAGTACTCTGAATTTTGTATGTTGGAAGTGACCAAAGGTGTATGTTTTCAATTAATTTTTAAGACTCATTCTTTCTGAGATTGTACATCTCTAAACTTGAACTTCCTTTATGCTTTGGCAACAAGCTGAAAATGAGATAGTTTAGATGAGAAGGAAGTGGATTATTAACCCTCTCAAACTCTAAGAGCATCAGCTAATGAAAACACTGTATTTTTGAGATCTTTGAGAAGTATGGCATATAGTTTAGAGGACCCACAAGGAAAACGACTGAAATATGAACTAGAAACCCAGAATGTTTATAAGCCATGTAACTAAATTCTGAGCTAAAAAAGAAAAAAAAAATAAATTCTGTGCCTTGTAAATGAATCACATGAGGGTATAGCAGACCACTATGTGCAATAATTACTAAATGCTCAGATGTTGGACTAGAGGATCCAAAATATTGTTTCATTTTAGCATAAAGGAGATCCACAACTCTTTTTATGGCATGCTTTGGCTATGCTTCTGTGTGTTCCCAACTGTGAATTTTGACTGCACGTTAGGTATGGAATAATCCAATTTTGCACAGCAAAACTTGGCAGACTCAACTGAATTTCCCTGATTCAAACACAAGATGTTTTAGTTTTGTACAGATTCTACATCATACTTAAAAATTCTTTTTAGGGCGCAAAAGCTACACCAAAACCAGACTGGATTTTTCTAAAGCTAGTCACCCATCCATTAAAATCAATAATAAAGCAAAAGGAGAGTTAAAGCATGGTAAAAGGAGAAAAATGTGCCACCTCCACTGGAACAAATGAGGGAACAACTGCTTCTATTGACAGCTGTTTTATTACTGGAAAAATCCTTTTTTGGGGGGTTGGATTGCACGGAGCCATCCTGTAAAGGCAAAGTCTTGCTGCTGTTAATCCAGGCCTTTGGCAGCTGAAAATCTGTTCTCTGGCTCTGTTCAGCCCACTCCTTTTTGAGAGCAGTGGCAAAGATGATAAATTTCTACTCCGCTGCATCCACTAAAAGTCTCCTGTAATCAGGCACCCTTCAAAGATTCCTCCTTCAGTAAGGAATCACTTCAGTCTTTACTGAGCCAGAAAAGCCAGGCAAACCTGGTGGAATAAGGGTTTCTGACTTAAGAGAGTCCCACTTTCTTGAGCTGAGCAAATTGGTTCGGTTCTAAGAGACGAGGGATAAACTGGGCATCAACACACTGCAGCCAGGGCTGGGGTTTGGCAACATCACAGCCTCCAAACGGTGGAAATGAGGGAGCTGCTTCATGTGCAGTTCAGCAATTTCCTTTGGAGTCTGGGAGACCGATGGGCAAGGAAAGACAGTGGCTGGCACAGCTCCCCCAGCTTTACCCGCCCATGCTCACAGATCCATCTCGTAAATCTATCTCGGTCTATTTACTGGGGCTGTAGAGCCTGCTACTGTTGCTCATTAGCTTATATTCATGACAATTATCCTAAGGAAGGGGGGGTGGGCTATAGCTTTAAGCATGCAAATTAAGCAAAGTTCGGAGTTACTACACAAAATCACCAAATCCCAGGCTGTCATTACTGCCGTTCGTTTTTCAGAATACAGTTTTAATTAAACTAATTATCATGGGCTTCCACAGGTATTTTGAGGCTTTAACAAAACACTTTATCAGAATTTTAATCATGCTCTGTTGAAGGCAATGACAAAAACACTTCAATGGCATTGGATCAGAGTACACACAGTGCTAATTATTTATTTTTCTGGTACCTAAATAATGACATGAATTTGCAACTGGTACAATAAGCTGCTTCAAACTCTGGTACTTGTGATTCATTCTGTTTGGAATATTTAGCCAAATAGAGCTTCAAATCAAAAATAGGTAAAGCAAATTAATAGCTAATTTAGGATGTTACCAAGAATAACGTGCTGAAGACATGGAAGGTGGAAACGCTGCGTTTCATGCTCATTCCAAATGAGCCAGCCTGCAAACACCAGCCCTGCTGCTGCAAAATACCCCCACACAGCACCTATTGCAAAGGCAGAGAGAGACCCTGCCCTGTGCTCTCTGAAGTGTCTGTGTCTAACTCGGTCACGGTAATTAGGACTCTACGTGAATTAATAATAATAATCATTGATTTCAGCAGGATTACTTATCAGATCATCAGCTAATATGTGCAAACAAAGGAATGTGCTGCCCGGAGAAGTGGATATGCATAACAAAAACATTTAGATCTGGTTTCCCACAGGGTTTTCTTTCGCACAGTCATTTATACCTACCGAGAGGTGCTCACAGCCTGCTCCCATTCTGACCCAGCCAGCTGTTCCCTAACCCCCGCTCTGCACACCGTTAGCAGGACTCCGCAGTGTGCCGAACCTGGAGAGAACTCTGGAGTGTGCTATCACACGCTCCTTCGCATCAGAACACGGGTAGGAGGGTAGCTGTTGCTTTAGAGGAACGGTTCTTTGAACTATAGCTTGTCTGCTGCTGAAAAGCCAAGAGTGGAATTCGGCTGCTGAGGCATAAGGTGCCTTTGAGCGTCTGAGATACCAGTGCAGGGCTGTCAGGTGTGACCCGTGCCCTTCTGGAGTGGCAGATGGAGGCCAGGCAGGATGCTGTAGAAACCCATCCCCAGTGTAAAATGGGACTAAACACCCCGGTTTAGCCACCTGAGCTTCCCCTCTAATGTCTGTCTATGACTCCTGCTGTCTGGTAGCGCTAAAAGAGGCTGGCAACACAACCAGCTCTTCCCAGGAGAAAAATGTACGGACAAAAGGTAATGGCAGGCTCCCCCATATGCGGCTTTAGCTAGAGCACCTAGAGAGGAGGAAGGGTAAGATAACTTAGCCAAGCTTTCAAGAAATGTGTTATGGGCAATCTAGTGCCCACCGGCAATTAAGATGTAGGAACACAGAACAGAGCTAAAAGTAGTCATCTGGTCCTTCTCACAGCCTCACTGGGATCAAATTTCTAACAGATGTCTGCGTCACCTCTCCTTTATAAATAGCTTTTACACAGAGTCCTCAGTCTTCCCAAAGAAGTCATTCAGGTGCCTCTCCTTAACATTCAAAGGCTTTCTCTTTTTTTTTGTATTAGCCTCCCTTGCTGTAGTTTAAACCCATTATTTATTGTCTTAGTCCCAATGGCACTCTTTTTATGTATTTGAAGACTTATTGTGAAATCTCCCCACTGTTGTAATCACTTAAATTGTGCCACTTCTTATCTTTTGATCGGCTTTTTCTTTTTCTGCTGGATCATGTTCTCTGGACTTCTGATAACTCTTGGTGCTTTCATTTGGCTGCTCTCCAACTGCAGAAGCTCTGACTCTTCTCAGTCTCGTCTCTTACTCCTGTTCAACCCTTTGTAAAGTATTTGAGGCTAGTCCTAGCCCTCAGTGCCTCCATCACAGGTATGAGTGGCAATCAGAAGAGCCAGATATAGTTATGTGGCTTATTTTAACTGTCCCAAGGGTTTCACATGGTGATTGCCATCAATAAAAAAGGGTATTTGCAAAAAAAAAAAAGATCAAGGGGTAAAAGCCAGACAGAAATTACAGAAAAACCTGGAGTAATGGACATTCTTTTTTTTTATGCGTTGTATCTCACAGCTGATATCAAAGTTCAGATTTGGTTTTTGACACTGTTTGAACTTCAAAAGTGTGAACTTTTTTCAGTGAGAAGGGATGGTTTCCAAGGTTTCATGTAGTTCTGCTCAAAGAAACCCTTTCCTTTTTCATTCAGCTGTTCAATATTTGACTCTTTTTATCTGACCTTGTGTCTAGTTCTTAGTGAAACATTAGAGCAGCATGGAGCTATAAAATTGTTGCATGGTTACTTCTCCCTCTCGTCAAAATTAGACATCACTGTCAACTCGGTCCTAGTGCACTCACCTCTAGAGGACCATTAATTTCTGACAACTTTAATTTTTCATACCCTAAAAAATGAAGCATATAATTGCAAAGGAAACCTCTCTCTGAAGCAGTGGTCTAGCTGCATCCACAGAAAAGCAGGCATACACAGTAGCTCAAAGAGGATTGTGAACTGCCCTCATTTTACTCTGCTCACCACTGGCAATAGCAATTCAAAATTCAAGATAAGACCGTATAAACGTTCTCTGGGTAGGAGGGAGGGAGGGAGAGCAGGAGGAAGAAGCACGGGAATTCCAGACAAATCTGGACTAATAGACTGTCATTATTTTGTCCATGATCTCTTATAGCAGATATCACAGTTCAAAACTGTTAATCTCTTGCCATCAGCTTCCAAACTGTATGAGTAGGAAAATTCTCCAAAATGGATTACTTTAGCAACTGTTTCATTTCAGGGATTAGATTCTCTTGAATAGATTGCAATATGCACGTGATTATTTTGTTGGAAATGCAACTAATCATGAGAATTAAACATTTTCTTTCACATCCCAGCATGATTAAATAGAGCCTAGATTGATATCATATATATAATAAATGTATAGTACATACCTTAACATCTCCGTGGAGAACTACTACCAAAGAGACAAATGTTCATATTAACTTCTGGCATACCACTTGTTCATACGAACTGGAGTGACATTTGCATCTCTTCCAGATGAGAGCTTAGAGACGAAAAATTATGATAGGTAAGAGAGCATTGTTGAAATAGCTAGATTTTGTACCAGGCACTTTAAAAGCATCCAAATGGCTTATTTTTCATCTGTGAAATAGAAGTGTTTTCCACTGTTCTGGAAACATGGGATTCAAGGTGACTTCATGGAGTGTTAATGGACGAGTGATCTGCACCCTGCTAACAATATTTCATGAGCAATGATGTAGCAAATAACACAGTCTATTACACTGTGCCACCAGATGCCAACTGAAGAACACGTTGCTGGCTTTAATATCCCAGACTTAATCAATTTCCCACAGAAATGACACTGATGCCCACCCTAAAAGGCAGCGTGTCCCCAGAATTGACTAGCAGCTCCTTAAATGTGGCAGTGATTACATCCCATCTCTCCCACCAATTGAATCTCTGATGTCTAATAAATGTTGGGGGCATTAGTCTTCCCTCAATATGTACTGATACCTGTATGTATGGGACACTTGTTTTAGTATAGGGCACTTTCTTCAGTCTGCGCAGATTTAAGGAAATTACCACCTTTGAGACCTCACAGTAAAATACAGTTGATTTTAAACAAAGTCCTTACTGTGGGGAAGGTACTCTGAAAGGCAAAGAGATCCATGGAGAGCATGTGATAGGCTGAGTCCTGTGGTTTGAGATGCTAAAACCATCTGATAGTAAGAAGGATGCAAATACTCAGTGGGACTGCCACACACCAGAAGTGATAGAGGAGCTCAAGGCGTCTTGTGTCCTTCAGTGACTCCCCTTCTGACCATCAGCAGCCTCCACACCTCCATGTCTGCACCTTGGATACCCTCAGCACAGTTTGGACCCATCTCCATTTTGGTTCCAAAGGATGGGCTCAGGAAGAAATTAAGCTGAAGACACATACTGCTTTCTTCAAAATATCCTGTATTCAGAATATGCTTTTTTTTGTTTGTTTTTTCAGTTGCTAGACACTCTCATAAACCTTTTATTGCAAATGACTTCTGGAGTACCACTAGAGTGATCAACCTTTTAAATAGAGCCCACCTATTCTGAAGAATGGTTTTAATGACATGCATGATTTCTAGTGAAATTCTGTTCAAGCCTGCTTCCAAGGGCTTACAAACTATTATTAAGGGGACAGACACACTAGGATGTGAAAGGAATTTTCTCCAAATACATTGACTAGTGATTTGTTTGAAGTTTGAAATATGTTTCCAAAAGTCAAGTCCTTGCTGTTTATCCATTTTGTTTAACAACAATTACTGCTGTTGCTAACTTCCACCAAAATAAATTTTCCAGCCAGCATTAGGAAAAATTTTCCCTGTGATGTCTATTCCAACTGGCTAAGGAAAAACTCTTTAAGAGTTCAGGTTCTCTACTTAGAACCTGTCTAGGGTGAGTGTTATACAGAAAATAACAAACTTGAATTACATTTGCATGGAAGAAAATGAAAATTTATCTGTGATCTTTTGCAGTTCAGCCATTGCGATTGTATTCTTTTAAAGTTGTATCACATCAGGATGAGTAAAAAGAGATATAAGTTGCCCTGAGCTATCTGGAGGTAGGTAATGCAAGTAACAGTGGCAATAGTAGTCACTGACGATGGACAGAAATTAATAGAAATTCAGAAAGAAAGAGGTGAGGAGAATAACTGGGGAGAAAGTATCAATTTACAAATCCTGAATTGCACCTTACAGAATACAGTGAATATGGGGATTATTTTCTGTTAAGTTTATTTTTCTATTGATGTTCTTTTCCTTTTCCTTATCTTTTTCCTTTTTATATATACATATAATTGAAACAATATATCATTAAAACTGTGTATATAATTAAAACATAAATACATTATTTTAATTTTAAAAGAAGGCTTTGGACAGAAAGAAGACAAAGAATAGAGAAAATAGTAACTCCAGCTTCCTTTCTCCAAAACCATTATCTCATATTTTTTCAGAAATCTCGTGTGAAATCTAGAAACCACGAGTGTGAAGATTTCCTGGCAGGGCTGACAGATACACTGGCTGGTTTGCAACTGCCTCAACAAACTCCATTGCTCCTGCCTTCTCTCCCACTTAAATGCCACTAGGATTTACTTCTCTAAGACAGCCAGCTGCACAGTGCCTCAACCTTTCTGTCCATTTTAAAGCATATTAGCAGCAGAACAGATTTTATTTCAGAGGAATCTATCCTTTTTGCCTCACTCGTTCAACTTGTAGCAGACCGTTTGGTGACCACTCAATTTTTTGCCTGCATCTTGTTATGGTACCCTGAAAACTTCCACGCTCCTACAGTTAACTTCTCTCCAGCAATAAAATACAGCAGGAAGACTTTTCGAAGCAGCCAGGAAGGCAATATTTCCCCGGCTCAAGTAAATTTTACTTGGCATTTTCTTTCGCTGCTCCTCTCGGTGCCCATGCAGCCTGTTCCCCTGCAGGGCTCAGCGTGAGCAGCAGCCTGCAGACGCAGAATAACTGCATTTAGTCTGCAGCAGGAGCTCTCAGTACTTGGTACTTCTCCTCACATTTGACTGGGAAAATTGACTGGGGAACCAGAGACCCAAGTCAAAGAGCGAATACAAGGTACAAGCGGCAACCTCCTTGTTTTAATACCTGGAGACAAAGGAAGAGAGCAGGTTATTGAAAGACTTCTCTCAGAGGGGTTCTGCCCCACCCTGACCTTTTCCTCTTGCGTTATGCTTTAGTTATATATTGTCATTCTCTCTCCTGTGAAATTAGAGTGACTTGTCACATACTGAGAGCACCAGCATCCTTGAGGGAAAAGAGGAGGAACAAAGCTAGGCAGCAGGTCCTGCCTGGCAGGAGATCGCTTCCATCCACAGCTGGATAGGATCACCGATCACTGATAGCTCATCTCATTTCTCTCAAGTCAGTATCCTGGCAGGCACTGGGCAAATTACTTCAACACCTGAGTTTCCTTGACTGTAAAGAGCGAGGTAAGACTGTTATGGTCTCCCCTGAGAACTGTGTTATAAGGATTAATTAGCTGCTGTTTGTAAAGCAGTTTGTAAAGAGGAAAATGTCTGTGGGAGGATCAAGCACGATATACTAATGCTACTAATTTGGTGTTTAAGCTAATAGCTCTTTGCTAACTGTAGCTTTACTGAGGAAATAGAAGAGACAGGTCTCTAGCACATTGCTTTAAACCCAAAGCTAGTTCATTACTCCTTTACCTGCTGGATGAGCTCTCAGTTATTTCCCATCACTCTCCAAAGTTTCCCACAGGCTGTGGGTGTAAAGTGGTATCTCTCCGAAGATACAGCCAGAGGGCTGGTATCCCTCCAGCAGTGAGACCACACCAAGTGATCCCAAAGCAGGGTCCCTTCCTGGAGGTGTCTCAGTCCTGGGCCAGCTGCAGGCAGCTCTGCAGCGTCCCGGCTACATGCATGACACCAGATTTACCATGGTCCTGCCTTTCTCCAGACTCAGTCTCAGCACACATGAACAAGTGGTATGTTTTCTTTTAGCTCTGAGACACTTGAAATTCACCCCGATCTCTTCATTCTGTTGCCCTGTGTCTCACAGTAGGTCTTTTTAACTCCTGTCTCTAAATGAGGCAGATCTTCCTGGCCACAGGCAGTTCATTTAAATATAAATGTGAAAGCTATGCTGGAGGAAATGGTTTCTGCTCAGCTATTTGGTTATGAAATCAAATAATTTCTCTGCTGTTTTCAAATTGGTGGCTAACAGACGGTAACGGCGAAAAAGGGGGGGCTGCAGGGATGGGTTTACATGAATTAAAGACATTCATTCCTGTGTGTGCTTTAATCTATATTGAAAGTAGTGTGTTTTCAATTATGACCTGAGCCCATGGGATTTTTTTTTTTATCTCTAAAGCAATAGAGAGAAAAGCCTTTAACCCTCAGGAAATTGTTAAATGTGGGATTATACACCAATGCTATCAATTATTCTTTCTTATGTTCACAAATGATAACAAAGAGATGAATTGATGGGTAAGATCTCTACTTCAGGCAACAGGAAACACCAGCTACGAGTGAAATAAAGGCATGGATAAAGAAATGGCTATCTGAGCTTCCCTGAAACACAGAAACAAAATGCTGAAAGCATAGGAATCTAATAGTGATTGCTGATCTCTACCATCACAGAAAAATCACTCAAGGAGGTGTCTTCTGAGTGAACTAATGGCTTGTGTTCTTTTTCGGAGGAAGTCAATGGGCAACCAATACATCAGTATTTTCTTCAATGTCCAAATGTGCTTGTGCTTCCAAGTTTAAGTCACGACAGTGAGCTCTCCCTCCACCATAATTTGGGTTTTGGAAGGAGCAATGCAACTTTTGAAGCCCAGAAAGTATGGGCCCTAGTTCCTTGTCCTCTTGCCTTGAGCTGCCTTTTCACAAACTTCCTTACCTTTTTTCGCCTACAAGTCACTCTTCCCTAGTTGGTGTCTGAAACTCTCACCTCGTGAGAAATAATTAACTCCCCTCAATACATTCTCTTTTATCTAAATGTCTACACACTGCAGGGACTCGCAAAAGCATACATGTTGTATTCTTTCTTCAGCTTAGCATTTTGCAACCTTGCAAATCTTTGCTCTTTTTCTGAAGCCTGCATTAGCATGTGCAGGTGGTCTACGGAAAACTGTCTGGTTCTGGGATGTTGACTCCTTTTATTCAGCTGTTGCAGTGCTTTGCAGGAAGCTAAGTATTACGGATTTTTCTAATATTATATTTCTATATAAACATCATTGCAATTGCCACAGGGATGATAGTCACTTGCTACTGGGAATTAAAGATGAGCAGAAACAGAGTCCAAAAAAGCTCCACGTTATATAATATCCAGAGAACCTATGACCCAAATAACTTAAATAGCCTATGTAAAGCCAAGTGAATAGAAAGGTCGTAAATAAACGTATCACACAGTAGATGAGTAGAGATGATGTAGATATTGTCTTGCTCCTGCAACTTTCATCTGTATGCTGAAGATAACCTTTCAGGAATTGACAGTGCAGTAATTTCTTGAGCAACAAAAAGTGCTTCAATCTTTGTAAATGCTTTTGCTGTTTAGGCCTATGAACACAGAACACACCAAAACTGAAGATGAGAGTTGGAGGTTAGTGGTGCTCACTTTTCTTTTCCTTCCCCAGCCTGTGGCACCAGCACCTCTATGCAGAGCTGTGCTTGTGCCCACACTCACTCCTGACAAAAGAAGTCTGGCAGAAGGGAATGAAAACCAGAGGCGGGCACACATAGGCATCAAAAATCTGCCCATAAAACACAGGAACTCCATAGCCTGGCATGGAGGATGGGGAGTGGGGTATGTAGTTAAAGATTGCTAGAAGAGGAGGAAGAACATGTTTTCTTCCAATGGTACCAAAGGGAGGAGCTGTGAGGATACTCTGCTCTCACAAGCCTGATTGGTAAGGATGTTCTCCTTCTACTGTCACCTGGGTGCTAAAAACCTCCCTGCCTCTCTCCTCTCTCATTTTACCCCCTCTATAGAGGGGACTCTCGCTTGCCTGCTGGGGTACTCCTAAGCAGTAGGAGCAGTGCCCCAGCTGCCTCAAGGCTCTGTCCCAAAGGGCACTGTTCCAGACCATAGTGGTGGGACATGCATGGGTGCCTTGGAACTTGCAGTAATGCACAGCAGCTTTTCTCACTTCATCTTTACTATTTTTGGAAGAGTTTAGACCAAAGTCACCCAGTCTCAGGCAGAATAACTTCTACGGGTGGAGCGTTTTGGGGTGATAACAAGCAAGTGTTATAGGTCCTGTAGGTACCAAACTGAGCAGAGGGCCTGGCTGTGATCTCAGTACATTGTGAAAAAGCATTAATCTCTATTCCTTATGATTCCTTGGACATATCAATATCATTCCTATTCACTCACCATATCTGTAGTTCCTATTTTGAGGATTTTCCTCATATTTTCTGTTCCATCTTCTGCACTATTCCCCAAGCAGATGGCTTTCAGTCTTTCTACTGTGTTTCTGCCCATCTTGTCTGGACTAACTAAGGGAAGAGAAAGTTCTGTCAAAAAAGCAGTGGTTCAAAGTTATGCTCCTAGATCAGCAGAAAAAGTAATAAAAGCCACAAAATAAAGAGTAAAAGCCATTTATGTTTATCTATAAACCATGTGTCAATATCTTAGTTATTATGAAACAGGGTTTATTCATACTTTGCTTTATATCAACTCCTTTTCTTTATACTACAGTATAATTTGTTTGGCTATAGTTTAATCAAAAGTGTACATTGTGTGTGTGTCTGTCTCTGTGTGTCTGTGACTGTGGTTTTTAGGATCTGCGGTTATGCAATCCTTTGAGAAAAGTTAAGATCCATAGCCTGTTTGTAATAAACAATCCCACAGCTTAATTTACTCATTCTGTGTTCTTGCTTTAAAGATCTAAACAGAGCCTCACATGCAGTTAACTTCTGTTTCACCCATTGCCTCTTACAGGAGATGAATGGTGTATTCAGAGGAGGATTCAGACTTCATTTAGACCCTGCTTCATGGTCAGTGATAATTTACTGAAAAGGTAGCAGTGGGCATTGACCAGAATCATACTGATGTGGCAAGTAGCCAAGTACGCTCTTTCTTTGGGCTTGTCACTGTGCTTATGCACACTCTATAGTAAAAGGATTTGAATTAACTCTATCTACTTGTAATTATGCCTTGTTCAAGAAAAAGTCTTTATTCATTTCTTCCATGCAAGATTTCCTCAGTACTTCAGATCCCACTTCCCCTCTATCACCTAGCAAAAAAAAAAAAATCTTTCTGAGACAAGCTCTAGTTCAAAGCTTCAGAAATATGTATTTTGTTTGTATGTTTTCTATTTCTTACTCCATTTTTGTTCCAGATATCCAACACATTTTGATATAACTGTGGAATGGAAAAAACATCTGGACTGGAAAAACGTTGTAGGATATAATCAAATGCTGGTAAAGGTAATAACAGAGCATTTGATATTCATCAAATGTAAATTTAGTAAAGGTAATTAAAAGGAGCACATAAAACTTAAAGAGGAGAGGCGGATCACAAGATAATCCCATGGAATAATTGTTTTTTATATGCTCTGTTTTCCTCCAGGTTTGAGAAATTGGCACTGGGAAGGTTCATGTCTGTCTTACATATTCTGCTATAACTTCCACTTCATTGCACACTACATATTCTAATCTGCTCTCAATCTGCAATATATTTATACTTAAGTGCTTCATACAACAGATTTTTAACAGTATGTAGCATTTAAAGGTTATCTATTTGGTTACCTAAAAATGCAGTAAAGAGGTTTGTGAGATTGACTCAGAATACCTCTGTCTATAATAACCACCAACATAAACTATACCCCTCCAAAATAATGTAAAAAAAGAAAAAAAAAGGCAAGCCCAGGCTATTCCAAACAGCTGTATATGTGCATAAAGATTCACATATTAAATATCTTCAAGCATCTGACCTATTGGTCCTCAAGTATATAAATACCTGAAGGGAGGATGCAAAGAGGACAGAGCCAGGCTGGTTTTAGTGGTGCCCAGTGACAGGACAAGAGGTAACAGGTAACAGGCACAAACTGAAACACAGGAGGTTCCCTCCAAACATGAGGGAACACTTCTTTACTGTGAGGGTTACTGAGCACTGGCACAGGTTGCCCAGGGAAGTTGTGGAGTCTCCCTCCTTGAAGATACTCAAAAGCCATGTGGACATGGTCCTGGGCAGATGGCTCTAGGTGGCCCTCCTTGAACAGGGTGGTTGGACCAGATGGCCTTCCTTCCAACCTCAACCCTTCTGTGATTCTATGAAGTTCAAATTTTAGAAATATATGCTTTCAATATATGGTTAGTGAGTGAACCACAGTGAACACCTTGGAAGCAAACCTACCGATGCTCTTCCGGCCTGCTCTTCCATAGCATCACTTTTAAGGTCCAGGACAGGTTAAAAAGCTACCAGAAAAACATGCAATTAATTTTCTGCCTAGTTGATGAGATGCCTTGCCAAATATTGGCAGAAAACCTCTTTTGCAGAGTAACTTCCCAGAATAACTGTATTGTCTTATCCTTCTAATTGTTTGCTTATGTGTGTCAGCACAATATGCCATAGACAGAAATTTTCACTCTCTCTTACCTTTTCCTCCTCAAAGAGAAAGCTAGACTCTTGATCTCTGGCACAGGTTCTGTAATATCTCCACTCAGTTCTCTGCCAAAGACTTCTTGTGTGACATAGGTTATGTTGCTTTATTCAAGCAATAATCCACCAAGCTCCCACTGGTTTCAATGCATCTGAGGAGTTTCAGGTTTGTGTCTTGTTTCCTTATTTGTGAAATATAGCTAACAATACTTTCCTTTGGCTGCCCTTTATGCAGCTTCTCCATCTAGAAAATAATCTCTTTGTGGTAGACACAGTCTCCTGCTATATGTTTGATGATGTCTAGCACAGTAAGTCATTCATCTTGGCTGGAAAGCCTCTGAGAGCTATCGCTGTTCAACGGCGGAAGTAGGGAGGAACGCCATTGACACCTCTGGGTTTTCTTATATGAAAGTGGAAATATTTCACCCAGAACTACCGCAGATCAAAATTCAAATGGTATATGTCTTTTGAGGGAAGAAAAATCTGCACATATTTCATCCTGAGGTTTGTGGGTCTGGGCAAGAAGCTACATTTTGGAAAAATAAAAGCTTAGGGAAAAATGTATTGGCCTCAACAAATAACAGTAATACGAGAAAGTGTAATAATTAATGAGACTGACAGCTGAAATGGTGCATTCTTTTTTTGCAATATAGACCTGCAATGTTACAAACTATCTCCAAAACCAGATCTTGCACATAATCGTGGAATCTAACTCTGCTCCACAGCAGTTTGTCACAAATTCCAGGAGAATGCTGTCTCCACGCACCCTGATATTTTGCACTGCTTGGTGAAAGCAATTCCCTTGAGGAGCAAAGAAAAAAAGAAAATGAGCAGTGGGTCCCACAACTCATCTCAAGTTTCCTTTGGTGACTGTCTTCCATTTCTTTTTCATAAGGTCTTTGACAAGCAGCAGCAGTTATAAGATTTTCATTTCCTGGAACATTTCTTGCCAGGCTAAGGGATCTTTTTTCTTTTTTTTTTTTTTTCTTTTAAGATAGATGTACAGCATGACTGGAGAACAGATTCAAGACCTACTTTTCCCAAATTGAATATTGAGCTTTGTGTACTTTCTGATATTCAGTAGGGAGTTCTTCCCATTAGAAATCTCCTTGGGCCAGTTTATGTTAGCCTTGCCATGGCAGAACAGCAAGGCAAGGGTATAACTCAGGTTGAGGAGGAAATCCTGTCTTAGTCCTTGAGGAGTAAGAGATTGCTGTATCAGTGAAGAGGTTTCTGTATCTTCAGTAAATAAATAAAATCCAAATTAAAATAAAGATACAGTCTCCTTTATCAGTCATTTGCTGAAGGGAGTCTGTGTGCATTGCTCAATCAGGGCTAAGAAAACAAGATTTAGGCAGTAGAACGTGTCAAAAATTGGGAGTTGTGAGAAAAGGTCATGTGAATCCACTCCATATTAGAGACAGTTAGGCCAATTAGACACCAAGGCTAATCATTTTATCTAACACTGACTAACCCTGCCTACCTTCAGTAGCATTTCATCACTTGTGAACCAAGGGGATGTCTGATGGAGACCACAGCATCCCAACAATTTGGCTGTGTTGTTTAAGAACGTCCCCCAACCGGAGCCGTCCATCAGATCACTGGGCGGCAGCAGTGACATTTCGGTAGACGTGTTTAATTACGTGGGTGAAGTAGGCCCATCATCAATAGTGCTGACATTTCCAAGAGCTATCACCTCAGGATAAGCCAGCTCTAAAACTAATCTCTTTTCTGTCCTTCTCCATCTGCCCTGACAAATAAAGCCGCATGAGTCAGATTTTTAAACGGAGGTAGTACCTAAGGAGAGGTGCGGAGCACAGAGACGTCCATTTAAGAGCCCAAAAGCAGCCTGCTCCCACTGAAACTCCTGGAGGTGTGAACATTTCTTTCAGAGCCTAATTTCAGCAGTGGTTCCCCGAATACCTCCAGAAAACACGAGTGAGAAAGAGAAAGGGTGGTCCAATAGTGCGAAGCACTTGAATCTGCTTTCATTAGCTCACGGGCAAAAGTCAACCCCCAAAAATACAGCTACGTTGGCCAGGAAGAGGTACAGAACCAGGCAGGCTGTGTCTCGCCAGCCCGTGCGTGCCCTGGCTGGTAACGCCGCTTGGTGAGTGGCCCCAGGCAGACACCCCCCCAGAGCAGCGAGACTCACGCCCAGGCTGGTCCCCTGCTGAGGACTCCGGCCGGTGCCATCAGCCAAAGAGAAAAGGCAAATCTCTAGGCTCTGGAGAATCAACAAACGTGCTGCTCGAAGCAGAAAAACGGGAGGTGTCTTAGGGAAACAATCCAAAAGCAAAAAAGAAGGCTAAGCAGCCTGCTCGGGATCGGCAGATGCAGGACGCAGCCACCTTTGCTTCAAAGACACAGCAACTCCGACACCAACGTTACAGAGGGTGTAAGTGGGAGTCTGTCACTTCTCCCTGGAGAGTAGAAAACATTTAGTTGTCTTATTTAACATTTTTACTCTTCTCTACTGTTGTGTTTTCACGGCATACAATGTCTCAGAAAGGAAAGGGATTTCTTTCCCTCTCCCGCTTGAAAGCAGGAGCCAGAAGGAGTTTGGGGGAGTCCATTTACCCACGGGATCTCAGGGCCAGCGGGGCTCTGCTGGCTACAGCAGTAGAGAGAAGAGGGGCACGGAAAAGGGAGCACCAAGAACGTTGTTTCTCACCCACAGTGCAAACAGAAGCAGGCCAGAGATGCTGCAGCCTGTGCCAGCAGAGCACATCCCTTCCGTGGAGTCCACGAATAACTGAGGATCCCCAGGCTGCAGCAGGACCCTGACCACTCACCGACATGTCTTACAGCCTGATGACTGGGGGAGATTAAGCACTGGGAACTGATGTCACTTCACGGTTTTTCTTGCTTGTTTGCTTCTTGCTTGCTCTTCTTGGGCAGTGACGGGCACAAAGAGGGCAGCAGGCAAAGCTCAAGAGTTAGGCCCGGTTTTGTCCTCCACCGCTGTCTCCACCAGAGCTTTTGCCGACTGCTGAATTTTCATTTTGTGCAAAACTTTTGTTACATCTCTGAACCAGTATTTTGAAAGATGAAAATCATAACATTTCATCTGAGAGATATGGAAATAGAAGAGTTCACTGCTTAAAAAAAAAACAAACAAATCCTCTTACAGCATCTTCTGACAAATGTCGCTCAAGGCATCAAGAAATTCTTTAATAATTAAAATAACTTCTTAATAATGAAAAAGAATTTGGCAAAATCTATGGTTTTGGTTTAAAAAAAAACAAACCCTACATGAGATTTATTTTATTCACTGTAGCAGACAGTTCCATTTAAGGGAATTGTTCTTCTCTGTTAAAGCTGCTCCCATAGGGTAAATCTTTTCAGGACTACACCCTGAAAGCTGAGGGCATATTTCCTGTTTACGGCCATACAAAACCGAAAAGGCTCTTCTGTAGTGGTCCCTGGGCAGTTCTCCCAAGCTGAACCATTGCTAGTATGTTTTCCAAACAATCCAACATACCAATTTGCTACAACCTAGAAATCAATGTTGTTTTTATTTCTTTTGGGGGAGATGAAGAAAGTTATTATGTTTAGCCACTGGACCTGACTCATGCTCACCTAAACAGCTTCTCAGCCCCAGTCCTCTGCTGCTGGCTCAAAGATCCCTGCAGGTGAGGCTGAGACCAATGCAGCCAGATTGTGGAAAGGCACTTTTGACTATGAATGTGCACTGCAGGTTTGCGCAAGCACTCGTATATCTACTTAGGCCTAATGAAAATGCACTCAGGATAACTTTCCTAGAGCCATTTGTCGTTCTTATGTTGCGTCTGTCCACACTGGCTTCATGACAAATTCAACCAAAAGCTTTCAATTGCTTTTAAGTGCTCCTTTTGAATCTAAAAAGTTGGGTGGAAATAGCTACTAATTTTGAGTCTTATAACATCCAGCTCCGTGTTGTAAGTACATTTCAAAATGCTTTTTATATCACCCTTGTGGCCTGTCATTTCTTCTTGTTTTTTTTTTTTATTTCAGAACCACAACTGACTGGCTGAAGTATAAAAATTGCTGAAGGGCATTTTCTATCACACTTTAGGCAGCTGCACACAAAATTGATGGAAAATTAACTTTCCAAGGTGAACAGAGTTTAATTCCTAATTTGCTGAAAATGAGGAAATATTTAAGACACCTTGGCCTTGAAGAACTTGGAAAGGTCTTGTAAGAGGACAAGAAATTGTGTGACAAATCTCATAGTAACAAACTTTCCTACAGCTTGTTCAGGGCATTAATAATTTTTTTATTCTCTTTGAACAGTGAACAGAAATGTATGAACATCAACACTTTTTAAATTATAAACCAAAATTATATTGGTGAGGACTTCTTATGCAAGACTATTTTGGTACAGTGTGTTTTGATTACATGAGATGTGCCCCGAGGAACACCATGACTTTTTAAATGGTGTTGACAGTGACAAGCTTAGCTGGTAAGGAAGGAAGGCAATTTGGGGAATCAAGTCCAAGGGAACAGGAAGAAATACTGGAAAGACTGAGCACAGCATAGCTTGGCCATTAGGTCTCACAAGGTGCTGAGGACACTTCTTCAGCTCTCTGCTCTTCCTCTGCACTCCCAGCTCCTGACGTGCTGTCCTGCAGAAGGACATGCTCATATCTTGTGTGCCAAGTTGGAGACCTAGCTGCTTCGTTTTCACAGGGTCTCTTCTCTTTAAGCCTCTAGAGAGGACTTCTGAATTTAGATCTGTCTCCAGGGTTCCTGAGTTCACAATATTTCTCTTTAACATTTTCATTGCCTCATTGTTAATTTCCCTGATCACTCTCAGATCAATTCATTTATTCTCTTCCAGCCACCTTGGGTGACATCTCCTGCCTTCCCTCATTCTCTTGCATCTCTATCTACCTTGATATAAGGTACAGGAGTTAAGGATGAAAGTCTGATTTATTTTTTTTCCTCATCTCCATGTCTTGCTTTCTAATTTACCCCAGATCAATCTAACAGACTGATCAAGAGCTGATCTATATCAAACCTTCATTAAGCAAAATGATGATCAGAGCAGTTGCTGTCTGGCAAGCATCAGACATGTTGTCTGTACGTTATACTGTTCTCCTCTAACTCTTTGCTGATAAATGCAGCCCTGGCTTCTTCAGATACAAAGGAAGGTACTGTGTTCACATAGGACATATGTCTTTTTCTCAGAGGCTCATGAGATACCATGAGTGTTTATCTCATGGATAATACGTCATCATCATTAGCTCTTCTCATTCAATCTTTTATTTTGGGTCACAATGAGCCTTGCAAACTGAAATGGTTTGCCACTAATTGTTTTTTACTCTGGGTGACTTATGTTCTCAGTGTATCCCTTAAATTTTAGGGTAACGCAGTGTTTATCATAGTGACTAAATGATTTAAATCACTGTTGACACTGACACTTTTACATCATTATAAATACCTTGGCTCCAAAGGATTCGAGCTGTGTGATGAACTCCAATAAATCTCTTCCTTAACATTGTCAGGGCTTGAAATGGAAATATCTGCAGTAAGGAAAAGACAGAATTGTTAAGGTGTCATACTTACCTCTTTGAAATAAATGGTGAGTTTTTTAATCTTTGCCATCAGGAATGATAAACGTATCTGCAGTTGCTTATTATAGTACTGCACTGAAGCCCTCCTGGATTCTCTCTTTGGTTGTGCAAAATTATTAGGGAAGGCAAATAAGGAGTATCTTGTATTTTGATGTACAGTGTTAAAATCCATGGTGAATAAATCTGTATTTGCCCTGCCCTCAGTGTCCTGAGTCTCTGCAAGAGTAGGGGAAGATTCTCGTTGAAACCAAGACCACTTCATATTATGCTGACAGGGAAAAGTGTTCTTAAAGTAGGATTAAATTATATCTAAACTCCCTTTGAGTGGTGCTTTTTTTTTATACTCTGAAATAGCTTAAGGTGGCCTCAGTGTAACTGAGGATCAGATTCAAAGAAATACAGTGTTGATAAAAAGAAATACCGTTTTTCATTTTTGCTGTGGATGTTTGTGTCTTTCCATACAGTGTTTTAGTATTTGTGAAGGATTTTTAGTATAAATCAATGAACATTAGTAACGATAAAGTAATAGAAGCAGCTGCATTTCATAGAATCATTTTTAGGGGCAAAATATCAATGTGTTGGCATACAGGATTCACAGCACAGGGCAGCACTAGGGAGGAAAGGAGCTATAAACCATTCAACCTCACTCGTCTCACGTAATCTACACAGAAATCTAAACGCAGACCACTGACAGCTTTAAAATGGAGCAAAATACCTTCAGCAGTCTCACAAAACCAAGGGAAATGTCACATCTAAACCAAAACCATAAAATAGAGGAAATAAAGCACAAAGAAGCTGGGGATCTGGTGAGTATTTTAATAGCAGGATAGAAAAGATGAGAGTTAGGCAGTATTTTACATCAGTTTAAAGAGGCAGGGGCACATGAAATGGCACTGCCATAGGAGAGGGAGCTCCAGGGACCCCCAGAACCGCCAGCGCTGTGGACATCTCTCCTTTGTACAGAGAGGGGTGGCCTCGGCTCCTTCAGCCCCTCAGACAGGCTTTCTCATGTGTTTCACATCTTGCCAAAGCTTCCCTCCATAGGGGAATTTGAGACACAAGGCTCCCTGGGGCAAGTATCAAGCTTGCCATCTGCCTTTTTGTCTAAGACAAGATATATTAGCCAGTGCTTGCTAAACCATGCATACAAACACCAGCTAGGACTAACACAAAGTATGGGTCTGATAGCTGCTGCATAGTGCTTGGGACTCTAAAAGGCTCATTTTCGCTTCCTGGTGTTCACAACCTGAAAGATATTTTGTAGTCAAAAATACCACCATGGCAACCTGATCTAACCTTCTAAAGAACACAAGCCCGAGAGACTAATTAAGAGAGATGTTTAAATTACTGTTTCTTGCAGGAGTGTGGTACAAATAGTACGATACAGAACCTGAAAATTCATTGTCTAAATGAGTTAAGAATCGAAACTATGACTGGAATTTAAATATCTTACTTTTACCATCTATGTGCCAATGAACCCAACCCTGGAAAGTGACGCTTTTGTAAGAAATGTCTTGGTATGTGAAGCCAGGTAATGGATGAAACAATGGAAAGTTGTATTCAAGAATATGTAATCCTAGGGCATTTTGTACCAGTAAAAGATGCTACAAAAGCCTGCTGCTCTGCAAGTTCATCAGGCCCTTGACACCACAGGCAGCTTCCAGATTAATTCCTACTTCCTTCAGCAGTTCCTGATTGCAATCTGGAGAAAATTCAAGCTTCCACCTTGGCTCACCCCTTACTCCAGCAGTATTTCCACAGCAGTTAGTGCGGACAGGTGCCATACTCATTAGCATGGACAAGGTACACTACTACCTTGCTGTACTGTGAGGAAATATTTTATTACAAGCACATAAAATATTCTGCTAAATTATTTCATTATGTAAAGTATTTTAAGAAAAATAGCCCAAACCTCAAAACAAGCCCTCAAAACAAGACTTTGAAATAAATATGAAATGTAGCTTAAAAAAGAAAAAAGTGGAGGAGAGGGGAAATTGAATGTTACTGACTTTATTGAATGTCTCTATTCAAATATCTTGCATAAGCAGACATGTCACTTTAATCAGATAAAACCCACCAGGGAAGGTGGTAATTATTTGTATTACTTCTTGACAGCTATAAAAAGCTAAAATGTTACTGTGCAAATTCTGTCTGAACTATTTAAACAATTGAAAAATGTGATTTAACAGCTAAAACAAACTTGTTTCAGGCTGATCTCTCATCGACATGTGTGAGATGAACTAAGCTGGCTTTTGTACAGGGAATAGAAATTAACTGCACAGTGTCCTCACCTAGGATGGTTAAAACCTCATAACAAATAAATCCCTCAGACCATCTTGCATTAGCACAATGTAAACAGTATCACAGAATCACAAAATCACAGAATTGTCAGAGTTGGAAGGGACCTCTAGGGATCATCTAGTCCAATTCCCCTGCTAAAGCAGGATTGCCCAGAGCACATTACTCACGACTGCATCAAGGCGGGTCTTGAAGATCTTCAGAGAAGGGGACTCCACGACCTCCCTGGGCAGCCTGTTCCAGGGCTCTGTCACCCTCACAATAAAGAAGTGTTTCCTCACATTTGAATGGAACTTCCTATGTTCCAGCTTGTGCCAATTTCCCCTCATCCTGTCACTGGGAACCACTGAAAAGAGTCCGGCTCCATCCTCCTTCAACCCACCCTTTAGAAACTTATAAGCATTAATAAGGTCTCCCCTCAGCCTTCTCTTCTCCAGGCTAAAGAGTCCCAGCTCTCTCAGCCTTTCC
>JAOXJK010000001.1:93741215-93752957 GCA_025774025.1 Xenus cinereus
CTTGTAAGCATTAATAAGGTCTCCCCTCAGCCTTCTCTTCTCCAGGCTAAAGAGTCCCAGCTCTCTCAGCCTTTCCTCATAAGAGAGATGCTCTAATCCCTTAATCATCTTAGTTGCCCTACCCTGGACTCTCTCCAGTAGTTCCCTGTCTCTCTTGAACTGGAGAGCCCAGGACTGGATGCAGTATTCCTCATCAGTGCAGAGTAGGTGATGGCTATTTCTATACTGAGGCCTTTTGAAGCCCAGGCTGCCCTAAAACTGTAGTTGACAATAGATGAGGTGGGGTTTTGCCATGGAAATTCCCAGAGAGCTTTTGCAGGCTGGGCAGCACCACCAGGACTGGTGGATGCAAGGAAAGGAAGCAATGAGGGTTTTGCAATATTGTTAGTATGGTCAAGTCTACATGAAAATGACATGCCAAGGAGCAAGGCTTGATGCGTGGAAAACTCCACACCAGCACTGGTGGTAGATCCTTGGTTGGGGGCCCTCTGGAGAGCCGTGGAGCTGGTTTGCTGGTGCACTCACCAACCCAGCATGGGAGAGGTTTTGCAAATGCAACTCAGTTTTCAACCACCAATTGAGCTTCTGAGGGGGAGGGGGGCTGGAAGATTTAATCCAGTCCAGCCCTGGGGAAAGCCCTAGGCTAGCTATCACTCACAGGAAACCCTTGCATTAAGGTTTTTTCCTTAAGTACTAGCCTGCCTTACGCCTTTGGTACTTGAGTTGATAATTAGGACAATGCCAGGAAGTGCAGTGATTTCTGACAACAAAATGTGCGTGGCCCACGTGGAAATGATACAGATGCTATTATCAGAAATCTGCTTCTGCTGGTGGGTTGCAGTGTTAATATACTATCATCACATAGATCATATTAGGGACTTCTTCATGCCTTCTGTGTGTTCACAGTCTTTGGTGTACTCTTCCCTGCTTTGCCTTTATAACAATACCATAGAAAGATGTTTTCCAGTTTTGCTACTCCTAAATAGAATCATAGAATCATAGAATACCCCAGATTCACCTCAAAAATTCCAAAAACTAGGGATTGTCTTTAAAAAATATAAATATCTTAAAAAATGAAAGCCTTAATAAAGCCTGTGTCTCTAAAGATTTGTCTTATTTCCCTTTAAGCCCTTTGCTTCCATCAGTAAGTCAGGTTCCCACATGTCCCTTACATTATCGCCAGGACACAAGGCTAGCTAGTCTTGCTAGCCAGACAGCCATGAGTAGGCGCTTGGGTATGTGGACTAGGGGCTCTATTTTTGATTTCTATGATGCCAGACAGCACATATCTCTGTCTTCAGCCATTCCTTCATCCTCACCAGGGCTAGAAATGTACCTTTAACAAACATCAGAACGGCAATTCCTATACTTTGAATGACTCCTTACTTGCTTTCACCTACTTCTAATGACTGCAATATCAAAAGGGTGAGGAAACAACTGCAAAACTTAGAGATCCTGCATCTGAGCGCTCCTTTTTCAAGCAGAAGAAGGGTTAGTCAGACCTGACACTCCAAGCATTTACTGCTTCTTGCTCTCGTGCCTTTGCTGTCACATTTTGGAAGTCCGTCTCCACCTGCAAGCGGCTCTGCCACTGCTGAACTGAGGGCCTAAAACTCAGTTCCTGTAATCTAAACTCAGCAACATCGAGAGAGAGTAGTCACATAGGAAAAAGTACCATCTTCCCCGCATCTCCATGTTAGGTGATACGTGGAGGTTTATTCACCTTTCTCACTACCTAGTGGTCTAATGTAATTTCTGCCCCCAAAGATACAGAAGGAACCATATAGAAGAAAAGAAGCCAACAAGGGCTCTTTCAAATTGAAGTAGGTAGCTTTTGTAGATACTCACAAATAAAAAAATATTGGAGTAAGCCTTATGCATCAGGCACTTACCAGAACAGAGGAAAGACCTCTGAAATACTGAGTTTCCACATGACTAATGGAAGCTTAGTGCTCTTGGAAGATCAGCAGCTTGATTAGGAGGTGCATCTGCTAGTAAATGCTCCTGCCTGCCTGGAGAAGCCTCACGAGTGTCTGGCCGAGGTTAAGGTTAGGACTACTGAAGCTGATTGGACTATCTGTGGAAAACCAAAGTGTTGGTTTGTGGGGTTTTTTTTCCTCTCTGCTGGCAAATGTTATTTTTAAATACCTTTAAATTCCTGCTGACAGTCAGCATGGTGCAACAGGGACAGATTCTGTGGCAAGTTCCATCTGTGCAGTGCAATGAACCTGGCCTATTTTGGAAGTTTTCTTTTCATTATTTTTTCATTTTGCAGCCTCCAGCCAGATTCTTGCAACTCTGACGTCTTCCTACCAACCCTCCACCACCTTCATGTGTATTAGATCTGTGCTTTTTGATGTGCTATCTATTTCCTGTAAATGTTCCAGTACGTTTGCTCCTTCTAATGACTTGCTTTTCTCCTTTGAACAACTTCTTCCTCATGTTGATTTCCCGGAGTACTTATCATTTATTGATGGATAGTTAATTATCACCAGGCAATAGATCTTGCTCAGCTCCCCGAAAGCAGCAGCTGACATTTTGTGTGCCTCACTACGAATGATCTTTCACAGTCAAAGATATTCTTTGCAGCAGATAATACATGAACCTGCATTTAATCACATCGAATGAGTCAAAGATTCTTCCTTGTCTTCGGTTAAATCTCTGCCTATCTGCAAAAAGTCCTGATCAGTTTCCAGGCTTGTCTCTGTTTATCGAGTGATTGATTGCAGGTACCAGCTCTCCCCGACCGACAAAACATTTTACCATACCATCAAATTACTGATCACAGTTCAGTTTTGCTGTGTGGTTACAACTACTCATCAAAATTATCTATTGCCCCTGCCTGGAGGCATAAACATCAAATCCTCTTGCTCCTCTCCTCTAATGTTCTCACTTTTAATATATTACATTTCTGCGTCTTCTCCATGTGGAAATCCATGCCCAGTGTCAACCTCAGACTCTGCACTCAGCCCTAGCAAAATGTGCTGTAGCAATTGGAGGCTGGGGAGGCACTGGGCAACCTCATGGTCTTTTTAAGACCACCAATGCAGCCCTCAGGCCATGGGGCATTTTTTTTTGCCTCTGCTCCCTGCCTGCAAAATCCATGCCACCCCCTCCAGGCTTATGTGATGTTTTCCAGGAGATTTGCATTTACCCAGATTTCCTCACTGTGCAGCATCTTCCAAAACGTCGGGGTGGGGGGGAGTGTTGCCCTCATCCTCATGATAAAGGAGAGCCCTCTGACACACCACTGAGAAAAAGCTGGCTCTCTTCAGCCTGGCTGTCTCCTGTGTGCTAAAACACAGATAAATTTGAGCCACCCCACACAGAACCACAGTCCGTGAGGCAGAGTTTGCTTCTTAGTAGAGGCAAACACATGCAGGCAACCATACAACTTCCTAGCCTACCCCTCCACCCGTGGCACACAGGCACACACAAGTCATATAGCATGAAGTTCTCTTTTCTGCTCTTAAGACTTACTTGGTACAATTGTCTTTCCTTTAGCAGAGGACCTTGCTCTGCTATTAAAATGTAGGGCAAGAGACCTAAGTGATAGATTCCAAAATGGTAGGAGTTGAACACCTTCCAAAGCCAGACACAAGCCACCATCAAAACGTATTTTACAGTTAAAAATTATTACCATCAATTTATGGATCCTATTGTGAGCATGAGAAACAAGATGGGAATATTGACACTGATGCCCGCTTTTTCATAAAGCTGTGTCCAAGTTTGGCTGCTGTTCCACAGTAGCTGCATGTGATGGAAGACCTTATCAAACCACATCTGAGGTCATCAGGAGAAACGCCATTGCTCTAATACCAGCTGGAACAGTCACTGTGGTTTTAAAACACGGTGAGACTTCCCCGAGTGAATCAACTGATACCAGATAGGACATTGCTCATAGTTTTATACTTGGAAATTGAACTGGTGTTTCGTATGCTGCATATTTGATTCACTCCTATTTGCTAGCGTCCTGACTAAATTCAGTGCACGGGACACTTTTTTAGATAAGAATTTGTC
Source organism: Xenus cinereus (assembly GCA_025774025.1). Lineage (NCBI taxonomy): Eukaryota > Metazoa > Chordata > Aves > Charadriiformes > Scolopacidae > Xenus > Xenus cinereus. The sequence goes on from JAOXJK010000001.1 coordinate 93,745,236, forward strand.
CTATGACTTTGCAGCATCTTTCCTTCCAATGCAAGATTGATCTTACCAGGGGAAGTATATATATTGCTTCGGATTGATGACTCTGCGCCTATTGCACTGAGAAAGCAGTGTTAGATGTAAAAAAACTTCTGGCTGTTAATGAATGGGAAAAGCCTGGTTAATCCTAAGAAGGTGATGCTTAGATTTAATGATTTAGACATTGCTTTTAAACACATTTCTCTAGTTCTTTCTTTGTTATGGCATTGGTACGGCACAGCTACTTCACTTGGTATTAAAGATCTCTCACCTGGATTCTCCACAGCTCAGCGTTTTATGTATGCATTTGTACTTGCAGCAGCTAGGTGTGAAACACTACCATATGACACTAGTCCTATATTTTTCTCTCACCACAGGTGAATGTGACTATGAAGTCACACGTTAAGTTTTTATCCCTCAACACATGGCCTCAGCCTGCTCCCGTTGATCTTGGAGGAAGATTTGCCTTCTGCTGGATCAAAAGGCTTTGCTTAGAATAATAACACCAGGGCTGGCCTCTAACTTATGAAAGCTCCATACAGCAACAGCAACGTACCTCTCCCAGATTCGGGGACGTCCCTCACTTCTTTGATGCCAGTTCTCCTCCTTCTCTCAATTAAAGTGTTTGTTATATATGTCGCACCTTAGGTTTCATGCACGACCAGATGTTAAGGAGATTGATTCAAGCTTTTACTCTCTGTTTCATCTTTCACCCAGCCCTCTCCTTTGATCTGTATGTCCACGTGGAGTCTGCATCTTTCTGGTTCTGTTCACCTTTGTACCTAACCTGCTCCCCCTTCCCACTCTGCTAATGCTTTTGTCCAAACCTTTGCAGTCCCTCACCTCGATTGTCAGAGCCACCTTCTCCTCCGACTTCCACAGTAACAATGCAGACTCCCTGGGGTTCACTTAACACACTGGTAAGATTGTCCTAGGACTTGCTCCTGTGACAATATTGTCCCTGCTTTTGTTCCCTCTCTTCAAACAATTATTGAGAGGAAGCCTTTAAAGGCTGCCCAGCTTCTTTCTGCCATACTTAATTGCTCCTGTCCACACCTGCCCTGAGCCACCTTGCTCTGCTACCTTCAGTGTCTATGCCCAGCATTGGAATCTTAATATCTTGTCTCCTGCTTCCCCTACTGTTCTCAGTCAGTGCCTATCATTGCCATTGCCACCTCATGTCCTTAAGCTCCCTATTAAAAACACATGTACTTTAATGGACAGCAAAAAACATTACTTACCTACTAGAAGGGTGCTTTGAAGGCACCTCAAGCTGTAGACAGGGTGCATTGACCTCTCCTTGCCAGCCAGTTGTACCCTGGGTTCTGCCACAGCCAGTGGGGAGGGAGGGAGGGTTGTTGATTTCTTGTTGAAAAACTCTTTTTTAGGCACCTGTCAGAGGATGATGGGATGAATTATCCTCCATGGCATTGCCTGTAGATTGCGATGGTTATAACTAGCTAAATACTTAGCTTTTAGAGGTCTGAAACCACAGCTCATCTTCAACCTAGTGCCTTGCTGATGTGCTCCACACACCCATACTGCTTTCCAGAGGCCCTCCCTGAAGCGAGCACCACCGCTCATCTTTCTTTTCATGCCTGAGGGGATCGGGGGTGTCGGCATGGAGAAGAGAGCTTCAGCTGCTTCCCTCTGTCTGTGCGCCTGTGAAAGGGGAGCGAGGTCCACCTCTGGTCCCCTTGCAGAGAAGCTGGGAGGGCTGAGGCAGGGACTCCGGCTCAGCTGCTGCCTGTGCTGCAGTGATGCTGTGCCAGCCCGCACACTGGCTCCTGTCCGGGAGCTCAATGAAAGCAGGACCCTTGGCACCTGGCAATTAGCACTGGATAAACAAGCAGAGTCATTTCTCCCTTTGCCCAAAGACCCACGCCCCTAAATCCCAGGCCAGAGAGGGGAAATTAGCTTCTGGGGGGCAACAGCGAGAGCAGCGCTCTCCTTCCCCACGCACGTGAGGATAACCGCAGAAGTAACGGGAGCGAAGGAGGAACTGTGACTTTGCAATACACAGCTCTTCTGCTGGGTCACTCCGCTTGACCCAGCACAGCTAAATGGAGCAGATTGCACAACGCCAGCATAACCTGCAGGGTACATACATTTCACTCCACATCACCGCACCTTGTCAATGGTGAATTTAAAGCAAGCACAATTTACCGGTTTTCCCTTCAGATTGAAAGGTGCCGACCTCACGGGTCAAGGGAAGGAAGCAAAATTAGTTCATGCCATAGTTCCAGATGAAGGAATAAAAATAACTTCAGAGAGGCTTTTAATGAATTCCACTACAACGTCTTATACACACTACGCTTTCTGCTTTTTTCCCCACAAACCAAGGGATAATTCTCTAGTCAGAGAAATAAAACTCTTGCAAAAAGAACAGGAAAGATCGCTCACGAAAAAGAGTTCTGAGGCTTCAGAAGAAAATAACTTGACATCCTGTCCTTCAATAAGCAATAGGGAAACCACAAAGTTGCTAGGCAGGATTTCTTCTGTCACGCATTTGGTCAGTCAGAGCACATGTAGTATCACTTGTGATCAAAAGATTTCTGGACAAAACCTAACTCTTGGGTTTGACTGGAATTTTTGATGGACAACAAATAATAGGGTTTTATAATAAAATAAATATATATATGCAGAGACATACACAAACCAAATCTATAAAAATGTACACACATTTATCTCTGAAATCCAGACTAAATCCCATCTGAAGGTTTGTAATTTATTTTACAGGGGAAATGAATCACAGAAAGTAAGCTCATGCATAGAATATGATATTTACAAAGAACAGGAAATCTGCAGTCCTTATCTAGCTAAACAGTTAAAGATGTGCTTAAATGCCACATGGAATGGGGACCTCTGTAAGAATCAGTATAGACATGGAAGATTTTTGCCCACTTTTAAAATTATAGATAGAGTTTTCTTACAAGAAAAATTTCAAGTTTTAAAAAAAATGCCTTGTCACTCATCACCATATGCAGATGATACAGAGGCTTCCTGTGTGGCCTGTCTCACTACAGAAACCTTTATGGTAGAACAGGGCATTTGTCCTCTAGGCCATTTGCACTGGTGTGATTTTTTTTTTCCTTTTAATTGCTGAAATAGAAAAGAAAGCCCTTACTTAAAAAAAAAAAACAAGGTAGGGAAAGTTGGAAGTGTTTCACAGTATACTGGGCTAACAGCTTCTCCTCGCCACTATAAAATCACATTTTCTGAGTTTCTTCACCCATTCAGGGTTCTTCCAGCTATTCTGCACACATACTCCTTCACCCTTGGATTGTCGCCTACTGAAAAATTATATCTTGTCTTCCTTAAAACTGGCAAGTGAATATAAACAAAATAACAATGAACAGATGTCTTTAAAATCGAGTTCAAATTTTGCATCTACTCTGACATAAAGCATCTGTCAGTCTTAAGCATTTCCTATTTCTACAAATAATTTTAATGTTGAACTCAATATAGTAAAACTCTCACTGGATTTCACAGAGCCCTGCTCTTCTCATCCACAAATGTGACCAAGGTCTTATTAACCCGATTCATCACTAATCAGTTTGTAGATTTGTGAGACCCTGTTTCAGCAATTTCGTAACAGTGTGACTTGTCAGGCCCTCCTTGCTCACCTGCACTTTTGTTTCTTTAATGAATATCAGAGTCACCACTTTTTTCACTGTCCAAAATACTTGTGTGGGTGTCTCTAGATATGTGATTTTCTGAGTAATTTTTAGGTTAAATTCAGTTCTCTTGGCTAGAAAATGCTTTTCAACAGTGTGGACGTTTCCCAGTAATGTGGAACTGAGGTTTGAGAAGTGGGGAAAAGTTCACTAAGGATATGTCCTTGTTAGGTTTTGAAGTTTGGGAAAAACTGTTTGCTTTTAGCCTGTTCCTCACTTCATGCGATTGTGCCACACCAAGGTGGGCACCATGCACACTTTCACCTCGTAATCACCATTCTGAAGAATTGCTCTCATTGCACTCATTGAAAGATGTGAGACATACAAACGATCTATCCCACAAACCATCAATGTGACTGATAAGCTGATCCTGCCTGCCCATTTTTTTCACTCTGCTTTCATCACACTTTCTGCTACAGGAAAAGACCTGTTTCAATAATAAATCAGAACAAATAAAACTCTTCAGCCATGAAAACCAGACTGGACCCTTGTGCTAAAATTTACTAGGGATGATTTAGGTATAACAAAATTCGGTCTTGTACTGACACAGGAGGTATGGTTAAGACAATCCAGTACAGATCCCTTCAAACAGAGACCAAGATTTATGCGTCAAGTTTTGAGGGCTCCTGCCTTGTGATATTAAAGGATGATCCCATCCACAGTTTAGAAATTACTTCTTTACGTGACACCAAAAGCTCTCCCTGAAATTTCAATCTTCATTCCAAAAATTGCCCTTTCCAAATGTATACAGCACACTGGAGAACGTTATGAATTTATTTGAAATCCAGGTTGCAGGTTTAAAAACAAGATCCTATCTGCTCACAGCTATTAAAGACATCACGATATACTTTTTCAGAAGTAGACAGTTATCCTCCTGGCTTATTTAGTCCTGGCTAAATAAGTAATTATATTCTGTCCACCTGGCTTCCCTGTGGGTCTTCGAATTAGAACAATACTTAATCTCCTCCAAGTTGTGAGGCAGTATGCCCGAGTTCCAGCCAGGAGACTTTACATTTTGCAGTAGATGAGCTAATTACCATTATCCCCAGTGCCTGCGTAATCTGAAGTAAAAACATCCCTGCTTCTCCTGTGCCTGTACCTTCTGGGTCCCAGAAGGAAACAGAATTTCTTAACTCAAAAAAAGTCTTTCAAGTCCTATCACACTGATACTCTTCTCTCACACTTTTCCCTCATTCCTAGTTTTAAGGCAGAGCTTTCTATTTTATTATTTATTTGAAGTAGAAAGACTTTATAAAAGTTCGAGAGCTGGCAGAATGGCTTCTTCTATGATCCCTTGATTGCCTCCATCATACAGCAGCGGTGCCAAGAGGGCTTGCAGCTGCCCTCACACCCTCCCCAGGGCTCTCTGAGGAGCAGGGTGGAGAAGGTACCTGTAGCTGCCGATTTCACAGCAAGTGTGTGACCTTCACCAGCAACACAAATGTGAGGTGAAGGCTGATGTTACCTCAGTGCAGCTGTGAACCAAGTGTTTGTGTTTTAAAGGGGCTAATTGCTTACAAAACTCAGGCATGATCTGAAGAAAACACTGTTGTTTTGTTTCAGGATCACATGGAGAGGTTCAGGAGAATGACTTGGTCATCAGAAGTGTGCTGTCTCCCTTGGAGAAGTTAATGTCCCTCCTTATCACAGCTGTAGGATTAGTTACCCTTTTTCTGGTTTTTGCATGTACACACTCGGGAATAGCCTTACATTTATGCTATCCATGCCTAATTGCCTAATTGCATAATTCCTCTCCTCTTAAATGAGGATCCAACTACAGCTTCCATGTATGCCAACTGCTCTAACCCCTTGGCAAGTTTGGCAGTCTCCCTTTGAGAATTTGCAACTGGTATTATACAGTGGCCAACCAAAATTATTGAAACAACATATTTATTATTCATACAGCAGCAGGAACACAACACTCATGAAAAAAAAAAAAAACAAACCAAATTTCAAAGTAGCAGCAGTTTACATGCAAGTCTAACTCAGCCAAAAGCCCAGGCACCAGTGATGACAACTGAGAAAGGCCCATCTTAACCAGCCTCTGACTGTCTCCAAAGTTCAGAGGGACTGAAGTCCTCAAGCACCCAAGTAACTCTTGAAAATGGGACTCAGACGTGTCCAGATCACCAAGAAATATTCTACCTGACTGCAAGGCAGACTAATGATTTATGCCTTTAACGAAAGCACAGAGTATGTGCACACGTATACACTCTCCCCCTACTTGTTCTGCCTGATCAAAGTTAAGATAAAGTTTAAATAACTTTGTCCTCTTTTAATTAGGGATTTCATACTTGATTGTGTGGTCCCAGACTGAATTTTTCTCTTTCAAAACAGGCTAACCTACAAAGTTCTGATTCAGTTGTCCTTGTTTCTTTCAGATTAACAGTGAAGTGATTTTTGTCCCCATAAATAATGCAGGTTTGTTCCAGAGGACATTGCTTTGACACTGCGTTGACAAAAACTTTCCTATGTAGCTTTTGAGACTTATCAGCCACTGGCTCTGGCACTGTGCTGCCAGGAATAGAGCTGTCTTCCTGTCAGTCGTTTTTCTACCTTCCTAGTGCCTCAATGTTAGCACTTTTTTTTTTTTTCCCTGCTATTGCAAATTATTGAACCTTAAAAAAATTAATTGCATATACACTAGTGATCACTTCCATAGATGGGGCCTAAGGCAAAACACACAGATGAAGTACTATGCATTTTCTTCTGATGTTTTCGGGCAAATGCTATCCATGAAATTACAAATAAAAACACCAAGACCAGCTGCTTATTTAATCTGTTCCCTTCCAGTCAGACCAGCTATTAAAGTCTCCTTACTCAAAAGTTTTCTCAGTTCAGAAAGAATCTCTGCAGATCAGAGTTATTCAAATAATATTAACGATTTATTCCATGACCGTTATATGTAGTATATATTACGTACCTATATGTATATATAGACACATATCAATATACATAATATACATGTATATTATATAGTATAATTATTATATACACCATATAATATACAATAAATGCCTATATGATTATATATTATAATCATTATATGCAGGTACATAGTATATATTGTATACAATAATACTTTATATATATAATACATACTGTATACCTATATATAACCTATATACAGGTAATTTGCGTATTCCTCCTTTTTTGCTGCTCAACCACCACTACATTTGGGTTCATTTGACTTCATTTTCCATGCACCCGTCCTTAGAAGATGGTGTCAAAACACCTGCAACTGTGGTACAGGCTCAAGTGGTACCTCTGTGTGACACAGAGACCCTCTCAAGCTCTTGAATTCAGGCATAGGGCAGCTGCAGCTCTGGGTGCAAGAAGCACCTCTGTTGCCATTGGAGAAGAAAGTAAAGAACTATGAGCTTCAGGATTTAGGGAGTACAGGCAGAATAACTTTTAATTCTAGTAGACTTTAGTGTCTGAAACCTTTGCTTATTCTTAATGAAATAGTTCTCCCGAAGAATAATCCAAACTACCAGTGGGGAAACCTAGATCTGATATCTGACCTGTCAGCATTGAACAAGAATTGATGCTTAGCAAAAAAAGTATCTCAGCTGGTCCAATAGGGAAAAATCTTAACCCAGACATCCTACCCTGCCAGGAGCTAGCCTAATACCTTCAAATACAAGATTTAATTCATCACCTGGCATAATACTGGACCCATAATGTATAATAAGGGATCTAAGACTTTTAGATAGATTTTTTTTTTCTAAATTCATATATTATTCATCAATACTGCTGGTACAAAGGTTCACTGGAAGAGATGGATTTTGTGTGAAGGAAAAATGTCATATTTTTTTCTGTAGCAGTGAGCTGCATTCATATCTTACTGTTCCCTACTAAAATAATATTCACTGAGACACTGAGAATAAAGGTCTTTATAAAATGTTTATTGAGAAAGAACATATCCTACCTGTAATTTCTAAAGCAAAATGAGTAGGCTGGTTTAAAGCATTTTGAAAATAAGTATGAAAAGTTAACCTCATATGCCACATCTGAGCCATTCCTGTGT
>JAOXJK010000001.1:93753057-93792207 GCA_025774025.1 Xenus cinereus
TTCCAGTTGAGATAATTTACAAAACATGTATTTGCAACAGGAGACTGCAGCATGATATTAACTTATGTGAATGCATTATAATAGTCAAGTATTTAATCACTTTTCAATTCTTGTAAAACAAAGAACATTTTCCAGCATTGTCTGAACTGCGCTTGCTGTAGTCAATGGGTGTTCAACTCCTTTACACGAGAGAATTGAGTTCAGCACCCTGCATAATGAAGACCTACTGCATTTTAGACTATAACTCAGCAGGTGATTGAATATTATCTGCTTCACAGAAAAATACAAGTAAAATGAGCTCTTCAGCTGTAAATAATTCAGTCATAAAAGAGAAAGCTAATGTATTTCTTAGGTAACAGTCTCAGCTCTGCTGCATGGTGCACTGATTCCCCCTACCCAGTTCTGGATTTCATATAATCAGCCACCACAAAAAGGCAATGTTAGTGAGGATTTTGTGAAAAGTCTCTTTACTAAACTGAGCATGGAAATTCCCATGAGGAGTTTGGTGCAGAACATGGCCTGACTGCATTTTCTTCTCCCCAGCACAATGAGAAGAAAGGGAGTACTGAAATAATCTTCTTTGTCATCTAGAAATAGCTCTTCCTTCTTTATCTCCCCCCACTCCTAAAGTTAATCCGTATGGTTTGACAGCCCTGCAAATGCTCTCACAGGCTTTAGCAGGGCTTTGGTTTATATTTATAATGCAAAATTAAGGCTTTAGATTATATTTTGGTTTTAGAATATCCATAATATAACAAATCACTGGACATCAAAGTAATCGACTAATCCCTGTATCCACAGTCATTTAGATCATTCATTAAAACATCATGAGGTTCTGACAGATGCCACCATGACAGATTTCTTTCCCCCCATGTTGTTTTCATTGCCACAGATTTTCTGATTTGGGTCATAATTGTATTTGGGCTTTCAATGGCCCAACTACCTCATTTTGAATGTTAATTTCCTGAAAATAATTGAAAACCAATCCATACTTTTAATCTGTGGCAGGTGCTTGGCTACGACAGCCTCCTTTTGTTGTTGTTGACACACAATACACGAGCCAGGAAACTGTCTGGTTCCCATGGCTATCTGCCCAACGCTGGCCTCGTTAAATAACTGGTATCACCTAGCCAGATTTTGAATGTTTGTGACGGTTATTGCCTGCCACCATTTCGTAAGGCACCTCTTCAGCATTTTCAGCCTCCCCCTGTTAGCGCTCGGGCTGTAGACAACCTGCCCCACGATGTATTGCATCCTGATGAGGCTTCCCCAAAACCTTTCATAAAACCCATCGAAGAGCACGGGCCACCTCTGCGCCGCCGTGTGCCTGAAGCACCAGCACAACACCCCTTATGCTTGAGCTGTCACAGTGCTAGTGGTAAAATACACCAGATAAGGAGATGGCATTTTGATCAGCAGAACCGTAACTAATCCATTCATGAAAATACCATGTTTGTTGTTTGTGTTTTGTTTTTTTTTTCTTATATATACACACATATATATGCATATTTATGCTTATTTGCTTTGCAGTTCAAGTTATCACCATATTACACAGGGGAGGCAAGGTTTGTGGGAAGAAGTAAGGTTTTTTTATGAAACCAAGATAATGTCTCAGAAAAAGCAAACAAGCCTTTCTGTACACAGGCCTCTCTTCAGGTCTGAAGCTAAGGTGTTCATACAAAGTGATTTTCAAATACGGCCATAACAACTTAGCCTTCGAGAGTGACACATAACATTTAACTCTTCCACAACCAGCTAGACCACTAGAAAAAAACATGGGGACCCTTCTCATGAAATATCAAGATAGAAAATACAATAAGTCTGCATAGAAAATGCTCTGTGTGTATGTCTACAAGGCATACAGACAGCCCAGGCAGAGGTAATGGTCCTGGTTTAGAAAGCAGATTTAGTTAGTTTTTCCATAGTAAAAAACTTCACTAGTTTTTTAAGTTCCAGTTAACTTTTCTGCAGCAAGTTTGAGACTCCATACCTCTGCATCATACAAATGTGCCCAGTAGAGTCCAGTGTAGCTTCATCCCAGCTTAAAGATGTAATCAAATGCTTTCCTGGGACGCTTAAAACACTTCCACTGCACCCTAGCAGTTAAAAGCAGACCACAATAATCCTGCACATGGGAGAAGACACTGTTTAAAAACACTTTAAAAACATTTCAAAAACACTCTACCTGTCTGTTTGAAATTTTGAAATTATTGCTGTCAGCTTGCTTCTCACAGGCAGGGAGTGAAAATGCTTTTGCTCAGCATCTTTTGCCTCTTTTTGTGGTCTGTCTCCAGCCCCATCTCCCCAGGATTTCTTACTCCTTGCTAATCAGCAGCTGCAATTAAAGTCCATTAAAACAACCTGCTTTCATACCATTGACCACAAGCTCTACAGCAGTGTCACAACCTCTCTTCTTTGTTCCTAAGGACATGAGATTTTTCAAACACTTTGAACATATTTGATCTCTTCAGTTTCTAAAGGGCCATCAGGAATACTGATTGTTTGCAGCTAATTACAGAGAAAGAAAGGAAGAAGGGAAGCTGGTTGTTAATAACAGAAAAATGCCCTGATGTCTAGATAGACATCAGTCATGATAATGCATGAAGTTAGATGTCTGATTTGGCAAATTTGATCCTGTACAAAGAGATTGCACAAACTGAGTCCAACTTGGTCATGACTATATCGGCAAAGTCTTGGTGTTCAGTGGTGTCTTTGGAGACTGTTCAAAAAAAGGCAGATCCAGTTCTCAGGGTATGCTTCAAGCTTTCCCCAGAGCTGCCGTCACCACTGGTGGAGACAACTTTTGAAAGCATAGACCCTCCTGTGGGTATGTCCAGACCATAGCTCTGCTAGAAGCCACAGAACGGCCACGGGTTGTACCCAGAGCTGAGCTTTCCCTTCACGGGGTGACAGCTTCGTGTGCCTTCTCTGCTTGCTCTGTTAGCACAAGGGACACTCTCCAGGAGAGGCTGCCACATTCCCTTTGGGGAGGGGACAGACACAACTTCCTATTCAAAGCCAACAGGACGGTCTAAGAGTCAGAACAGAGGATCTCCTTGCTGTGTTTTCAGGTCCGCCATCCAGAGCAGAAGAGTGAAAAGGGCCATTTAAGAGGTGTAAGATGAAGCGTCTGCCTCTCTTCTTCCACCTCTGCTTCACCAGGTTTGTGAAGCAGATTCACAGGTTGTGAGGTGAGGTTGTGTTTAAAAGCAAGAAATTCCAAGCAGGAAAACATCTTAAGCCACGACTTGTGTGCACGCTGCACACCTGCCTCTCCTCCCGCTCCCCAGGGCCATCACAGAAGTCCACATCTTGAACTAATTCTTGAGCTGAAACAGAAGAGGGGCTGGTGCATATTTAACATGTAAATACTAGTGTGTAATAGTAACAGGAGTAAGTGACCTGATCGGTGAGGTGAAGTTACTGTCCAACAAGAGTAGGTTTTTCCTCTTCTGTATGAATGTACTGGTCTGACCTAGGAGAGAGCCATGGGAAAGGTGGACAAGGATCCCACCATAAATCCCAGTAAGCTGCTGCAAGCACACATTCATGAGACTAAGCTGTTAGCTTAGAGGAATCTGAAGAACCAGCAAGGAAGACACAAGCTTTTTTTCAGAGAGTGGAGTTTGGAGGTAAAAAAAGAGCCAGAGAGCTTCTAAAGAGAATTTTCTCTAAAATGCCATGGGACAAATTATTCGAGTTAATGATACCAACCTTGTCAGACCAACTGCAGGACCGAGAAGCAGCTTAGCCCACTCAGCAGCCCCCTGGTATCTGGTTAAAACATAAACCAGAAAAAAACTCCTATCTGATAACAATTTTTGCATATTATTTAGATTATAAATACAATATATTTGCTTTGTAGTTTTAGGATCTATAGGCTGTGAGCCTGTGGACCAACCTCGGGCCAGCCAGTAAAAGAATTTCCTTCCCTAGGCTTGGGAGACCCATCAAAGCCTATGGTCTGGCCCTGACTAACTTGGCAGGACCAACAGGGCAAAGACCTCCATAACCTGTAGCTTATGCCACTCAGCAGAGTAAATAATGCCAGCAGTGGAACTGTACATGTGTCTGACGCAGCCTTTCTTGACAGCAGGTCTAAGTCATTCTCCATCCCTTCACAGGCACCCAGTGCCCCCGAGGTGTCTGTGTGCCCGCTGCCACAACCGCTGTTTGACTTCAGGTATCACCTTGACTTTGTCCACTGGACAGCCCTGGCACGCACTTCTGTCGCGGCGCCCCCCTGCAGCCTTGCTGTGCTATCTATTACAGATTTATAAATTACAGACCAAGGATAAAACAAATAAGAGGAGGGAGGAAAGCAGATTTGGAAAAATACATATTATCTATACACTTTTTTTTTTTTGCCACTTTGAGATCCTGAAAATTGGATCTCGATGCTTTTTTTCTTCTTTTTTTTTTTTAGGCTTTTTTAAATTTAAGAATTTTTCTTAAGCAAAGAATATAATTGTCCACCAAATTATGCAATTGTTAAGCTGCTAGAAGGTATAGCTGTAGCTAAGGCCTTTGGGAAGATTTTTTTTTTTATGCTGGGCTTCTTGGAAAGTTATATAATGGTTTTATTTTAGAAGAATTCTGTTTGTATGTGGAGAGGAGGCAGACTTCTCTGTAATTCTGAGCTTGGCAAAATGTGTTTGTGATCTGCAGATGTTCACCCTCTGCCTCTTGCAGCATCTTAATGATGCGGCTCATGCAGCTCTGCCACTTGCCCCTGAATTTTCCTCTCATGCTTCCCCTCTGCTTATTTTCACCTCATTCAATAACTATTAACATAATGCTGCTGTTAGAAGCCAGTAGGGGATCATTGCTGCTCTCCTACAGCCGCTCTCTACCCTGATACACTCACCTGTCTGCGTAAATTGAGCCAGTAAAGAGAAGGCAATTTCTAGGACACAAAGATTTTAACAGCCAGATTTGCACCTGGCGTAAATCAGCATCACACTATGCTGTGGAGGTTTTCCAGCAGTGACTGGTTTAGCCCAGGTGAGGAGGTGTTAAGTAGAAGACCTCACGGCATTTATTTTTTATTTCCTTTTGCCTTTCCTTGCAGCATCTCTAGAGCTCTCATCCACTCACACAGCTGGGCACAGACCTACCACAAAAAGACAACCTTGTCCAGCTGTGCCTAGTTTTCTTCAGTAGCGCAGACTCAGCTCTGACTCTCAGGAGTTGTTCTTCTTGTACTTGCCAAGTAGACTTGACCCTTGAGGGGCTGTGCTGGGCCACGATGACAGTTTCATATGACCCTGATATTAAATGTCTTTTGGAGCACTAGTTATTTACACCTAACACTTGAGTTCATCAGATGACGAACGCACATGATTCATTTTTAAACATGATAATTCAGCAGGGCCGCAGCAGAACCCCCATTGAGGTGTTTCTTTTGCTTTTAATTCCTGCCTTAGTGAGCAAAAATATCTTGCACAGCAAAAAAGAAAAACAAAGGAAATCTCTGCGTCAACCTCAGCAGCGTCCAAATTCTAGATTTTGCTCTTTTGGCTTGTGATGCTGCTGATGTTGTGGTACAAGCAAGTGATCCAGCATCACATTTCAGAGCCAACCATGTTATGTTAGTGAGGATGATGGGCCAAATTCATCCACTGTGGAATTTGTGGCCTTTTTGTCTCCAGATTTTCCATTTATTTTTTATATCTGCCAAGAGGGTAGTTTAGAGAACATTACACTGTCATAACATTGTATTCCACTGGCAATATTCCTTAATTGTAGTAATAATACATAATCAGCCATATATGTATGCCTTAATATATTAGCTGCATAGCTTCAGCCCTAACTTCTGTTACACCCAACAACAGACATGCTTGTCTGCCTCATTACCTGAGTATTTCTTTCTATTACATGCTCGGCGTATACGTTATTTTTATAATAGGAGGCAATGACATTTCTGTCAGACAGCCGTGGGGTTTTATTGTGGAGTCCATAATTTTTGTACAATGGGATTTTCAGAGGATCAAACAGCACTGCAGTGTGTTGATGGGCTGGCAAAGGGTGAACTCCTGGCACATTCACCAACCTGGAGGAGTTTAGGGACACCTGAAACTGCCACTGTCTCCATCTCCAGCTGCACGTTACTCAGGGTCTCAGAGAATAAGCTTTTTGGGTGGCCAGAGTCTTCTAGAGATTTTGCTGTGATATCTTTTCCCAATGACACGTGTTAGACCCACAGGAGCAGGCATTGCCCCCTAAGCAGAGGGGAGCAGCTATTGAGTGGGAAGGAAGGGTACAAAGAAGAGTCAGAACATGTTTTTTTTGTTAAAACCATTTGCCTGCAGGAATAGTTAGGCAAGAATTAAAAGCTGAGGGAGGGAGCTTCTCAGCTGGCCTGGCACAGGGATGATCCACATCCCACCATTCATTTGCTGTCTCCACCCAAATTGGGACAGGCTTTTGAGCGTGGGCCTACAGGAGTTAGATCACACACCACAGTCCCATTATTAGGGTTCCAAGCTTGTCTCTGAAGCCACTATGGTCTGTAAAGGGTACAAAATGGTTCCAAGAAAAGCATGCTACGATGCATGCTTGTGCTGGAAGGGTACAACACATGGGGAGGTAACAACGATACTAAAAGAAAACAAATCAAACAACAGAGAAGACCAACAACTCTTGTCTGTCTCTGCGAAAGCCTTGAATGACACCTGCTGAATGACAGCGTGGCTCAATTTGCAAAGTCCTATTTTTAATTGAAGCAAATAGCTACAAATGACATGCAGAATAAATGGATGGCTTTTTGCTGTGTTTTGCAAAGGTGAACTGTGGGACTGAGGAAGGGGGTGACATTGGTGAAGGGACTAACTTTGAAATGATAAAGAAAAATGAACAGGGGAAGAAAAGAGAGGGAATTGGAAGAAATGGAGCAAGAAGAACATTATTTTGTGTAAATTAAATTTAAATAAAAAAGGATGACACTGGCTCTGATCTTGTCATGCTGAAGTATTTTAAGGCCAACAGTAATAAGAGAATTATATATAACATGAGTACCCCAGGAGTGCCAGGTCCACCTTTTTTCAACTCTAATAATGAAGCTGCTGATGCACATTTGTCAAAAAGACAAATAAACACCCTTTATATTGACCAAAAATGGTAGCTTTAGTCACTTAACATCTTCAGAGTTCACCTGCTTCGAGGTGAGGAACGGTGAAATCTGCTGAAAAAAAAGGCAAGAAAATGCCTCAGAAATGTTAGGTTGCCATTTGACCTGTCTTTCGAGTGTCCTTTAATAGCTGGGCACAGCAGAGGGTCCTTTTCTGCGCCTTGCTATTTTCAGACGGCTGGAGAAGTTGATTTCTTCCACTCCAGTCTAATCATCTCAACAAGAATTTCAGAGGAACTCCATCTGAGCAGTGACAGCCATAATGGAAAACTGTGAGGCCCCTCTGCCTAGAGGGTTGTCATGGTGCTGGCATGTGTATGGATTCCTCCTAAGGGCCAGCAGACTTTGTCACTTGGGAAGTGGAAGAAAAAACATGGGGAATATTCAATCATGCATAAAATCTGGCAGCATAAAAAGAACAATTCCTGCTGCTCCCAGAGAATTACTCCCACTACTGCCCCACAGTAATGTTACTATTAGGCATGGCTCAAATTTCGTCTGATGATGTCACGCGCCAGAATCTACCGAGGCAAAGATGTTCACCTACTCCAGACAACCGCACGGAGGTACACGGGTTGAGTGGGCCACTGATGCAGTCAGTCACAGGGCAGGTGGGAGGCAGGACAGGAGGCAGCCACAGAGGCAATTGGTTTGTAGAACAGAAGACGGGCAAAATCCTGCCTCTGGTCGCACGCAGGTGGGCACAGCGGGCTTCAAGTAAGACACAGCAATAAATTATTCACTTTCTGGAATAGGGGAATAGCAGTTAAAGGATGACTTGTGACTCTAAGTAAAACTGTACAACTCACTGGCACAGGATGTTGAACTCCATGGTATAGACGTTTGTTCCAAAATATTTAGACTCATTCATTCACATTCAGTTATTATTAAACGTGATGGTTTGGATGTAGCTGCCTTGCTAGAAAGTGCCTGAACATTGTGAGATGTTGTCAGATGTGGATTATTTCATACTGGCCCTTTCCCTTACGCACTGTCCCTGAGAATTGTCTGGGGGGCAACAGCAGAGCCAGGACGGTGGGCTAGATAAAGCGCAGGTCTGGCCTCCTATGGCCTTTCTACTATTCTTATGAGGGCAAATCCACGTGGCATACTAAAGGCATAAAATGGCTGTGTGGCTGCATCTATTCATTGCAGTAAATGCCATGGTAATGCATGTACCCCTATGCTGAGAGGTAGCTGCCCTTCAGCTCTCCTGGAGTCTGAGCAGAGAAAATCTGTCAGCCCTGAAGACCACATAGGCACATCCTTAAACAAACAGACCCTTATCACAGAGGCAAAGCTATTAGTTGTTCCCTTGTCTGCCCTTGAGGGAGCATAGTTACAGCCCATCGCTTACTCTGTGAGCCCCCAGTCCCTCCAAGCCTTCCCCGTCTGCTTAGCTCCACGCAACGCAAACAGCCCTACTGAACTTCAATCAGGCAACTCACAGTGCGTAACATTAAGAGAGCAAGATTTTGTAGGTCCAGGGCTTAAAGCTGCAGTCTAGCTCAAAAAAGTGCTTTTTTTTTGCCATACAATTTCTAACATATTTTCCTGTAGGAGAAGTACTGACTTTTGACTACTACATGCAATGATAGGGCAGTTATACTCGCAACTGATTTTCCCACTCCAGGGAGGCAGTTGTACATATAAGCAAATACTTTTTCAATACCACCCAGAAGGAAGAAAAGGATATTTATATGACAAACCCTTTCTAGAAAAATGTAGGTATTTCACTGAAAATTAAATAAAAACAGCAATCTTTATGGGTTAAACCTTAGAGAGAGCTCCTTTCAATCTTTTTCCTGTGTGGGGAGCCCTGTGTAGCCATCCTGCATGGATGGATTAAATCTAAGCCCACTGGCAATCATCTTTCTGGGTTTAGTCACCTTCCATGGGCCCCCAGATGCCCCCACTAATCCCTCATCACAGGTTTTGGAATCACTACTGTAATTCTTCAAAATTTGGAACCACCTTGATGTGTTGAGAGGGTGGAGGTATAATGCTGCATTATGAATCTCCTCATAAATTCACCTCTCAGATTTGGTGGGACGCACAAGCTTTTCCTTCCTTGCTGCAAGAATAGAAATTGATGAAGTGGAAGTCCTCCTTTGCCAGGCATAGGTGGAAGGTGGCCTTGTTCAGGGATGGTGTCCAAATCTGGATCAGGTTGTTACCTTTCTCCCCAGGGAAATATAAAATGAACAAAGTTCCTGAGTTGAAAAATGGGGTGGTGGCATTTCATCCTGCCTCCCTTCTTTCTCTCTGCTACCTGACCCTCCATGTCGACCTGCAGAGCGAGGGTGAACGTGTGGCCAAGCCCCTGTCCAGGCACACGTGCCCTGCAACAGGAATGCTGGCTGCCAGAGCCAGTGTACGGCGATTCTTCTCCAGGAGATTTTTCTCCGCTTCCAGCAAGTTTCATGTTGAGGACTTTTGTAGGAAAAAAATGTGTGGGTTTGTTTTGAAAAACTCTCAATGGTAATTTGTGGAATCACTTTCTGAGTCCATGCCAGTGTCTAACACCATCACTGCCCTGGGGTGCGGAGAAGCTCCTTGACTGAGCGATGTGCCATGCAGTGGTAAAGCAGGACTCTCTTCTGTTTGATTTGAACCTTCCACCAACCAGTTGCAGTCAATGATCCCATTACCTGCGGGGCAAATATTACAGGCTTTCTTGGGCCATTTTTTCACTATTCATCTGCTTTCAGACAAAGGTTTGGAGAGAGACATGTATTCTTGTACCTTCAGTGACTGCTGGAGGCACCATCCTTCACTGACCAAAGGTGACAGTTTGGAAGTAGGAGAAGCAGATGTTGGATGCAGATACCCAAAGGAAAGTGAAGCAAAACAAAGACAGAGCAAGATCCTGTTGCCCTCTGTCAATACATCCAGTAGTTAAGCACCAGGCAGGCAGAAAAACTGTGTAAGGCAATGGACAAAGCTGGCAAAAACAAACAAGTATACCCTCCCTGTGAATAAACTTGGACTGCAAATCAGAAGAGGGTTACCAGTCACGAGAAGACCAGGGATAAAATTTACTACAGCTAAGGTAGAGAATGATTGGTTTATGCAGTGCGTATATATCACGGTAGCCAGTGGTCACAGCAGACATTTTTGCAGTACCTAGGCACAAAACCTTTTACAAACTCCTGTGCTGTTACAAAACAGATGAATCCACAAACCTGGCTACAACCAAAGGATTACAGTTGAGCAGAGCAGAAGCTTCCATCAAAAACATGCAGCCAGGAAAACATCTGCTGCTGCGAGACAAGTTCTTTGATAGTATGTCATATTTGAGATATGAGGGGTAGTTTCAAAATGTCTGAGGGGAGCACAGAACCTGGCAGCATTTCTAAAATGACATGCAGTCCTACCAGCAGAAGCGTCTATTCTGCCACTGAATCTCTGATGCTGAAAAAAAAGTTTGTGGCAAAACAGCACAAATGCAATATGGGTCAGCGCCATAGGTGTTGCTTTTGTTTATTGGAACGTGAAATGAGTTGAACAATTTTTTGGTCTGTTATGCTTATTTATGTGTGTGGGTGTAAACAAGCAGTTGCTTGAACTTTCTGGTGAGGCTGTTATTGCTCAAGCCCAGCCACAGATTTAGCAAGTTAAACACGCATGGTCAACAGAGCAGCAAGTAGACAGGTAAAGAGGGAGGGGGGCTGGTGTCGATGTGCATCTACGGTTATGTTAAAAGTAAGAAAGGACAACAAGAGATGTTGAGACTCGCCCAAGCTGCAGCTGGAGTGAGACTGCAGGCAGGGAGCTGGGGCTCAAGGACAGACCTGCCACCGGGCCAGGAGGGCAAGCAATCCCAGGGTAACTGTCACGGAATGTGTAGGGAGTTGGTTGCACAGGTCTGGTCAGTTACAAAAACAACTACAAACTTAACAGCTGACAGGGCTGACAAGCGTGCTGCTGTCTGGACTCTCTGGAAAGTGAAAGGCCCATACTTGAACTCATAATTAAGGGTAACAGGGACTGATCCCCAAATTGTCTGATCTAGTCAGTAAGTTCTTACTCATATCTAGTGCTGTATTTTATCACTGTCTAAATGCTGTCCTCTCTCTCAGGAGCCCAGACCCACTGACTGCAGCAGAGTGAATCAGGGACTGCAGTTTGGCCATGTTGCTTTTGCATCTGCAAGTATATTCTCATAGCTTCCTCATGCAAAGTCTGATAGGAAGACATCACGATGGGTAATAGCTTCAAGTTGTCCCATGTGAAGCCATCATTTTCCTTTTTTATTGCAATTTAGCATTTTTGTTATGTAGTATATGTACTGTAGTGGCAAGTTTTTAATCATTCACCCTGTCTCCTGCATGCTTCCAGGCAGCCTTTTTTTCCACCCTCACTCTAGCAGCTCTCTTGGGCTACATACTCATTCAGAAAGTACTGGGAATAGATTCTCAAACCATTTGACAGAGTATTGTTATCAGTCAGGAAACACTTCAGAAGCAATTTTTAGAAGCTTATTTCATGAGATGAAAAGCCAAGGAGTGAGCTACTTATCCATGACTCCTCCAGTCATTTTAGTAATTTCTCATTGTAATGCACTTTGAGTGAGGTAGTGGCAAGAGATTAGTAAAAGCCACCAGCAATACTAAAAGGGTTAAAAAATAATCCAAGTGATAAACTGTATTATAGGTATATCCACATCTGATCACAATATAGGGGCAAGAGCAGCTATTAAGAGAGATCAGGCATTGAGGTCAAAATGCTAGAAAGGTGGTAAATCTTCATCTCTCTGGCCACCTCTACACCATCTCTTGGTGGTGGCCACCTGTGAAATGCAGAAAGTCTGCAGGGAAGGGGATAGGGATTGCCCTGAAGACAGATGTGTCTAAGCCTCCATCCTCAACAAGTAGAAGCAGTCCTTCCTACGCCTTTCCTGCCCTGCCCTGGCTGGGGAAAAGTACCTGGGACACGCTGAGCCAGGGATGGACCCCTGGGGTAGGTTTTACTGGGAAATGCAGCACTAAATAGCAGCAAAGATACCTCCATGCCTCAGGAACAACTCTGGCTGTGCAAGCCTTTGGGGGTAGGGGGGAAGGTTCTGCAAAAGGACACGGGTTTGGTGCCTCTTTTATGAGCCTCGGGGCTGAGAGAAAAATGAGTAGGTTCCTCATCACCTTTCGGTGCTACACGGCAAGTGAAGGTGTCCCTAGGGAGCTGGGGACCTCCTTCTGATGAGCAGGCGAAGGGCAAGCTGTGGCTGAGCACTGCCAGCAGTGGCTGGGGGGCTTCTGGGCCTCGATTTGTACCCCTGGTGCCTCACAGTGCCCCACCAGCCCTGCAAGGGCTGCTCAGGGCTCTGCCCCAGTGCCATCTCTCCTTCCCCCTCCGCCTTGGCTAGCCACCACACTGGGCACCACGTGGATTTGGGGATTATGGGGCTGTGCAGCTTACTTGGGCTCCTTAGGATAGGTGATAAAAATGTGCAGAAAAACCTCTCCTTACTAGAGCACACCCCGGGTTGATCCCAATTACTGCTGCTGGCAGGGCCCCCCCAGGTCCCCTCTCCGCCATGCGGCCAGCCGTGCTGTTTCTTTTTCATCTCCTCTTTGCTCGCAGTTTGGGTTCTCCTTCCATTAAAGAGAGGAATCAGTGGGTAGGGATGCATGAAAAATTAAAATGCGTTATTACTTATTCCCCTTTTGAACCGTTTCCTTCCCTGAGGGTTATCTGCTTCTTAACTCTACCTGGTGACAGGGGCGCATTGTGCGTTGCTTTCATTAATCTCCATCCCACACAAACCTCGCTGCTCAAGGAGGTTATCAAAATTAAAATATCGGGCTTTTCTCTGAAAACGTTTCCTTACCCATTATCACACCAAGGATTATGAGAGTTGAAAGAAAGGTGGAGATTGGTGAGGGGTGGGAGAGGGAGGGACAAGAATTTTTACGCAGGAAGGGGGAAGAGATTTTTTTTTTTTTAATTGGAAAATGTGGTGATAAAATCACAAAATTAATGAAGTGAGAGAGCTCAAGGTCAGTGCAGTACCTGAAGATACTTTAAGCACATTTTCTAGCTTGGTTTCTTACAGAAACAAGCTGGACTCAGCATGTCTGTTTCCTTTGCTGTTCCCCTCTACACGATTTTCAATCCAGTTGGCAGATTTCTGTCACACCTGAGAAAGGAGTGGAGGTTTCCTAAATAAATTCATTTCGTCCCTTTACATAAAAGGGGAGAAACTGGCTTCTGGCAGAGCTATGGGACTGGGCTCAAGTAATCGCTATTTTTCCCCAACTCACTTTGGCTGCTCTTAACTTTTAAATTGTGCAGAGCACCCTGAGTGTTACCACCAAACCCTCTGTGGGAAGGGGGCTGCAAGGGAGAATGGAGCTCATTTTATAACTAATGGGGTTGGTTATCACTAAAGGAGCAATTAATAGCTGAAGAGGAACTACTGTCTTGCAGTGCAGTTGAAAAAGTCACTCAAGCAACAGAAACAAATCCTCTGGAAAGTTGATTTCATTGTTTTTGCGGCTCATAGAGCTCTCGAGATTTTTTTAACATCATAACACAGTAGGCTACTAACAGCCTCATAAACGGCCTGAAGAAATGAGCTTGGAAATGGGGAGCTCCTGCCCTGTGAAGGGCTCCGGGAAGATGAAATCTCCTCATCCGTGTTTTCGTTCCATGTTTTCTCTCACAGACAGGTTGGCACCAGTGCTGGCACGGAAGCCTCGCCGCTCATGGGGACACTGGGAGGAGTTGCTTTCAGGTCCCCAGACTACTGCAAGTGCAAAGGCAAAGGCACAGGCTTTCCCAGGGGGAAACACTATGTTCTCCGAACAGTGCCTTTGCAAGGGGCAAGGCCACCGCTTAGCCCAAGAAAGCACGTGCGTGACAGATTATGAATAATTGATTCTGGTGGCAGCGACTCACAGATGTGGCATCACCGTTGGGTGCATTAGGATGCTGAGCACCCTTTGTTGGATATTAGGAGTTAGATGACCCGGGGAACTCAAAGGTACTAATGCATAATTTATTTTACGGGGGAAATATGAAACTAGAGCAGTCCATAAAATTCTGATCATATCCCATTTCTTTTGTTGTGTCTCCCTCAAAAGGATGTTCTGCTGGAGACATTATATTCTTATATAAAAATATCACCTTTCCACAGGGAAAATTTTTCTCTGTGAGCAAAATCCAAAATCATTTTACCTTAAATTAAAAGCTAAGTCTTTTTAATTATTATGGCTCACTGAAGCGGGAGTCCAAAAATAACAGGTAAATCAAAAAAAAGAGAAACCCAAAAGGCAAAACAGGCCGCTGAGCTTCATTCAGTAACTAGGAAACAGCTTGAATTCTGGTGCTCAAAGAATCCCTCTGAAGTTCAGTCTTGTAAAATCACAGTCTCTCCTAACCCCTACACCAGTAGCATGTCCTGCAAGAGTACCTCTCTCTGTAGAGGGGATTTGGTGGTGATATCACCTGCGGTGCCTGGTTGCTGGATGCTTTCCGAGGCTGAAAATCTCTTTTGATGCCAGCCTTTCTCTCCTCTTTAGTGGATATTCTTTGCTCTCCTTTTTTTGAGTGAGTTTCTTTTGTTCCTCCTTTTTCCCTCTGGTTTTGTTCCTCTCTTTTCTCCCCCAAATTGCACAGCTTTCTAGCAGCTTTTATCCTCCTTTTCTTTTTTTCTTACAGATTTTGAGTGAAAATGAAGAATGGACCTCTTAAGGGAGTAGGTTGCATGAAAAGTTTTCATTTTGCAATAGCATTAACTCTTTGATTGTCAGATATCCTTCTATAGAGCATTTGGGGTAACAGAAATCACAAATTCTGATCACCTTTACTTAGGACGATCTACTTTGGTAGTCACACTTCAAGGTTTCTTCTTGACAGAGTATTTTCTCAGCGATACATCCATGGAAGTATTGCACTAAGCCTTTAAGTATGGATCATATATAATAAGGTTCTTTTGGTATTATATAGGACTTCAGTAGCTGTATTGTTAGATGTTGCTCAAGTGGAAGATCCAATAACTGAAGCTTCTTTCTGATAACAGCCCTTGTGTTTGCATTTGGTAAACTGTGCAAGATTATCACTTATGTCCCCATTCAAAGCAAACTTCTGCCAGGATATAAACACTACATACAGAAATACTTCAGAAGTGTTGTTCAATGTAGACTTTCGTATCATGCGCAGCACATGAAACCTTCTTCCTCCAACCTCTGCCCCAAAGAAGGCTATTGGGGTGGGGGAAGGCTGGTGCTAAGGCCAGCAGTGTAACCTAAATTCAACCCTCCCATCCATTATGCTCCAGTCACTGAGTCCATGGTCACCGAGGGAGCAAGCAGGGATGGGAGGTCTTACTGGGTTATGGGGGATTTGTGGCAGAAGCTGCAGAAGCCCCAGAGGCTGGGGCTGTGCCCAACAGGACGAGGAAGGACAGTCTAGCTATAGCTGTTTACACCACTGCCAGGGACTTGCCTGCTGACAGCAGATACGCAATTTCAGACAAGTATCTGTTCTTATCAGTGGAGCATTAGCTACCACATAATGAGAAAGAGAGGATGTCTATATTTTTCAGCCTTCAGAGCATGGCTATTTGGCCTGTAGGCTTTTTTTATTCCTGAAATACAACCCACAAAGACTGTGAGCCAACACAATACAGAAGCACAATCCGTAGGGATATATCTGTGTACACATTATTAAGCATTAAAGGTAAAGTTAGATTAGCAATAGCCCAAATAAAATGCATTGTGATTGAACCATTAATTTTAATAATAATAATAACCCGTACAATATTTTTGATTCCTTTTTCCTTTCACAAAGCTCTTATTATTTAATGTGAGAATGATCAGAGAACTAGAAAACATGACCTGCAATGGAAGATTGAACTAATTGTTCTGTGCAACCTATGGAAGAGAAAATGAAGCAGAGACATGGTAATAGTTTTCAAATACATAAAAGACTGCAGCAAAGAAGAAAGGAGCTTTCAATTTTCTGCATCCAGGGCGGATAAGGCAAAACATAGTGGGCTTTATCTGCAGAAAAAAAAAAAAAAAGATTCTGGCAAGACATCAGGAAGCACTTTGGCTCAGTTAAGGTCAGTAAAGCCCGGAAATAGCCCACTTGGGGAAGGTCCATTTGTAGGGTTTTTAAAGAAGATGCTTGAGAAATGTCCATCAGGTTGTCTGGCCTGTTGTGGGTGACATTTTAAGATCTCTTCCACCTCTCTTTTCTGTGATTCTACATTTTACATGTATTTATGAAGACTGTTTATGTGACAGAAAGCCTTCTGTCTCACAACATTGCACTTAATGAAAATTCTGTTGTTGGCATCTGTCAGAAAAGGATTGGACCTTTCAAGAACTGAATACCAATGTGTTGATTAACATTGCTGAATGTTTTTTTCTTCTTCATATGTGTCAGGTCTTGTTTTTATTTAAGCTCATGGGATAATACCATGGGTGAGTGACACACAGTACACGCATTGAGTATAGTGGACTCACAAACCAGAGCCCAGCATAAGAAAGCACATTAATAATGTGGTAAGCACCTCAGGAGTATGCAGCAATTCAAGCACCTGCTAACAGGGGCATTTGGGGCATTTTATAAGAACGCAGTGCTACTGCTTCTGTTGGCAACACCAGGGATCAAATGTGTAATCATACTTTATAAATACCGCATTACATGCATCTATGGAGTGCTCCTGCTACCAAAGGATGACCTAGGGGGACCAGGCAAAAGCAGCCTCCTGGACTATGGGATGCAATAGAAATCTAGCAGACTTCTGCAAGGTCACAAAACAGCTTTATAGAAGGAGGTTGAGAGAAATGTCATGACCAGTTTAGCTTAGAAGGGGAATTACCGACCACAAAGGGCAGTTGGTAAGTTTACAACAGCTGTTTTTAACTCTTTTAGATATTTAATTTTGAAGCTCTGAGTTCTCTTTTGAGGGAATCAGTGTTTCTCTGCAGACTCTCTAAGTGACTTGGGCACTTAAATTAGCTCTAAGTTATATGGTATGAGAACCTCCCTGTATAATTATCCTGGTATTTGTCTGCAATGCTATGTTTAACATCCCAACTGATGAGCAATAATTTCCTGAATCCAGACCTGATGATCCTTGAACTTCAGAGAAAGTTGCATCAGTGGCTGGTTTTCAGTGATGTGGCTCACAGCCAGTTTCTGGTCAGATCAGTGCAACTCCTAAAATATATAGAGGCATGATCTTAGTATCTTGCTGTCCAGTGACAGCTTGTTGATGGGAGAAGTTTGCAAAAGGAATATGAACTAGTTATACAACCTGGGGTTTTTTTCTGTCCATCCTGGATTCGCTTGCATTTGCTATTTCCCATATGCCTGGGTTATGTGATATATAAATGTGATATACAAAGCATTTGAGCTACCTGTTATATATCACACACCTGGTTTGTGATGGACAGGTACTCTTTGTAACCACAAGTTGATCAGGGGCCAGCAAACAGCCAGCTGACTCACAGGCAGCAGGGCTGTAAATACTTGTTTCTCAAAAGAACAGTAATCAAAGAAAGAAAAGGTGTTTGAGTTTCACACAGCTCCTACACAGGAAACCCATACGTAAGTTTGATAAATGGGGAAATCTGTAAGGGCACAATGAGTTCTTGCAATGATTCATCTCTCTTTTAACGTGATGGGTAATGAAATGCCATGGTGGGATAACAGTCCAAGAGCCCGTTTGGAGCAAACTCATTTGGCAGTGATTCTTCGCGGAGTCAACACCGTATAAGAGCCCAACAGGCAGAAATCAGTGTGTGAGAAGAGCATATTAAGCTCTCATCTCTTGCTGATTTACAGCACTTCACAGTCGTTCTAGCAGAGACACCTACAGCTTCCATTTCTTAAATATTTAGGCAGGAAAACTTCCTAGGCAGAAATTTCCACCCCAAGGTTTAAAGCACATCATAAGCCTGCGTCTGCTCTGCGTGGATGTGAGAGTGAGGTTCCCTCAGACAAATGGTTTTGGAAGCTATTAAAAGAACCCCAGCTTTTAGCAAGAAAATAAGCTGGTGTTCAAAGTACTTAAGCACATATGTCAAAGACGTTAGTACATGCCTAATGTTAACCCCTTTCCTGGGCTTATTTAGTGTCTTTTCCTTCTTTTTTTTTTTTTTTATAGTGACACAGCCCTGCAAGGTAAATAGAAGAGAGCTACTGATTTCAGTGGGATCTTGGTGCCAGCCTTGATTGACTTATCTTTAGTTATGGCAACATTAGCTTTAATATCTTTAAAGAGTGTCTGTATCAACCCTAACTTTCATTTTCTTCTACCTCTCTGATTAATCTACATGAGGATTTGCTGTCATCTGTGGGTAACTGATGGATCTTCCCACAAAATTATATTCCTTAGCTCTTAACTGTCAAGAAGCTTTATTTCTGCAGCCCCCCCCCCCCCCACCTATTTGAAAGGTTTCCAATTCAGGCAACAAAGTAATTAAAGACACTGGATTTAACATTGACTGTAACAGGACTATCCATCCAAATTTGACTTACATTACCCAATTTTGATTTTTCCCTGCAGAACATTTACAAGGCCAGGCAGGTGTATTATCTCTGCATACGATTCATTATCAAGCATGACTGGAACAGGTGGCAACATACTGATGTGTGTTTAATGGAACAGACGTTTGAATGCATATTTCAAAACGGGGCAAATGATTTCCTTTGTAACACTGTCAAAACATGAGCAGTGACAATTTCAGGAATATGCTACCTCATCCCAAACTGTGTCTCACTTTCATGTCTAGCATCTGCCCACTGGTATTTCATTTTCCAGATTTTTGCAGTCTTCACTGATGCCTGCTGTCTGTGTTTGGAAAGATGACATAGGTGATCTCCGTATGCAACTTCCTTGTTTTGAACGTGGTCCTGCCGGGACTGAATGACCCCTGCGTGGACTGTTGCCTTAGCCTTCTGGACCTTTCAACTCACCAGCATTTGAAGCCAGTGGTAGTTGTATTTATGTCCTATGCTCAGTCCCTGACCTGGAAGTCAGCCTTGTGCCAACGTGCTTCTGCATGCCTGGGGAGACTACCTGGTTTCAGAGCTAGTCCAGATGGCTCCAGCTGTGGATGGGAGCATCACTGTGTCATTTCTCATTACTGGGGACCCAGTTCACGTGTCCTCTTCAGAAAGGTATTATTCCCATAGCCATGTGCCTTCCTTGTCCTAGGACAAACATGGAAAAGAACAGAGGTTTGCACAAGAAGTGGAGGCTATTAACAATGTTGACATTAAGTATTTTTGATATTTAACCCAAGTGTTGGTGGCCCAGTTCTCTACATAATCAAAGGAAAGAGGTGTGCACCTCCAACGTCGAACATCAAAGTGAAATGTCCAAAGCACTCTTTGGTAGATGGTATAAAAGCTCCTTCAACTTTTCCACACTTACAGCTTTTTAGCTTTCACTCATTGCTAGCGATACCCGAGTCTCTAATCCTTCCGACCGGCATCCAATTTTCAGTTACTTCAGCAGAGGCAAGCTAAAACCCTCAGAGAGTCTCATTGGCTTCGGCAGAATTATTCAAGACTGTGTAATGCAAAGGTTGAGCTCTTTTCTTAAAACAAGCACAACTAATTTTGGTCCATTTAAATTCCGAGTCCTTCATGGGTCTGAGAGTCATAAGGGAAAAGACTCTTCAAAGGAGCCCACTTCACAGAGAGAGATCCACAACAGCATGTACCCCTGCCGGAGATCACACGGACGTCAATGACCACTCGTCTGCCTTAATGTTACAGCCAGCTGCAGGTCTCTGGCTGCCCTGAAGCCAAAAAAGGGTGGTTTAGTTTATTATCACCATTTTAGAGGCATAAGGAATTTTTTACTTAACTGAAAACCAAAAATACATGAAATTATAAATTTATATAAGTCAGTTTTCATAACTGCAATATTCAGAACTGTTTAAATGAGCCAAGGTATTTGTAGTAACTGACCCAATTCTTGAAACCACGGGATATTTTTAAAAAGAAATTGTAATTAAATAGAGCTAGAAGATGTATATTTAAACAATATCAGATGTTTCAGAAATGGAGTTATTTGTAATTTTGTGGTTTAAGTACTTCTTGATTCCTTTGAACTTTATTGTCAACTGTGTAGGAAGTTAATTAAGCTATTTCCTTCAGAATCAGGTCACAGAGTGAGTTAAAACAACACAATTTATAAAACAATATCCATTGACACAAACTCCTCACAGCTCTGAAATCTTAATGCCACAGAATATTGGCAACACTTTTAATTACATTTAATCCCTCCTTTCACTTATGACTTTCATTTTGCCTAATCATGCTTCTGCCCTACCAGCATAGTCACTGGATGTATTCACAAGCTGGCAGGTGTCAAAAGAAATGTCAGAACACTGTACACATTGATTTTAGCTTGTCTGAAACTGATAGAGGGAGTGGGAACAGGAGACATTTTGAGCAGTATGGGCAAATTAAAAAGACCAGTTCTGCAGAAGAATCAGTGACCATTGGGAAGGTGGGTAACACATGGACCAAACACTCCAAATACGTAAAGGCAAAGGCTCCGAATGACAGAGATTTTATTAAATTGTAATGGAGACAGCCCTTCATTTTGCCTTTGTAAGCTGGAAACGCATGAAGACAAAAGAGATTTTGTTCAGCGCAAACACTGAACAACTGTTTCATAGGGGTGTGCTACTATTTCCAGCTAGCTATCTGCCTGAAGGAGCCTAATCTGGGCAGGCTGACAGTGCTTAGCACCTATTTCCTCTACAGCTGTCATTCATCAAAACTTCTGATCTTTAACTTCATGTCTAAACACAAGTGCTCTCAGCTGGTTCAAGACATTCAGCTCTCGTGCTGGAGTAGTTTCAAAAATGGTCATAAATAGACAAAGAATCAAACAAATGCAGCAGAATGCTAACCTAGAAAGAGGTCAAATCCCCTTTTTTACATGCTGCATGTCCAACATAGTTTCGGCTGCTTCCTTGAATTTTTTTCTGGATTCAGGAGTGGTGCATGATGATCCCATGAGAAGTAAATGGCTAAGGTTTGGAGGCGTGTGAAAAAAACTTTGTAGAATTGTTTATACCAGCTTCAACGTTAATAAGGAAATTAACCTATTAATAAATGCCAATCAACTTTAATCATCTGCTGGTGACTTAAGCAATCTTGTTATTCACAGACATGAAGAAGAAAAAGCAAGACGTCGAGAGTTAATGAGTTACTTCTGTGCAGCTTCTCAATAATCTTTGGAAACTCAGAAGAAATTGGGAGAAAAAACTTTTAGTTCATTCCTTTCTCTTTACAGTTAATTGGTGATGCTCTAGACACAATCGGTATTTGGGTGATGTCCTTACCTCAAGTTTCATGCAACCCATAGAACCGCTCTTTAGAAAACTGCTCTATCTCTTAGACACCCATCTTTCCACTAGCTTTTGTGGGCTTCGCTCAAGGAAAAGTCTCCATTTTGCCTGCCAAAGACTGGACTGATTAACACCAACTACTTGAAATTTATTCAGCAACCAAATTATGTCAGCAATAATTCTTTAATCCTGACTCAGTTGTTTCATTCTCTAGGAAGGTCACTATTACAAGCAGCTGACTGTAATTTGCGTGTTTTATTTTCTCCATGGCTAATTCATTAGCTAAGATGCCCACCTTTATTTACTACACTTGAAAAAAATTGGGGCTTAGGTGGTTCCTGGGAAGCGCAGGTCTGACCCCATGTGCTGAACATGAGGCTCACGCAGATGATTTGTTGCACTGTTGGCTGCCCAAATGTTGCTGGCAGCTTGCTTACTGCAAGTTGTTTGTCTCAGTTACTTGATCACAATGTACCTGCCAGGTGATAAACTGATCTAAATGGGCATATTGCATGACTCCACAATATCCACAAGAGTCTCTTCAGAAAAAAAAAAAAAATGAATACATAGCACACCACCTCTTACGCTCAATAAAAAGACCCAAGTAGAACCGAAAGACCAAAACAGCCAAAAGGCAAAGTCAACCATGAAGGATCCAGCCAAAACCAGCATAAGATGAGAGCTGTTGACCTACCTCAAGCTGTAAATCCCGAGCCAAGGGTGTATCATACTGACTAACAGTATGCCATAAATTTCACTGCCCATATGGCACAGGAAAGAAACTTTGTGCTTGCCCTCCCTTATTTTTGAGTAAATATGTAGACATGAGCACTCAAATAGTTCTGTAAAATGAGTAGCCTATAAAGTGGGGTAGGACGTACACCAATTAACCAAACCTGGCTTGTGGACAATACGGGGAGGAGAGTCTGGATTGTCTGGTTCAGAAGGTCATACAAAGCGAAAAACTTGGTTCTCTCCCAAGCAGTGTAATTGTCTGTGAAGTACTGTCACTTGGTCCCTAAGATCCTTCTTAGGTTCACACAGAAACAGTGTTTTCATGGGCGTCAAGTTTGGCGCGGGTCACAAGTAGGTGTTTTTGGGGAAAGGTGACGGTGCGATGCTAGATGGTGGATGGAGACTCCACTCCATGGCCTTGCCTTCACCCAAAGCCTCTGCTGTCCAGCAGGAGCCTCTGGGAGCACAGCCACTTCTGCCTGGCTTTGCTGCCTCCCTTACAAACATGTCCCATAGATACTAAGAGCATTCAGCTCACATAGATAAAACCTAAATTCAAAGAGCAAAGTCTGTCAGACTGAATAAAACCGGAGGCTGCCTCAGCGCATAAGCGCGGCTGTACCTTTGCCCAATTTACAGTACATTTTGAAATGTACTTAAATAACAGTCTTTTTCACTGCAGTCAGTTATAATGGTCATTAGAGTACTCTGCATCAGCTTTCCTTGATGCTCTCATGAGCCTGAATAGTAGCAATTTATTACCCACGGGGCCATGCAGCTTCAATCTCCAGTGGCACAGGGAGTTTTCTTTCATTACTATAGAGACATTTCGGTATGTTCGTTCACCTTCCCCCAAGACAGCAAGACTGCCCTGGTGAGAATTAAGTACACAAATGTTCCATGCTGTATGATACACCTACCAAATTTTCCCCTGCTATTTTGCAGGATTTAGAAACAGACCAAACCATTTTCTGAAACCTGACGGTTTTTGCAAGGTCTGGTCTGTACCTTCGCTTCACTTTTGTGCCCCCAACAAGCTGGGTAATGGGAGGGGTCTAGTTGTGTCTTTCCTAGATGATGCAAAATCAAAAAGGATGCTCTGGAAAACAAATACCTTATGTTCTCTGAGACATGGGTCACCAGTGCAGCAGAGCAATTTCTTACTCAAGTGATACACAACTTTTGACATCATTGGTGACTCAGGCCTCCTTAAAAGCAACACTAGATGATCTCTGCAGTCTTGCAGGCAAGCCAAGTGCTGGTACGACATGTTTTTCTGAGTCATCCCCTTTTCTTTAAAATATCTGCCTACATTTGAACTGCTTATTTAGGACATTTCCTGACCGTAGACAAAATGTAAACAAATTTATTTTTCTTTACTCAGTCTATTCCACAATCAAAATCCTATTGTTCCATTTTTAAGCCTTTAAAGCAAAGCAGACACACTACAACGTGAGGTTCACCAATAGTATTCCTAAAGATTCCCACATTCTTCCAACAATGAATACCCAAGTGACTTATACGAAGGGAAAACACTGTTATTAAACCATTGCAACTCATTGGAGTTTTATTCTTTAGGACTGAAAGGTGACTGAATAATGAGTCAGTCGTAAAGTTTGTGGCTTGTGCTAAGATCAGACAGGGATGAGTTGCCTGTTCTAATGTACTCATTAGGGACAGAGTAAGTACATCCCGGTATGCTTGAATAGAACAATTATTTTCTGCCGTAATTGAAATGAATTATCAAATGCCAAGTGAAAAGCTCTGTTCTGAGTCATCATTCATCAGGAAAGATTTGTTCACAGCATTATAAAAGTTTGCAAGATCAAACATTTATATAGAAATGCATTCTTCATGCCAGTAATCAACACCTGCAGCTTTTTCACACACCTGAATGGAGTTTGCTTTCATCTTTGCTACCAGCATTTGGAATATACTTTGAATTATCAAGATATAAGTATGATACTGTTGCATTCACTGGTATTTACTTCATCTTTTTTGAATTTTCCTGGATGGCAGCATTATGCAAACCGGTGGACTTCACAGTAGCTGCTGGAAACCTCAGCCAGTGCATCTTAAGGAACTTGGAAGAGAACCCGTGGCCAGGACACCATCCACAGCCAACTGCAGGCTGGTTTGTGGTAAGCTGGGAAATCCCAAGGGACTAAAAACTGTCTGCTTCTGTCCAAAGGTTAAAGTGACCTTGCCCAGCCAAATCTCATGAGGTCTCTGCTCCTCTCTAAAGGTCATAGTGCAAGCTGCAGTACGTGTGGTGTCAGAAAACAAAATTAAACTCACCCTAATACAGGGCACTTGTTTTCAAAAGACAAAAAGAAACAGCAAAAGCAGGCTAAAAAAGAATCGTATCAAATTTATCATAGTTTTACTGGATTCCTTCTTATTTAGCTAAAGACAAAGTTGATATTACTGCTGAACTTATAAGCTTTATTAAGTTACACTGAAAGATAAGAAGCTTCAGAAAGTTAAATTAAAAAAAAAAAGGGTTACATTATACTAATAGAATTAAATCCTACGATTTAACATGCACAGTTTAAAATTTTATCAAGTACAAATAATCAAACTTGTTAATTCATTTCTTCTAGGCAAAAAATGGCAATTTTACCAAATTATCTCTTGGGTACATAGTACATGCACTACCAGAACTAAAACTGTGGATGACTTTGCACCATTTCTTGCATGTGAGGCATGCACACACGCACATCTCACTCACAGGTTTGCACTCCCTAGAAAACAGCTTTGACTGACAGGTCTTTCAATGCCTAATAAATAAACCTTATATTAAAAGCACGTATGTGCCTACAGTTCTGCTACTGATGTTTTCAAGTCACATAACCAATGCTTAACTGCTTCAGGTAAAACCAGGTAGAGCCTTGTAGTCAATCTGGCCCACAACTTAACTGGCTCCTCCGTACCTCCCACACCTTGGCACCTCATGGTCATCCCATTAGCCTCCACCTTCTCCTGTGAGCCTGCAGGGACACTTTGCCTCCAGCTCTTGTGCTGCCTACGAGTCTTTGTCTTGCTATCTATCTCAGACTCTTCCTGGGTTTCACACCATAACATGGCCACCTTTTTGCATGCTTTGCTTTAAGCTGCTTCAAATGCTGCTTTGCTGGCTGCTTCACACTCGCTCTTGCAATGTCTCTATACTTGCCGCAGAATTCTTTGATGAAATGAAAGACTCAATGGCTGGGCATGTAGCATTTGTTGCTACAAATCTTCATTTAGAAAATAGTTTGGGGGCGAAGTCTTCAGTCTGTTCCCCACAGCTGTGGGTCCCCCAACTTAACATGCTGGTGTGCTGTCTCCAAAGAGCTTTCTCAGCTGTGTTCTAACATGATGAAATGAGGGAGAGCAGGAGAGGGAGAAGAAAAACTAAGCATCGGGTTTCCTTCCTTGTTTTGTTTTTGGTTTTCCTGACCCCTTATCTTTCATTCAAGTAAGGACTAGTTCTCATCAAAGAAGTCTGAATCCTTGAAAGTACTCTGGAATTTAAAGCAGAATGAATGAATACATAAATACATTAAAACTGCAAAGGTGCAAAGGCAGTTTCAGAAATTTTGGGGAGAAAATGAAGGGGAGTAAGGGGGTAAGGGACTAAGGAAGCACTTCCCTCAAAACCACTTTCCCCTCCTGCTCACTCCACTGGTTGCCATTTGTGGGAACGAGAATCACACACGGCTTAAAATGGTCGTGATCCTTACGTAATGCCAGACTTTTTTGGTTGAAAACTAAAGCTATAATTCAGTCTGGGGATTAATACCTCCACAACTGATAAACTAATAAATGACACATTCAAAAGAAAGCTGCTCTACGCAGCTTCAAAGCAATCCCGATCAGATTGGGGGCAGTTATGCAGTACCAAAAGCCAGGATAATTTCCTTGAAATTTTCTTTTAACTCTGTGTTCGACAGTGCAGGGCATTTGAATAAGCGAAAGCGCTCTCTTTCGGGCTCACTCGAGAGGAGCCGAGCCCATACGTAAGATAATGTTACCATCTACTGGATTTGGGGAGGAATGCAGCGGAGCCGGGAGAATCCCACCGGCTTTGCCTTTCCCGGGGATGTCGCGACGCCAGGATGGGCGACTCGGTCCCCTGCGGTCACTCTGCAATGGCCAGGCACTGGGGACACAGAGCCCAGCTCTAGTGTCAGGTGCTCTTTCGGATGCCAGGATGGAGAGCTGGCCTGGAAGGCCAGGAGGCATTTGCTGGAGGCTTACTCCGGAGCACCGACCCGCTGGGCGCATCCCTGATAGGGAAAAGAGACAAGTCCGTGTTCCCCACTCTTCCATTTGGTTCTTAACCCCTAAAGGGACTGTCTGTCACCATCTCCCCTGCCCAGCCACACTCTGTTTCATGAGCAAAGGAAATCCTGTACCACCACCTTAATTAAAATCAAACAGCAAAACTAATTTGGTGACTGCTTTGTCCATCCCTAGGACCTTGGCTCCGTCTCCGGCAATCTGTACAAGGGGTGATGGATGGCTGGGGACAGTAAGGACGCACGGCCCACCTGCCCCAGCCCTGCAGAGACCTCACAAGCTGCCACCACACTCTGCAGAGATGTGCCTGAGAGGTGGCTGGTGGCACCGGGGAGGTTTCCAAACCACCTTGCAGCACACCAAGGCCACCCAGGGACAGGGTGCTGGCTTAGAGAAGCATGTAGTAAAAGGGAGGAAGACTTCAGCATGTTCTTACAGCTTAGCAAATGCCCAAGTGCTGGATCAGGGCCAGCACAAATGGGCACACCAGCATCCTGGTGCTTAAAAACACAATGCTGCTCCCCGTACTGTCCAGAGCAAGAGCTGGGTTTTTGCTTGGGAATCTTCTACACTTAGGAAAAAACTGAGATGAACATTTAACACATTTTCTGGTTCCAATCAAAATTTTAAAAAAAAAGACAGAGAGTAACTGCTAGCTGGAACAAATGGCAATTTTGTAGTCTCTCCCAGTTGTCACAGGAGGAAGAGCAACACAACGCCGCTCAACATTTTTACAGCTGGAAGAAAAATTAAGAAATTACTTTAAGCTGATAGGCAGAGTACTGTGCATGGCAAGTCGTTACATTTCAGTTACCTGCTTTATACCCCTGTGCACCAAAATTGCTTTGACAAACAATGCTTCTTGGCAACTGACTGTGATATATCTCACCTCATCAAAATCACTTGCACATCCATTCGTACTTCTCAGAAGAAGTATCAAAGCTCAAGGACTGTATATTATGTTAAGCAGTTTAATATTGGATATAAAACAGTGGCGCTGATGCTGAGGAAAAAACTGCAGCCTATTTGAAGAGTAATACCAGCTGAGGGAGGTCACGGGCAATCGAGGAGTGGGGGAGAATTTAATATTTAACTTTCTCTCCCGTCTGCAATATTTAATCACTTGATATAATATATAAGTCCTTGATCTTTGATATTTGGAGTACCACAGGAATTGTCTGATTTTCTGAAGCATCCTTTTCCATCCAAAGGAACATCAGGTAGAAAGGATCAGTCATTAATTCTCTAGCTGAATGAATTGCTGGAGAAAAAAAATCAAATTAAATAATGTAACTACAGTACTACAGTATATCTGCTGTTTAATTTTCAGACTCCAGGCACTTACATGTGCTTATACCCCTACTGATAGTCCATTCAAGGTCAATCTGCAGAATAAAGCCATGATGTTCAAAATCAGCATCATCTGTGCATTTATTATGAATGGTAAAATTCATAGTGATCTTCAGTGCTACTATCAAACGAAGTCCTGCAAGACTTGTGTTTTCATCAATTTGTTGAGTTAACATGGGATGTGTTTTCATGGCAGATGCAGATTTGTTTAGAGGAAATGGACATCTGAATTGCCAGGCTATTTATATACCGTGCTCTTTTACAAGTACTATTCAGGTTTGGTGTTTTGGTTTTTTTTTTCCCCAGGGCATTTCTTGCACTAAGCAAGCCTCTGTAGCCCTCACTTCCACCTAGGGTTGGGATACAGATAGGTCACAAACACTCATCCTCGGCAGTTAGATGCATCTGTGAACCAAAGAGACTTAAAAACCCATGAGGGTGTTTGGAAGACTCATGTCTTGTTCTCCAGCCTGTGCTAGGACATACCTGCAGAGAGGAACAAGTGACACGAGCCCGGTTCTCTCACACTGCGATATAACCCAGCCAAGGCAAGGAGTGCAGGCTCCTCCTGCCCTTCCTGTCCATCTTGAGACAGGGAGCTGTCTGCCCCTGGGGAGGAGGTTATGGGTACTCCCTAAGGGCTGGAAAAGGAGAGCTACTCCTCATTCAAGCAAAAGTCTAAGAGGATGAGCTAAATGGTGAAACGGGGACCTTTACATCCCAGTTCCCAGTCGGGATCAGCAGAGTCACAGCCAAGCAGCACGCACGTTGGAGGGGAGAGTCTCTCTAGTTGGAGTTACAAAGAAGAAGTGATCACGGTGTCCCCAGTTTAAAATCTCTCTGACCGTAGTGCAGGCCAAAGAGCTAAAAAAGCCATTAAGCATCATCAGGAAAGGCAGAAGGACAAGCAGACCTCAGCTCAGGCCATCCTCCTGCCCAGAAATAAGTGCCTGACTAATCCTGTTCCAATTGTCTTAGGCATGAAAGAACTCCCAAATCCTTACCACTTTTCTGACATTTTCTCTCTTGTAGACTTTTAGGTTCTCTTTTGGTACTCTGTTGCATCAGTAGCTTCTTTAAACTCTTTATAGACAGCTTTGCCACAGTCACTGATCAGACTCATTGCTGAGGATTGGCATTAGCAGAGGACATACAAAAATTACTGCATATCTTCTGGACCTTTCTGATAGAGGGTTGACCCTGCCCAAGGGTAGGAAAATGAACTGTGTGCTTTTTGGGTTTGTAGTATCCTGTGTCCCAGATGCCTTTGCAGCACTGTCACACAAACACTTTTCTTTCAGATGAAAAACACTAAGCCGTTCCCTGCAGAAATGTGTAAGACAAACTTCAGCTTGAAGGCATGCTGGGTTCCTGGTCAAAGAGTCGTAGAACCAGAACCCATTGTGTTTCAGAGGAAGCAGAAATCCTTAAAACCAATTGGGGAATCGTAAGAAATCCTTCACCCAGCACCACACAGTTTCTCAGTCTTTTCACCGAAGGCTTGATTTGCTCCAGCTTAGTCATTCGTGGGGTATGTACATCTGAACACCTTTTCCAGGAAGAGAATGAAATGTGCAAACTCATAACTACCATAATAAGAATGCCTATCTCAACTATTGTGTAGATGAGAAAGCAGGCATCAGTGAAAGTGCATTTCATTCAGATAATTAGATCCTGGTGACATTTTTCTGGGGGAGTAAGTTGAGGAGAGCCAGTAATTCTAAGCTGTTGTTCATATACCAAGGAAGAATATGAAGAAATTGCAGCCTACCATAAATAAAGCTGACATGGAGCAATGCTTATTTTAGTCATGACTTTATTTTTGCACAGAG
This sequence comes from Xenus cinereus, assembly GCA_025774025.1. Taxonomy (NCBI): domain Eukaryota; kingdom Metazoa; phylum Chordata; class Aves; order Charadriiformes; family Scolopacidae; genus Xenus; species Xenus cinereus. The sequence goes on from JAOXJK010000001.1 coordinate 93,782,718, forward strand.
TCTCTATCACTGGGAAAAATCTCTCTTCCTTAAGTTAACCTAATGATTTTTTGGGGCCATGTTGTTGCACCAGCTAATCGAGCCACGTGATACACCAGGGCCAGGTCGTAACAAAATTCAGTAAGCTAGAGGGGAACGAGGGGGCCCTGGTGGGCCATCTCAGTGGTTATGAGGGGCGGGTTGGGCTGAGTGGAAGAATGGTTCCCAGGGGAGTGCCGGGTTATGTTTGCCAGCTGGCCACTTCTTCATGAGACACAAGTTCCCCCTGCAAAATTTGCAGACCTGTCTGCAACAGGAGTTTTGCTACAGCTTTCAATCGGTGCAGCCTACAGTGACATATCTCCAGGGGAAATATGTCACTAGGAAAGTTGCTTTTATAGTATTTGTTTTCCATACGATCAGCGTATTGTCTAGCGGTTACTGCAAACAACCGATTGCCAGGACTGCGGGACCCCAGGCTCATCCTTGGCTCACTAGCTTGCCACGCGGCCTTCTCAATTCTCTGCTTCCTTTCTATAAGGGAAAGTTCTACAAAAAGTTGTGAAGCTGAATTTGTAAGACACTTGAGGTCCATATGCAAAGGTTTTCCACATAGGCAGGGGGTTTGTTGTTCAAAACCTTAAATATATTGTGCAGGACTTTTTTTTTTTAATGAAGCCATTAAAAGATAATGTTTCTCCTAACACCTTAATCAGATGGTGTAAAGATGGTTCACATTAAACATGTTTGGAATAGGAGCTTTCAGCAGAAGGAGTCTGCTGGAGTCTTTGCAAATCTGTGTAAGTACAATGCACAGATTGTAACTGGCAAATTAGGACATAGCCATATTTTTTTTAATGTACATGCTAACAAAAGTGTGCCCTATCTCTCCCAGATACAACAACACTCGTCTTTGTAACTGTATTCCAATAGCACAGTTGTGGCACAAATCTTTTTCTCTTTTCAGTCTACAGATTAGAGAGCTGGCAAGAAACACAGGTGTTGACACTTCTACATAGCTTCACACAAAGAACCAGGAAACTTGTGGCAGGAGAGAAGAAGACGACGCTGGTGAGGATACTCTTGGACTTTTCCATGTCAGAGCAACAGAGGTGCTACTGGCCCACCTCATGCCCAACCACCGCTGGGCTCAGTCACCTCCTGAGCTAAGGAACAAACCCTAGTCTGGTGACCAGTTTCTCTGGTGAGAAAACTGAGGCAGAAATACAATTTTGTGCTTTACTGCTCTTATCATTTCTATATTTCATTAATTGCGCTGCTAAGTAAAGAGCAACTGTGATTTAAGAAACTCTGTCCCTTCCCAACGAGAATAAAATACAAGTTATCCAGCATAATTTGAGAACAAGTTTAAAATGTGCCTAATCCCTTTTTATGTCTCAAGTCCTGAGTACTGAGATTGACACACTTCTCAGCTCTCTTAAATGAAGCACATGCAAATGGAAGAATCTCTTGAAAACTTTAACGGAGTATTCTTGCTGTTTAATTCTTTGGAGAGATCACTTCATTATAGCGCTGATTATTTATATGAAATGCTGTGTTTCTGCAAGAACTTTAACTGGTTTTATTTGTAATGTTACATCACTGAAGGGAAAGGTAAATACAGAAAGAAAAATCTGTGTACATAGCATTCTAAGGCATGTCTGCAACAGACAACCTCTGCTTTTATATCAGGTCCAGCTGCCTGTAGATTTTTGAAGGAGGAGTATGACTCTTAGGCCTCTGAAAAACTTTATGTTTCAATATTTTACTTTCACAGATACAAAAAATTGTCTCTAGAAGATTCACCGTCACCCACACATTAACTAGTCATCTTGAGTAATAAAGTTCACAAAAATAATTTCATCTTTTCCATGCTAAATTACCTGAATACACTACATACCTCTGATTTGTGGCTTGTATACTTTTTAAACAGCTTTGCCACAAATGATCTGACAATATTAAGGTAACAGGACATTCTTTTCAAAGTCCCCATGCTTACAATCCTCATTATTATTTACACATATCAGCTCTGAAAAATTGCAATTAGTGGGATGTAGTCTGGAGGAATGCATCCAGAGGAACAATCAAGGCTGATTGTCTCGGAAGATGCAGAAGCTATTAGTGATCCCATGTAGTATTAGGAATGTTGATCCTGCTTTGCTAAACAGCTTGGCATTTCCAGCTCTTGCTTTTTACTGACAAGGCTATCAGAAATGGCACATTTGTCACATATAATTGAAAAATGGCTATCTGTCATCTCAGAACTTCCTTTCATTTAGGTTTGCTGTGAGATATGCAAAGCATATTTATGCCTGGCACATTGGAATGTTAGATTCAATTTTCTAATGTCTGCCACTAGCTTGGGGGAAAATAACACACAGGTTCTTTCATGTACCCTGGGGACCATCAAGGAAAAACAACAGTCCCAGAAACCACTTGTGCCGCTGTGTTTTCAGAGCTCTGAGGTTAAGATGAATCTGTACCAAAAAAAAAACCCAATTACAAATACACTTTGAGACAGTCAGCTCCTGTAAATGCTTTAAAAGACAGCTGCATGAATTTTCAAAGGTAGATGTGTGCAGGCATTTTACATGCCCATCCTGTATTTACCTCAGGTGTGAGTCATGGCCACATAGTTCAGCTGTTTGGATAAACTAGCTTCTGATGTGCTGCATCAGATCAGTATATGCAAATACAGGCATCCATAAGGGATGTTAAAATTGTGAGACTCTGAAACTCTCTGTAATCAGCATGGCTCCAAACCCCCAACCCAGCTTGGCATAAGACACTTGCAGGAAGGACCATCACTCACAACTTCACCCTACCACATCAGTGGGACTGGTTGTAAATTCAGGACAAAAAGAAAAGAGGACCAGAGCCCCATGGAAATAATTGCATTTGTGATCCAAGTGCCAAGCTGATTCATCAGCTTGAACAGATGCTCAATTTGTGGGTTTTTACAGCATGCTCTTGAAGGTAACTTTGACTTGGTTGTGACAGAGCCCTGTGACACCGAGCTACGGATCCCAGGCATTGCTCTTCATCTTCCTTTCAGAAGGGCTTTCACATCTCTCCAGGTAGAGAGGAGCTTTCTGCCTCCAAGCACATCTTCCCTAAACAATCCAGCAGAGGAGTCAGCATCCGTTGTTGTGCTTGAGAGATGGTGATTCAGCCCAGGGGGAAGCCAGGAGATGTTGCCAGTTCAGCATTGCAGGCTTGTCGCAGGACATGGGAGGGAAGGAGGGAAAAACTGGGATGAGAACGAGTTAAATAAGACAACTTTCCTGGGTGTGCAGATGAATTCATCCCCTCTGCCCCTATCTACTGTCACTGTATATACCCAACCAAGACTCAGTGCCATCCTTTCCACCACAGTAGCGTGAGGCAGGACGTGAAGAGACCAAAGCAGTTTCAGGAGGGCAGCGGTGACCAGGGTTGGTGAGGAGGCGGCTGCATGTGTCCTTGTGCTCTGAGGGGCCTTGGGGAAATATGGCTGCCCTTGCCTTTGATCCTCACCTCCTTGTCTCTCCCCTGCCAGCCCATGCCTTGGCGGTGGTTAGCAGCTCAGAAATAGTACTGGAGGGTGGCAGAAGCTGGTCGTTGTGATGCCCCTTAAAATGAGCATATTGAGAGTTATGCCCCTTATAGGCATGAGTTATGCCCCTTATAGGCATGAGTTATGCCCCTTAAAATGAGCATATTGAGAGGAAAACATTCTGCTGCTTTTTTGGAAACTTTTTTCCAGCTGCCAGGACAATTTGTCAACGCAGCCAGCAGCCTTTGCGGATGAGAAATTTCAGAAATCAGCTGCTTCTTACTGGTGTAAATGACAGCAAAACTCTGTGGATGTAAAGAGCACACTGGTTAGCCTCACTAGTCAGGAAAAGTAATACTAGGCTTTTGAGGGACATTTTTTTTTTAAGCCTTTCTGCTTTAATGAATAACAAGCCATGACACCATCTCAGATACACCTGTCTCCCTTTCTCCTACTTTACCTCATTTCTTGCTGTATGCATTCAAAATCATTCATGTACATAAATCCAAAGAAATCCCACAGGAGCTACACACCCGGCCCATTAGGCACTCAGGTGGTCTGAGACACTGACCCAGCTGTGGAACAGCCTCTACTGAGCCTTGAAGGATGTGTCTTCAAGGCCAAAACCATTATCTGCAAGTAGTACCACAAAGATAGCCGTAACGCTGGCCCTTACAGAGGGAGCTAGACAGCACTGTGAACATACAGACAATATGATTGTGGGGCAGAAAGTTGTAAAGCCTCTCAAATGCAACGTGTATCTAGCCCTTGGCTTTTCCACTGCACCCTTTTTTCCCCACAATGCACAGTACATACTGCAGCAGAACCAATCAAGGTATGAAAAAATGTAGCTAAGTGGAGTACAGATCCGATGATCTGCATCGTCAGATGCTGAGATACCTTTTTTATAAAAAAAAAAAAATCATGCTTTTAAGGTTCTTCAGAACTCACAGTAGTCTTTTTTGGGTTATTATGCTGATGCAAAAATGATGTGAAATAGCTTGTTGCTTCACTGTGATGTTAAATAGGATCCTGTCGGTACCCCAGAGCATCCTGAGTGGAGACAGAAAAAAGCAGCACAAAGGGAAATGTGACTTTCCAACCTAGCAGTTAGGATATTCAAATCAGCAGGGAGGGGACTGGTTGCTTGTTTTTGCTCCCAAAACAGGCTCTGTAGTTTACACAAGCATTGAATAAATGCAAAAGCCATTTCTGGAGCCTGGGTCACACAACTGTCAAGAGCATGAAACATCACAGTCCCTCCTGGGCTTCCTCCTATCAAGCTGTGACTCTTCCTATACAGCTGGACCTATGTATATTCTTCACCACTGCCTTCATAACCACCACTTGAAAGGGAGCAAGGGGGTGTCCCATGTCATCCCAGCTGCCTGTGACCTGGCAGCCCCAAACTCATATGCTGACCTTTTAAACAGACTCGCTTATTTGTCTTTAACGGCCTGATTTATCAAGAAAGAGGCTCAAGGGGAGGGCCTGGTCTATCAAGCTTGATTGGGAAATGAGCTAACCCTGCAGTCACGCCACCCAATCAAGGCAGAAGCCAAACTGGGTTGCCCCAGGTAACAGCAATAAAAGAAAAGTTAGTATAAAAGGAGTGATGAAGATCAGGGGTGCTTCCTAGGATGTGGAAAAATGTAGCTATAGTAAAATATAGCTTAAAAGAATTTAAGTTTCTGCTTTCTTTTGAATACTTTGAGGTAGTTAGTGTGTTTGAGAGAACTAGATATTGTGCAATAGGTTAATGTTTAGGGAGTATAACTTGAGAGCAGAAGTAATAAAGTGGGGGCAGGGATCCTTAAACAGAGACGGGGGTTGAGATTGTAAGTAAACAACACAGCGACACACAGGGCGAGCCGAGGGGTGGGAAGAAGCTGTCTGCAGTCACTGTTCTGCCCTTGAGGCCATCTCTGCTGCGCCAAAAATGGGCCACATGGGAGCACTGCCTCTGGGTTCCCAGGCCTAGGGATTTCCTCTCTTCCTTTAGTTTAAGTGGCCTCTACCTGTGAAACTGAAATCTCCAGCTCATCCAACTCATTGCACACCACCGTCTCCTTTCAGTGAAACACAAAACTGCTTACAGATGGTAATTTTGGTTTAAAAAGCAATTAAGACACTCCTTTTTTTTTTACCTTACACATCACTAACAACTGAGCTAGTCTAATTCTACTATAATGTTACCATCTGATGATCTTCTACATCCTTAAAAATATACACTTGGTCCCTTCTGAATATGCACAATGGCATCTTAAAGAAGAATGAAAGATCTTGTGGGGTTTTTTCTCCTGTGATCACAAGTCCTATTTATAGGTTTATCTTCTGTACTCCTGCATGCCCCTCTTCAAATTCAGCAATGAAGCAGAATCTGTGTGTGCTTCCCTTCCTTCAGCACCCAGATCTGCTTGCCATGCCTAACGCTAAACAAGAGATGGGAGATGTGTCTTCCCTCAAGAGATCCATCCTCCCGTTTATTGAACCAGAGCTCTCCTTTTTGCAGGAAAGGAGGGCAAAAGTGTAATTTCAAATAACATGGGAGGATAACGTAGCCTTAGCAGCCAGAGCAACCTTCAGTAATTATATCAGCCACCTGACACTGACTTCTCACACTGGTATAGGAAAGCTGTTCCAGGATATAAAGGAAATTACTTGCCTATACCAATGGCTTTTGCTGTATCAAGATAACCCACTGGGCCTCTGCAAACCTTGATGCCATCACAAAAGTCTCGTCTGTGTGCAGAACTGACTTAATGGCTTCGGCTGGTTTAATGACCCCTCAGAAAAGGAAGGGCTTTAGCTAATAAAGGTAGGACAAAAGACTTCGAAGGTATTGAAGAGGAAGAAAGTAGCAGGGGGTGCTTTTTACTGGTCCCATTTCCCGTGGGAGAAATATACCCTTTATCAAAAAGACTCAGTAAAGGATCTCTTCCAGAAATGATGAGAACACACAAGTTTCTACTTGACATTTTACAGCTAGAAGTGTAAACATTTGCATGAAAGTACATGTAACATATGAGCTATCCCAATAAAAGCAAAAGTATTGTTCAGCTTAATGAAAAGAGAGCATAAAATAAAATAAAATAAAATAAAATAAAATAAAATAAAATAAAATAAAATACAACTGCTCACTCATGGTTCCCTGCCCTGGAGAGGCCATGGCTGCAGACTGTTTCCCTGCTGTCTATTGCATATTTTAAAAGGGGTGATTTGCAACCTTTTTTTTTTTTTTTTTGCAACAGATATTCTGAGTGAAGAGACAAGATGCACTTAAAAGTTGAGGCTGGGCTTCCATTTCTTTGGCCGCAAGGCTTGTGAAATGGCTCTTTCTGCTTCACACCATCAGGTGAGAAGTTGAAGAGCTTCGTGCCAAGCCATGGAAGAGGAAAAGGTTTCCTACTAAAAAGCAAGAAAGAATATAATGTAACTTATATGAATCATACAAATGAACTATGTTGTATGAATTAGTAGTACCGCTTTCAAACCAAGGCCGCAAAGGTAGCAAATGTTATGGCCATTTACCTGTGGCACAGCTGAGGTGGAAACTGCTTTCCAAATACAAGAGCGCTCTTCCGTCCCTCTCCTAAGTTTCTTCTTCGCTTTCTCCTATCAAAAGATACAGCACCATGAACTAGTAGATGTGTTATCTGAGGCAAGAGTGTTTTCTGGAGAGGAACAGCCAGGAATAAAGGAACTGTAAGGTTACAAGATGTTGGTCTCATTTTTCCATTTTCTTTGTGTTAATTTTGTATTTATTTATTTTAAAACTACCTACCTACATTGCCTACCTATAAACACGGATCAATCTGTGGGGAGAGAGAACTTCCAAACTTACGGATGTACCAACAGAAAGGGCCCTTATACCCACCTCATAAAAAAGCAGTGCGTCATGGCAATCTGGCGTCTCACCACCACGACACTGGACCTCCTAGGGAAGAACAAGCTCAAATCTCCACTGGACTTTGTGGGCAGCACAGGAAGTGCTGACATACTGATGTGCGATCCACAGAACCCACCCTTACTTACCAGGTCCTTCAGACATTCATTTCATGGCCTGTTTAACCTAACACTTGGGACCAGGCTCAAAGGTTTGAGTCCCTCCAGTGAGAGGTCCCGAGTTAATGCATCTTATGGATGCAGCTTTCAGGCCACCACCTGAAACGCAGTGGCACTTGTGCTGATGAAAACAAATTCTAGCTCTGTCACAAGAAACATTTTCTTCTTTTCTCCTCAAGGAAATAATGCCTTGGAATTGAGGAATATAAGAAATGAACAAGGCTTCTTTCAGGAGACACGTAGCAGCTCCCAGAAAGCAGGGTGGCATCTCTCACCAGTTATTCCATCTCCCAAATGGTTGCTCTCCATAAGGTATCGGGCAGTGCAGACACAAGTGCTTCTTTTTAACCACTGACAGGCCTGAATGACTGGTTTCTGGTTAACTCATGTCTGCCAAGACCTCGTTCAGTAATCATGAGAAGAATCTCTCAGTATTTGGGGGGAAGAAAATTTTTGTTTGTTTGTTTAGGGGACAGGGACGTTGGAAGAAAAACTAGTTCTTTATATGAAAGACTTTGCACACAGACTATCAATCTTCTAAAAAAGCTTTTTAGTTTTGGGCTGAGGTTTTCCCAGTCACTTATTTTAGTCTGTCTTAACTTACAGTGGTTTGATGTGATCCGTCGCTGTCATCTTTCTGGACAGGCTGACTCAGCTTCCTCAGTGGAAATAAGCAATTTCAGGAAGGGGGGAAGGAAGCCCATCTACTCTGTCTTCGTCTGTGAATCTGAAGATGCAGAACAGACTCTGCAATTATTTGCTGATGCCAGTTTCTGGTGCTGTGGCACATTTTTCAGATGGACTGACTATAAATTCTGGAGCCAGGTTCCATTTAGCAGTAGAAGTAATATCCTCTCACCGTTATCCTCTTAGGGTTTACTCTCGCTTCTAGCTAGTGTTGACCACCATCAGGAACAGGATGCAAGATGAAAAGAATGGTCATTTAAATCCAGAAGAATATTTGTTACATTGAGGAAGGAAAAACAAATCAGGAACAACTAGTGACTACACCTCAACAACATTGTTTTTCCATGCAGAGCTTTTATTTATCCAGGGATGTTTGCAAATACCAAGGAGAGATCTGAAATTCATTTTTCAACCCTGTCCATCAGCTACCAGTCCCATGCAACTATCCCTTCCCGCACCAGTAGCTTCCAGTGCACACTTACTGCTGAGCCTGTGCAGAGGCTGGGCTGGAGTGTTCTGCTCTCTCTGCTTTCATCCCAGGTTTCGTGATTATGCTTTTGATAGGAAAGTATCTGATGCATCTGAGCAGCTGCCTTTGCTCATCCATTTATCGCTGGTAGCTTCAGCATCATTTAGGTTCCTGGGTCCATGTTTCCAATTTATCTGAGTTTCCAGAGCAACCAAGTCTCATTCTTAGTGCTTCTTCTCAGTTTATTTAGTTATGTCTCTGCTTTCTGCGTATACTGACTTCTCTGCAGTGCTAAAGACTGTTATAACAGGTTTGGAGAAAAAAAAATATCCAGTGCCTGAGTCCTATTATTATTATTATTATTTATTTAATAGTTGTGACATTTGTGACTTTTCTTCCTTCAATGTTTCCCACATTCAGTGGTGTGTTGAAGGACTGGCATGGCATTTTCCCATTAGATTTCCCCTTTAGTAGGGTCCGTCTGATCTTATTGCACCCTCCAGTGGAACAACCTCTTCTACTGGCATCTGGGGATCGTATCAATGAAAAGATACCATTAGTGGAAGTGGCATATCTTTCGATTTTCTGACACCAATGTTGCTGCCATTTTCCTTTCTTGTGCATGTAAAAACCTATTGGGATTTTTTTCTAAAATGCTAATTTTCTGGCTATGCAGTCCTCCCATGCATCTCCCTGTGAAGTCCATCGCACTGGGTAACCGTTCCCTGCTCTGCATATATGCCCATCCCTCCCTC
>JAOXJK010000001.1:93795313-93813986 GCA_025774025.1 Xenus cinereus
TTTATTTTGTACCCGCTCCTCTCCGTGCAGTTTGCCCGGCTGCCTTGTCGTCCTCTCCGTTACGGCTCCGTGGTTGGGGCTGCACAGCCGCCGTTGTCCCTGCCTGTAACCCCGGGCGGCGGGACCCGCCTCCCCGGGAGCCCCCGCATCCCGCGGGAAAGCCCTTCCGCAGGGGCGTAGGTTTAACCCCGCAGGTGGCCCCGTGTCCCTCTGCAATGAGAGAAACGAACCCCCGGCCCGAAGTATCCGTGCGCGGGTTGTTTGCTGCGAGAGTCAGCTGGGCGCTGGGGATGACGTTAATGAGGTTGATGATGTTCGCAGGTTCATTATAAAAGCTGGTCTTTCTAAAATTACTGCGATGCTCCTTCCGTGAAGGCACAGCCCATCTCTCCGTTAGTGAGACTTTATTTCCATTCTGTAAATTACTGGAGCGTTGCCTTCTCTTGTTGTTGGTTACCTGTTTGTGGTTTAGGCTGAAAAGCCTGTAACGTTTTTTCCAAGCAAGACTTTTCAACAACTGATTATCTCACAAAACTTTTTACCTTTAAAGCTTCTCTTTCATAGAGGAAATTTGGGATAAGAAACAGAACAAAAATCTTATTTTTCAAGGCGGAATCTTGCTTTGTTTGGGTTTGTAAACTGGAATTGTTACACATGTCCCATTTTCTTATGCATTTTCATTTAGGAAATGAGTATGCAGGGAATGTGGGGAAAGGTTTAGGGAAACAAGGGCAAGAGGGGAGGCCACTATCCTGTCCCTTTCCAGACCAGTATTGATGGAGAGAGAATAATTCCCCATTTATTAAACCCTTACACATTGTTTACTTCAAGGACATGGAAATTCATATTTACCTTATACATTACTTGTTATTGTTCTTACTTCCTGACTGGATGACTGAAAAAGGAAATTCAGCTGCGCTGACTGACATGTGTTATACATGGCACAGAAAATGAACAGACTTCACAGGGGCCCTAAGCCACTAGAGGCCTGTGTTGCTTAAAGGTAAGTATTCCTGGCAGAAGTTTTGCTTTAGCTGTGGTAAAAGTCTGAGGGGGAAAAAAAAGGCAACGTTGGTAAGGAGAGGTGGTACGCTATATTAGATTAACTCGTACAACTGGACAACTGTTTGGGCTCACGGGTACTTTGACTCCCTACAGAGAGTCTATAAGCATACATTTCCTTTATTTTTTCTACGGGAGATGTCACGTACAGACCACATCTTTTGAAGAGGGGTTTGGTGTCTGCGCCGTTAACGCTGCAACATCGCGGCTGCCATTGGTGTGACTTGCATGGAGCCCCACTGCAGGGCAAGGTGGGAGCTCCCAGGTTACTCCAGCTTACTGGAGATGTTTCTGCAGCTGGGCTTAGCCAGCTGCACACTTTCCCCACCTCAGCATGGACGTGTGCACCTCCTGACGCTGTCAGCCAGACCCCAGGCTCTTCCCCTTCAACCGGTACTGCTAATAGCAAGGCCTGAAGGCAATTCATGCTCCAACGCCTACATCCAGCTTGGGTTCTCCTGCTGGATCGAGAGCTGCAGTTACGCCTTCCCGGTTTGGGGTTTTTATAAATATCCTCTGTTAAATTTTTACAGCTACAACATTGCCATCCATTTGGATTTGGCTTTATGTTACCAGGAAGTTGGTTTTGCTTTTTGCACACCAATGCACAAACCTATTTTTGGCAGATTGATTAAACTGACTGAGGAGAGAAAAGGGAGGGAAGGCACTTAAACATCACCCAGTACTCAAAGGAGACAACTGGATATTTTTATTTTAAGAATTTTTATAATTTTTCTTTTACGGTCCCTGTTCAGTAGTCTTCGAAGTCAACAGCGTTCTTTGAATCAAACCCTATGACCGTATAGGCTTTTAAAAAGAAACTACACATATTAGCGTAGTCCAGTTTAGGGACCCCTCTTTTCCAGGCTGACATGCTGGATGTATCTCCTCTTTACATTAATAAAGGCATGTGGGAAGAGGGGAAAGCAACCTCCCTGCTCCATACCCGGAGTTGTGACATTCGGAGGCTGCACATGCAAACAGCTAGCTCCTCTAGGAAGCCTGCCGCTGCTTCTCCTAGCTGTGGGAAAAAATCGGAGGCCGTAAGTCCATTCTATTTTTGTCCAAACAGCCTGTGGAAAGCAAAATAGAGTTTCCTGTGAGAACACGCTGCTTCTGAAGCCTTCTGAGCCTGCCAGTGGCTGTGGTGTGGTGCCAGTCTCCCTGAGTGGCGGCGTGCGGGTGGTTATTAGGCACAGGCACCAAAGGTGGGCGATGGCACTCGTGGACAAGCCGGCATTTTTCTTGTGAGACTTTGCACAGGTGAATAGCAGTGTCGTTCCTTAGGGACTCACACAAGCTGGTAAGGACAACTCGTGGGGACAAGGCTGACGTTTATAGCTTGGTGTGTCAGCAGGAGGCAGTGGGGGAGAAGGTTGTGGTTATGGCACCGATGCGGGTTGCTGCACGATTGCTGCTCATCAGTCAGCAAGTGTTCCCTGAACAAAATTGTTCTGATTTGTCTCATTAAAATGCTTCCCCCTAAAACGGCCACCGTTTGTTGCCAGGGTGTTTTTGTAGCCTCATTATAATCCTGGAATCGCCCATAGCTCTCAGGCACTTTCAGACCAAGACACAACCGCTGAAACAACCGTCATTTTGAGTTACTGATTGTCCTTGCTCAGAACATGCGTAGGAGCAAGGCCCAGCAACTGCAGTCTGACTGAGAGGGTGGACAGTTGTCCAGCTATCCCGTGAGAGGTGATGCAAACCAATGAGCTGACCATGCTTTGGGATGTCATTCCTTGACATCTTCTTTCACTTTCCTTGACTATTTTCCCATTCCTCTCAATGTAGATTCCCAGGAATGCCAGATTAATTCTTTTTCTTCTGTCCTGGAACCTACTGGTAAGACCTCAGCAGCACATGGACAAAACTATCTCATAAGGGAAATAGATGCAGGGCTTCAAACTAGCACTTCTCTCACCACCAGCTTGCCTCTCCATGTTGCAAGACCGGCCACACCTCAGAAAGTCGCAGGTTTTTTGTAGGAGCTCAGAAGTCTGTGTCATTTTTTCAGTCCCCAGCTTTTTCAATTGTAGATGCTGTAACGTTTTGACCAGACCACAGAGAAGTGGTGGCAAAGGGCTCAAGATATGCAGCAGCCCCTTGCAGTTACAGGAAACAAATGCTGTAATGCCCTTCCCAGAGTATCACATTATATCTTCACAGTAGCTGGCAGAGAAGAGCAAAGAAAGTTAGGTATCTTCCAGTTTCTGGTCTACGCATAGCTATGGATCACAGATATCTTCTTGTCCTCATGCCAGCATTGCTCTTCAGCTTAAATGTCTCTTTTCCTTTCTCCTTCCTCTGTGTTACAGACAGCAATCATGCTCTCCACTTTCTCTTTGCTAAAGCAACCAAATCCTTGCATCCCCCTGCGTACCTGTGAAACAAATATCATTGCTCTTCCCTCAGGCAGTGGCCACAAATGATATTTTGGGTCCATCTTTCCTAAGATTCTGGGGTTTAGAGCCAGAAGGTCTTATAAAAGGTACACCTGCAGCTGACTTGAGTCCTGACCAGAGACAGTTAATCATCAACAGTATCCAGATGGTTTGTGACTGGGCCTGGTGATGATGCATATACTTGGGGAATTTCCAGGTTTTGTTCATGATTCATTCAGCTTTGACTTCCCCGGCTGAAAAGGGAAGATCTCACAAAACATAGTAATAGTTTGCATTATAGAGCACTTCACACACAGCTTTGCACCAATTGAGCTGGAGATTTTGAGATGACTCCTTCATGGGGATGTTGTGGCGTTGCGTCATGAGGTTGGATCTGTATCAGGTTTCCTCTCCTGTTGTGTACAAGCACAGGCTCACAGGAACCTTTTATAAGATTTGTTTTATCTGTTTCCAAGGCCATTCACTGCTGCAATGGGAGAGGACTTAACTTCCCTCCCAGTCTGCCGTTCTGCTTGTATCCCTGCTTTAATAATGACATTAATGCAAACTGTCACTCTCCTTTTATTTCAAAGGCAGCTGACTTTTTATAAACTGACACCAGCTTTGCATCTTAGAATACAACTGCAGTCATTCAAATGAGTGGTAAGAAATGCAGCAGAGCATCATTTTGGCACCAGGAACATATGCATCTACTCTAGGCATTTCAGTGATAATGAGATGCACCTTATCAGTGTGTTATGTGAGCATCTGCAACATCCTTAAGACGTTGGTCCCACTTCAGTTAACCTGCCAGGCTATGCTGTAATGAGAGAACATGGTGGCATTTCAAGGTCAAATCATGCATATCGCTCGCAGTCACTGTGCTTGATATATTCTGAAGAGGTTTGATGTAATAGATTGGGTTTTGTTCTCCTTATGGAGCAGAAACCTGCAGAAATGTACCTGATAACGTGCTCATCACGAATGTGCTCACCTATGTGAACATTGCAGCGCTGCTAGCAGCCACCCATAGTCAGCACAGGCTGGTACCCCTGTACCAGCTTTTTTCTCCTGGTGCCATCACCACACTCCCACTCCTTGCCTTTCACCATGACCTGATGGCTGCTTTAAACCCCCACAAGCTCCCGCCCCTCAGGGCATGCTCTACTTTCACCTCTGGGCTGCTGGGGACAGAGGACATGGTCACTAGTGAGCCCAAGGTGATGAGTCCCTCTTGGCACCTGCAAGCATCCCAGCCGCAGCTGCAAGCATGCTCAGCTCATAGGACCCAGCTCCTCAGGGATGGCAGGGAGGCCTCCTGGGAGCTGTAGCACAGCCTGTATTCTTCCCAACAATAGTACCCTGTTGCACATCCTTTCTGGGGATAGCCCCACTAAGTGGCGAATGTTGTTCCCCATCATTTAGTCCCTCCTGCAGCACTTGGCAGTGTCCTTGAGACACCTCAGCTGCCACCGCCTCCTCTGCCCCCCGCATCCCTCACTCCTCCGGCCCTGCTCACCCCCATCTGGCAGTCTCCATGGCTTGCCCCGTGCTGTCACAGGCAAAGGGGAGACCCGTTTCTCCACTGTGCTGTTCCCTTCCCTTTGCCAATGACTCATCCTTGCTGTAATTCGTTCAAGAAGCAAGTTAATACCATCAATTAAAAAAAAAAAACCAACCAGAAAACAAAACATTCAGTCCTTCCAGCTTCTCAGCTGCTTCCTTTTTATTTTGATCTGCAGGCTCTCCAAGGCATCTCATTTTGTGTGCTGAGCCGCATCGAGCACTGACGCCACTTTTCCAATGACAGAAAAGCTCTGTTCTACTGGCCAGCACTGCCTGTGTGCGTACGGGAACATAAAATATTCTGCAGGACACTTTATCTGTGTCCCTGGAGGCTCCAGGGAAGAAGACTCGGGGTGGCAGCGCTGAAACGCTATCGCTCATCCCTGTGCCGTGGCCCAGGCAGAAGTCCACCTCTCGGCTCCTCGGTGCTCCCCGACCCAACGGCAGAGACAGGAAACAAGGAGGGCAGAGGAGCTGCCACACGGCGGGGGACCAGTGCAGCCCATCGCTATTTTTAATAGAGTGGGTTTCAGCTGTTGTTTGAGCTGTTTCTTCGTTTACGTCTCTTCCTCTCTTCTCTGGGAAAAAAAGAATCAGAAGGCAAAAAAGTGGAGGGAGCCTAGGCCAGGAATGCTCTTGCTTTTCCAGAAGAATGGTAATTGTTCCACTGTGCACTGTTCTTGTATCGTAGCCTTCCCAAAAATACAACCGGAGAGGACAGTTTGCAATTTGAAAGAGCCCCCTCTCCCAGTTCAGTGCGCGCTCAGGCCTCAGAAGTGCAAGTTGGCAGACAGCCTCCAGAACCAGCACTTGCCAAGGTCCAGGTGAGGCAGTGACAGAGCCCATGGCTTGTGGCTTTGCTCCATGCACCACCCAAGGCACCTCAGCTGTGCTTTTTGTGTGCTCTCAAGTAGTGGCCTACCAAATGTCTAAGGAAGGCCATTTGCGTCTTCAGCCCAATGATCTAATCCAATACTTTCCTTCTTGAAAACAAAACAGGTTAACGTTGATAATTTTTGGCCACGTGCAGTTTACAGAACACAGGAAATAATAGAAAACATCTAACTACCATGCGTGTTTTATTCTATATCCTTCTGACTACAGAACAGAACTGTATATTCCCATTACCCCATTCATTTCCTTTTTACTAGACTTGTGTAAACTTTAACTTCTCTGATACACAATTCAATGTCTTTTGGGTTTCAGAGACAGTGAGAAAAGAAGGAAGAACATCCCCCACGTTATTACTGTTCCTGGTATCCCACCACCCCACCTTCATTTGAGCTGTCAGATGAAACCAATAGCTCTCCTTTAGGCTTCCCTATTCAGAAAACAGAGGCTGTATGGCACTGAAAGGGCCTCCTGGAGGAGAAGCCTGATGGTTTGAGTTCTATCCTGTGAGCCAGTGCAGACCAATGATGTTTCACTGGGTCAGCTTCTTATCATTCCCAAACACCTAAAGGCAGCACAGGCAGCAAAAGAAGCAAGCCCATGTTTCCAAAGTGTCTTGACATATGATGGGACATTGATATTTAAACAAATCCAGCATACCAAATGACAGGCTCACATAGTACAGATGGCCAGTTACATTGCTGCCAGTTTCACCCTGGATTTTGCATGGCTTCTCAGTACTTTGAAGCCCTCAGCGGTTGGTGCATCTCTGCTGGACCTCCACCCTCAGCAGTTCTCCTGGTCTGAAGAACAGCTGTCCCAGTGTTACCACCCAAATTGTGTTTCCATTGCCTCTCTTGTGATAGGCTCACACCCAAGCTGCAAAGCCACATCTGCAGTATTTGCATGGAGCCAAATTGCTGTCTCCCATAAACCATTCACATGCTACCCCTTCCCTCTCCCTCCTTACCTCCCCTCACTTTCCTGTTGTTAGCTTCTGTCCTGAAATAACTTTCTATCACAGAACGTCTTTAAATCTGTGGTGATCACTACTTTTCACCTTTCCCTTCCTAGAGCTGGCCTGCCTTCATTGCCATCCTTCATAACTCGGAATGGCAAAAAACTCAATAACATAAGTGATTATTAAATTCCAAATACTTAAAAGAAACCTTTGTTTTAAATTGAAAGGTCCAATTTTAACTCCAGTATTTCATTATCATTGCTAAAAGCACTGCTTCTCCTTGGAAGAAAAATAAAACTTGAGAACTGTTTCTGCTCTTGCTGCAGAGGATTTGATTCTCCCCAAGCCTATATTTGATAGAGTTACCTATCCCTGTGTAGCCCCAAAAGAAACTGGGTGGTATTCAACGCTTACGAATGGCATAGTATCATGATTGTAAAATCTATAGGAGGACCAGCTTTATTGATGCATGGTATTTGTCTTTAACACAAACAATTGAGAATTAGTGCATCACCTTTTTCTTTACACCAAGTTTATGCTTTTATATAAGAATTACATCTGAACAGACAGCTGTGAGATCAAACTTAGAAATGCAAAAGTGATGACTCTGAAAAGAGCAGTTCCTCACCTAAACGTAGCCCTTAGTGTTAAGTCAGCACAAATCCCACCAAGATCTCTTGGGACTGAACTCAGCCAGGACAAGAAGATGCATCAGGGAGGGCGCACACAGTAGTGCGTGGGCTTTCGGATGCAGCAAGAGCAGCCAGGCACGGTGCCGTGGATTTGCTGTGTGACTGTGAGTGTATCCGTGCAGACCCTGATCCTCAGAGAAGTGGTGAGCACCAAAGCGTCACCCTGCCAGATCCACCGGCCGCTGCTCCTGGCCCCGTCCCAGCATCCCTGTGTGTCCCAGCATGCCCCATCCCTGGAAACATTCAAGGTCAGGTTGGATGGGGCTCTGAGCAAACTGATCTAGTTGAAGATATCCCTGCTCATTGCAGGAGGGTTGGACTAGATGGCCTTTAAAGGTCCCTTCCATCCAAAATTATTCTATGATTCTGTGATCCCCGCAGGGCACGGGGCCGAGGGCAGTGCCTAGTTGTGCTCATGGACCTGGCCAGGGCAGGTCCCACCACTGGGTATGGGAGGGTATAATTCCCATTGATTGATTCCTAAGGCAGTATGGTACCAACATAAATACGGTGATGATCATCTCCATCCTCATGGAGGTGAGGCAAGGATCGGTGTTATGAGGGCTCTCAGACACTGGTAAAAGGTACAGTTGGTGCATGCAACCAGTTAAGGACTGTACGTAGATTGTATCTTTGTATGTACGTATTTTTGTATGTATGCATCTTTTTTTAGACTAACTAATGCAAATGGGTTAAAAGCTGGCAAGCAGTCAGGCGTGCAAGCACACCTTCCTTCTCCATAAGCCCGCAAACTTGCTCTTGCTTATGATTCTAGACCAACCCTCCTGCAATCCTACCACCGATCTATAGAGAAATTAATTTGAATCAATGTGGTATTCTGTGGATGACTACAACTTAAATTTCAAAGAAATGTATGGCAGTAAGGATAGAGTTGTGGTTTAAGCAATCTAGAGATGCGGGTTTATTTCTTTACAGCATCCTGAGTATCGCAGGGCGTGCTGCCAAGTAACGCAGCTTTCCAGCTCCTAAGATAAAGATGCTCTTTCACAGGTATGATGTTGGAATATTGTGGCGGTTTGACATTTTGTGAATTTTTAACACGTGTCCCCTGGATTTAGTTCTCTGTGTTGATATCAAACCACAGACCCAGGTAAGAAAGAGACTTGAAGTAAGAAAAACAAGGTAGAGTGCATCAGAAGTTGAGACAGTTCACGCAAGCCTTAGAGGGAGAAGGTGAAAATACCGATCCCATATTTCCTACAGTTTTGTGATGAATCTGTGAAGATTTTTAAGCCATAATGGACTCGCTGTCAAACTTCTGACACTTTGGAACTTTCTTTTCACAAAATGGCACACTTTTTGTTCGCTCTACTTATAGTATAACAGTGAGGACACATTCAAGTAGAAGGAAATAGAAAAGTTGGTACTTTGACTCTTTCTCAAGTTCCCAGGGATTCAAAGAAGGCAGACAATCAAGCAGTTTCCTCCTCTGGAGTAGTCTTGGCCACCTGGAATATATCCCGTAACAGTGTGACATTGCTCCGGCTTACTTCAGTAATCCAATAAATGTGAATCCAACCCTGGGGAAACAGAACTGTGCAAAAATGTAATTATAGGCTTATAAAAATCATACTTGCCTAGCACTCCGTTGCTTTCCCAAGAGAAATATATTACCCTGGGGACTGGAATGGGTGTGTATTTGCTACATCCATCATTACAATACATGTAATCTACTGCCACTTCTACCTACAAGTGCAAGATGCTAGACTCTGAGGTGCCCTCACTGTAGCAACTCCAGTGAAATCAGAGTATGTAAGTCAAACAAAATACTAATGGGTTTAGATGATAATCAGAGCCATTCGTATTATTCCTGCTCTTTACCTCACACATAGGTCCACACTTGATCTTTTCATAGAGATGTGTTGGATGCGGTGGACCTACACCAATTTACACTAGCCAAGTACTAGAATATGTGTGTTTAAAACTGCCAAAATCTCCAGAGGTCCTTTGCAGCCCCATATCATTCTGTGATTCTGTGATTCTGTAAATGTGAATCAAAATCATTCAATCACCCTGAAAAGCCTTAACAAAATGACTGCTGTCATCCCTGTTGCTTGTAGGCAGACCTTGAGATGGACAAAGCCCTCTTGTTTCGTGATATCTCTCACCTGCCCTGTCCTTCACCAGTGGAGGTAGATCAGCCACCTTCCCCTCAGGGAATTGCTATGAGCATTCCTCCAAAAACGTGCTTGCTTGGAAAATCAATTAGGATTTTTCAACAAAGCTATTTTTCTTTGGAAAATGTTGATATTTTAGCATGAGTGACCCACAGTCAAAAAAAGAAAACCACTCCTGTCTCCACCACCTTTTTCTGCCCCAACAACCCAAGCTTCGGGAGTTCACAGGTCAAGACTCTTGTTGAGAATTAAGACACTAAGGTGAACATCTCCGCTCTCTGACATGAACCAACCTGCTCATGGCCATTTGGGCATGAGTGAATCTCACTTTCTGATTTGTTGTGTACAAAAATATTAAAGTCTATTTCTTCCTGTCAGGAAGTGGAAAATGGTTGAAATCTCCTGCCTTGGGTACGCATGGCAAGCTGTTGGCAGCGGGGAGCTGGAGGGGTGGCCTCTGTGAGGAGAGATCAGGGCTGCCCCTGGTCCCAGCCGGCTCCGACTGACCCACTGCAGGGCACAGCCGAGCCCCTCAGCCAAGGCGGTGGCACCTCCGAACTGACCAGTCTGTGGCACTTCTGTGAAAACGTATTTAATAAAGCTGAGAGAGGGGGAACAACAAGGCCAGAGGAGTAGCAGGCACTACATGGCAGAGCTGGTAACACCTCCCCAAAGGAACTGTGGCACATGGCTAACCCATGCTGGAGCAGGTACTCTCCCAAAGATACTGCAGCCCATGGAGGACACATGTCAGAGGACAGAAAAAGCACGAGAAGGAAGGAGCAGTGGAAGAAAAGAGTGAGAAACAAGAAGTGGCAGAAAAAAAAATATGCTGCACCCTGACCCCAAGCCCCTGCACGGCCCACCTCCTCACCAAAGGGAGGGAGCACAACCTGCCACCATAACAAGGGGAGTGGAGACCAGGAAGGGGAGAGGAGAGCTGAGTGAAGCTGAGCCTGGGAAAGGCAGAAGAAGAGTGTTTTCCCTAAGTATTTACGTATTTGGCCTCTTTGTTTCCCAATACCTGAATCAGGAATTAGACTTTTGTGTTAAATGGCAATAAATTAGTTCCTCGAGTCCAGCCTGATTTGCCCACAAAAGCAATTGTGAGAAACAGCAGGTGATCTACCTGTCTTTACCTCAACCCACATGTTTTCTCACTCTTGCTCTTCCTTTTCTCTCCCCTCCTGCTGGGGAGGGTGAGTGAGTGGCTGACTCTGCATTTGTCTGCTGGCTGGGGCCAACCCACCACATCCCTGAAACATCTGTGGCACGAGAAAATAGTCTCCTGTCCTCTTTTTCTGGAGGAGTAGCTGTGGGGATCATGAAGTGTTTGAAGAGATTGCCTGAAACAGCCATGAAGTCTCACCATAAGAGTTTTTAAGGATCCATGAGTGAATTATCTGCCAGGAATGACATTGTAACCTGGGTGAGGTAGGAGAATAAATGAAGCGGTCCTATTCCCTATGAGCATATGGCTTAGACTCCTGTGTTTCTAACGGTCCAGCTAGCACAGATCTGATCATTCAAAAAAGACAAATGAAAGGGATCTATGTTCATGTTTATGAACATCCACAAATGGATAGTTTTGTTTTTATCGTGAGCAAACGCCTTCAAAATTTATTTTTCAAATAATGTCACATTTATTTCACTATACCTTGTATAAGCTTTTATATACATACTTGGTTGTATAAGAAGAATTCAAGGGTGCTTTTTCACAGTATTAAATATCACTGGAACAAAGTAATCAGGAATATTGGTGTGTATCTTATCCCACCGCTTTGTCAGCAGCAACGCAGAGACCACGTGGCTAAGTGCTTCCTGGAGTGCCAGCAGGAGTTGATCAGACCAGGATGATTCAGGCAGAATTCCAAGGATGATACTAAGGAAAGGAAAACTGCAACTTTGTTGGATATTTTTGGTTGGTTGGTTGGTTGGTTGGTTTGGTTTGCTTATTCCCAAAGGTGTACATTGGCCATCCAAGAGAAAAAGAATGGTAGTTGTTTTTCTTCCCATGCTGGCCAGCCAGAATATTCTGGACTTTTCCTCCAAGCTGGTGGATAAAGCAGCTTAATTTCTAAAAAAAGTGTTACCATATGTGGCCTCCTGGTAGAGTCGGTTGCTCTTTGTAGCTTGGACCACCCTGTTGGAGTTAGGTCACTGCAGACCTAATGTGCTGTGGTCCTGATGTGTAACTCTGTGATGCTAAAAACAGGTAATAGTGATCTTGAAAGAAGAATAACTTGTTGCCTTCTCCCAAATAAGCAGAGAAAAAAAATTGATGCAAAACGAAAAAAAAAACAAAACCAACCCTACATTTGAAATATTCCTGTCAGTAACAATTCTTAAAGATATCCACTGAAGAAGGTAGGAGGATAGGAATTCTTCAGTCATTTTCTTTGTCTACTGTATTTTTATCACAATAATTCACATGAGTCTATCAATGGTGTATCTGCACTGAGAGCATCAACCAGTCATTGGTAATTGATGCTGCTCCTCAGAGTTCTAAATGTATGGTGACTTGCAGCTGAGGAACTGAGTATAACTGTCACAGATGAACCTGTCATCTTATTATTGAGAGGATTTCTCCATGCTGTATAAGTTCTTAAGCCACTTAGGGTGTGGGGGGTTTTTTGTTGGGTTTCTTTTCCCAAAAAAAACTATTATCTTAAAATGTTCCTGCCTCATTTAACAGCAATTACTGCTAATATATTTCCATGGCGTAATATTGTAATGTAAATTTAGCTTGTCTGCATGAAGATGCAGAGATTTGCAAGTGTTGCTGAAATTGTTGCCGTGGGAATCCACATTAAGCTGTGAAAGTAAGATCCTACACTTTATAATAAAGCAAAAGGGCTCCAGCCATGCCCGGCCTCATAAAAGCTGGGTAAACCACAGCATGTAACTGAACTGGTCAAAAATGGGACTCCTGCTACCAAGCAGTGGCAGGACCATCGGAGACAGCACCTACGTTTTTGACAAAAAGATCCCATATATGAAGTAGAGAGAAAGCACTGAAGTCCAGCGAGTGCCATGCTGGCCTCCCGTTGGTTTAGGATATTTACAGACTGACAACACCCAGCACAAACAAAGACTGTATCTTTGGTGCTATTTCAGCTCACAACTCAACGTCTTCATTCTCCCGCCCTCGGCCTCCCCACACCCTGTGCTGGGGCTGCAAGGGCCCTGAGGGATGCGGGATACGAACAAGCACGCTCCCGCCGGCTCTGTCACACTGCAGTGTGGTATGTGACTGCTATCTACACAGGCTGGTGACAGGCACGGGTACAAGGGATGGCTGAGACCCACAGCCCCACAGAGGTTCCAGGCTGGTACCAGGTACCCCTGTCCTATGCGGGGATAGGGCTGGCCAAGCTCAACGTGCTCCAAGCAGAGGGGTACCCTGGGTTTGTCACTGGCTTCAGAAGACACCAGCAGGGAGGAAAACACCCTACGTGCTTCCTTTCTCAAAGGAGAATTGCTGCAAAAAAGCATGAGCCAAGAGATGAAGGCAGAAGTAGAGAGGGGAGTGTGTCCTATCGCTCTGATTTCACCCATGAGACTAAGGAACTGCTGTTTTCCCTTGTCCTCCCTAAAGAACATTGTGCCGTTGCCCAGGTGCACTCCAAGGAAAGGAGTCGAAGCAGCAGCAAGCCAAAGCATCAGCGCCAGAGAGACTGCAAGGTATGGTAAACCTGATTTCAGTGAAGGGAGGCTCCTTGCCCGTATCATTGAGATCTATAATGCCCAGACATTAGGTCACCCTGACCTCTCTTCCTTAGGGGAGCATGCCTTCAAGGAAAGCCCATTGTCTTGGCTGTCAGTTCCTGATTTAGCCACTATTCAGTATTTTCTATTTGAATTTGGCTGCGCTAGCCAAACCCTGCTTGGATGACTGGCATTTTTATGAGAGACTAGCAAATAGCAGATGACAAATGATTTACGTCTCCTGCAGATTTATGAAGCTTTGGATTTATAAACATTTTCATTACTATGCCACAGCTATCTAAAAGTTTCCAAACAAAGAGAAACAGAAGCTCACGAGGAGTGAAAACCTCAGTATTAGTTGGTTACTCCAGAAACCGGAGCTTTGGTATGGACCCAGCTCCAACACTTGACCTGTCTTCTACCCTTTGCTCCATTTCTTTCGCTTCCATTGCCCACTTCTCATTGATTATCCTCTTGCTTGCCCACATACTTTCACCCTAATGAGTTTTAATTCAAGTGCGCAGAGATTTTTCATGTTATGTTGATTTCTAAGACATTAAGACAGCTTAAGGATGCTGGTTTTGAAAAGCCTTGAATATGAAAGCAACCTATGCATTTACAGGCTGTGACTTTCAATGAAATGCAAGTACTTCACTTGCCACGGAACAGCCTGTCGTACCCATTCTCTCGTCTCAGTGCTTTACTGATAAACACATGCTCATACAGCAACAAAAATGAAATACATCTATTTACTTAGACACCGAGCTGCACCAGCGTAACAGTATTGCACGCTATCTGCAGTCCAGAAAACACCTTCCCACAGCCACTGCTTGAACACGGTCAGACTTTGCAAAGCCACCACCCCCAAACAAGCCTCCCCGTCAGATGGCTCAATATTCCCTTTGACAGCTCCGTTGCATGTCTACTATAACACGTCCTTGCCCATTCCAAGTTTTGAACAAACGTGTAGGCTCATATGGTGGCACAAAAGGTGCCAGCTGAGGTTGACTCTCCTGAATGTAAAGCCTTAAATATGGTGCTGCAGCAGTAGTCTTGACCTATTTCCATTTAAACACCAACCTCCCATAACCTTCCTTTTGGAAGTTCCTCGTTTAATTACTTAACTGTAAGCCTCTCTTTTTGTATTACCTTGTCCCTCTGCTAATCTAATTCACTGCAACCTCCTCAAAACAAGGTGGTTGGCTTCATCTTTGAAATTCATGAGCGCACTTTGAATCTCATGTAGTGGTCAAAATGGGAGGGCAGAGGTGCCAGCATGGAAATTCTCGAGTCCTGGTATAATGCTATTGCAGCTCATTGCTCAGCTGTAAAAAGCATCAGGCTATTTTATGAGATGCCCCTAAGGCATACCAGCCTTTTCTGCCCTCACTAATCTGCTGAAGTTCTGGTCCAGCCAAGACTGTACTTCTAGTACAGGTGCTAGGATGGAGTCTTTTCACTGGCTTTATTGTAGGACCCTATGGTTATAGTCACCAAAATGTGAGTAAGATCTCAGATTAACACCTAGTGTGAGCCTCTTGCACCATGCTGACTTCTTGGAAATACACTTCCACACAAGGCAAACAAATACCCAGATAGCTGCAAGGGTCTGTGTGAATGCCCTGCTTGGAAGCATGCTATGGGATGAAGAAGAGGTTGAAATCATTTGCCATCATTTTATTCTGGTTGCACAGTTCTGTAAAGCCTTCTCTCTTGCTGCCCCGGCTGCCACTGAGAACCACCTTCTCACCCAAACGTGTGAGCCAAAGCCTGAAGAGGGTTGCTGCAAGAAAGGTAAAATGTTCATCCCACTCCACGTGAAAGAAATCACCAGGGACCTTGCTTCTGGAGCCTGATCTGCCCACTGCTGTCAGTTTAGAGTTTCCCTGTTCAGCTGTGAATGAGCATCCTGATGCCGAGGGAATCTACATCCAGGCACATCCGTGAGTGCCACATTAGCAGCAATTTCTGCTCAGAACTCCCAATTGTCTTCTCAATTAAAAATTGAGATCAGAATCGGCTAAAATAAGCTTTTTAAAAGGTCTTTTCCAGAGATAGGAATAACTGCCTTTTGGAACTATTCTTTTCCACATATGCACACTAGGAGCAAGTAATGGGTTACTGAAGTGCATGTGTGTGTGTGCACATATGCATACACATATATATGCATTGTAAAGAGATTTTGTTTTGAAACAGCAGTAAGGCACATTTGGCAGCATATAAATTAAGGCGAGGAGCTACGTTAGGCAGGAGAGCCAGAACAGAGACCTGCAGGGAAACATCAGTCTCTCATTTGAGTAAGGAAGAGAATCTCCTGACTGCTGAAAGCAGCTTTCTCGCTCTTTCTCTTCTGACACAAAATTTTCTGTCTTTAAAGGCAAGCTGTTCCCCACAAGGATTTGCTAAAAGGATAGAAATGCGAGGGAAGCATTCCTCCTGCAGCAATGCTGCTGGAGCCTAATAACCTTAACTGACCTTAGGTGTCTCCATGCTCCAGCTCTGTATCTGCTCTTAGCTCATTCTGCAAGAGCTACTTAACCTAATTACAGAGGAGAAGACACCTCAAGACTACGGTAGGCGAGGAAGCAGGGGGGGGCAGACAACGCATGCTTTCGTCCTGTGTCCTCACGCATGCTTTGTACCGGATGAAAACAATTCCCTCTTCCCTTATTTAAAAAAAAAAACCAAAAAAAAACCACCAAACCCAAGGATAAGCTCCACCTATGCGAGCCCGGGAGAGAGGAGCTGGGAAAACCAAGGTAGCGCCGCCGTGCAGCTGGGCTGCGCTTCCCGGCAGGCTGTGCTCCCGCATCGCCCAGGGCTCTGGCACTGCTGCGTCCTAGGCTGGGGACAAATTATGTGGCACACGCAGCTCTGCCTCTGCAGGCACTGCACCGTCCCCTGCTCTGCCCGTGGGCGGCTGGAGCCCAAAGGCGAGCCGCGAAAACGAGTAGAGGACCCTTACGAATTTCCTGCATGGAGATGGAACTTGGTGGCGATAGGAGGGTTGAGCGGGAGGGCAAGGTGACAGCTATGGAAAACAGTAAATGACTACGAGGAGAGGCAGCGGTATTGTCTTTAATTCTTGTAACAGGAAAACAAGAGGGCATCTGTGAAATGAGCCTTTCTTTCCTGATTTTTCTTGAGTCGCCCGTGGAACATCGTGAGAGCTGCAGATGGGATGAAATAAAGCGTTTCAGCAGTACTTTAGAAAAGAGTGCTTTTTTTTTTTTCTAGAAAAGTGCTTTTAAGAATAAAAAAAAATACATGAAAAGAGGCAAATCCTTCCTTAGGTTATATACATGGCTGTAACTTTCAGTAACTGAAAAGAATCTTCTTCAAATGGCAACTTAAGCAAAAGGAAAAATTCTCCACAATAGATTTTTTTTATACCTTTTTCTGAAATGCTTATTTTAGTCGTTTGGGGAAAAATATAAATAGAGGGGCAGTAAGAGTCAGTATGATAACAGCACTGTTGCAGCCATTTCTGACAGCAGGTCATCGATGAATGGTACAAAACACAATCGCTGAGGTTTAAGCCAAGCTGCCGGGCTGTTTTCTGACAGGATGTGTACCTGTAATTTTGCATTCCTGCCTTTTGCAGGAGAAGTGTGGAGAACTACTTCAGGCATCGCTGGCCGCAGCTTCAAGGGTTACAGGAAAGGAGAAGGATGTTTTTTCTATTGGAAGATGAAGGGGATCCTCCCACAGGCCTCTTCCCCCTTCTTGTGTAAGGAGAGCTGCAGATAGTTTTTCACGGCAAACGCTTCGGGAATGGTGCTGCTTTGCTGGGCGGGGAGAAGCCGTGCAGTGCTCCATGGGGATAACAGTTCTGCTCTCCCACCTTCTTCTTCGTGCCGCCTCGGGTCAGCAGCACGGCAGGGAAGGCAGGCCTGCCCTTTCTCTGCACTGCACCTGGTGTAACAGGCTCCGGAGAGCCATGGGGACAGAATGAGGACAAGACAGCCTCTCCAGATTTGCTCGCGTTTTCGCTTGGAGATGAACCAAGCCCCCCCCCAAAGTGTTTATTTGTGAAAGGAACATTTTTCAGTACGGTTGTTTTCGGACCAAACACCTCTGCTTTGTGGCTGAACTGCTGGGTGCCATCTCGCACACCCCCTTCTCTTGTCCCAGGCAGTCCTGCCCGGGGAGCCCTGCACATGGTAGACCCCTTCCCACAGAAACCTGGACGACACCACTACCTTCTGCACTGACGAAAGACTTTGGCTTCAATAAACCTACAAACAGTGACACGTTTGCATTTCGTCAAAAAAGTCCTAGCTAGCTGCAACCCTGAAGTGAGGTGTGACCTTCAGGCACAGTACAGCAGAAACAATAAGGACAGCATGTCTGATTATTATACAACGGAGGATGGGAAGGACAGGTAGAGTGTATGAGTTAATAACAGGAGTCCTGACCACACCGGAGAATGCCTAACGAGATTTGACTGCATTCCTGAAAAATTGCAAAGCAATGCCTATAGGAAGCTTTGTAGTCAATCCCCTGGGATAGCATCTCTTCCACAACGTCTGCTTTTCAGATCTGGCTCCTTCCTGACCTCCGGACGAAGTGTGTAAATCACCAAATATGCAGAACAGGATTTTTGAAGCAAGCGGTAAGCAATGGGTTTGGGCGGGGGTGGATTTAATTCCAGCCTAACTCTTCAGAGCTGATTTGATCTGCAAAAACCTATGGGTGTGAAAGCCAGATCTGTGAAGACCCCCAAGGTCTTGGCACGGCACTTTTGTCACTCATCCTGCCTGCCATCAGCAGCCCCAGGGACACAGGGACATCTCTGCAGGGCAAGAGGTCAGGAAGAAAAGTGGACTCTGAAATGTCATATAAGCAGGAGAAAGACTCAAATAAAGGAAAAGGTCTGTTTCCTCCTTAGTTTCTCAGTGTAAATGGTGCAGAATCGCTCCAACCACAAGCACCATCGAGGGAAATAGCATCAATCACGTAAGATTTGCTACTGATTCTACCATCCATACAGCCCAAATTCCAAAACCTGACTTCTGTGGCTACAGAGGTGCCCCAGCGTGTAACCCACTCAAGCCCCACGCTGCGCTTTCTGTCTGAGGGTTTTACTGAAATTCCATTAAATATTGCCTGTTGTTGTTTAAGCGTGTCCGCTTCGGAGCGGGCTTTGAGAAAGCCCGGATCGCATTCATGATCTGCAGCTTGACATAATTCACAGAGGGAGTTTTCTGGCTGGGTGTGTGGAAAAGCATCGTCCTGCCAAAACTGCCACCGCCGTGTCCTGCCCCC
>JAOXJK010000001.1:93832193-93847697 GCA_025774025.1 Xenus cinereus
CATGGCAGGGGGGTTGGAACTCGATGATCTTTAAGGTCCCTTCCAACTCTAACCATTCTGTGATTCTATGATTCTGTTCTCTGAATAATGTGCTGCTTCCTCCTTACAGAAACCCCATGAGGATGCACTGGGGCTGTTGAAGTCCAGCTGAGGTCTGAAATTCACCAACATGCAGCATCCAGAAATGCCGTGTTTGTTCCCCTTCTGTGCATCTCCTGACAAGAGAAGAAGGTGGCATGCAGGACCATGGGTCTCTCACATTTTTTGATAGGCTTCACCTAGAAAAAAAAGTCTGTTCCTTTTCATTACTATTATTGTATAGCTCCAGAAAAGAGATTTCAGGGGACACATGTGAAATCCTTTTCTGTATCATTTGCTCAGTTATGCTATCTCAATGACTGTTGTGATTAAAGTAAAGCAGCTCCATAAAGTATGGACCTTTAACTTGGCTTAATGGCATTTAAAGCTAGTTCCTTAGAGGAAAAGGAAAGAACTGTATCAATGAAACCTCGTCTTCACTGTCACACCTTGTCAGTTACCAGTACAACCTCACCAAAATCTACATTCTAAGGCAGTACTCGGACCCCAGACATATATCAGTACAAAATCATGGTGAATCTGTGCCTGGAGAATTCTTCTTCACATATAAAGACACTAATCAAACTTATCCATTAAAATGCTAGACAAGTAATGCCCAAAGCAATGGGGCTTTACCAGCAGCAGCAGCAGAAGTCCTGCTCTATCCTTGTTACCCTCCTGCCAGCAGTGAAGCTGTCCCCATACCCAAAGCCAACATGATGGACACTCAACCCTCTTGCTGTGAGGAGGCTGAAGGCCTGATGTGTTCGGGGAGCCTAGCACTGTTCCTTGCACCGAACACTGAGAGGTACCATGGAAAAGTGGTACCCCTCTGGGGTAACTTACAGATAACAAGGGTGAATCTAAGCACAACACAGAAACAAGCAAGATCAGTGTCACAGAAATTGAGCATTTATGTTGCTTTCCAAGTCCACGAGGCCTGTACTCTGACAACTGTGCAGAGGTGGAAACACCACCCAGGACTTAAATTTCTATAGGAGTGGAGGAGGAAACCTTCTTACTCAAAATATCTAACTGGGTAATCCATCTCAGGAAGAAAAGCATGATCACATCAAGAAAAAAAGTTGCTACTATGTGTTTTTTTAATATTCTGTTATGCAAAAAGTGAGTTAATAGTTAACTAGCTAGGCCCACATGGTATGTTTGATAGTAGGGAGGGCGTGAATAAGGAAGATTAGGGGTTGTAGAAACACAGTCGTGCAACTATTCAGCTGATTTGTATGAATGTCCTAGTGGTTTTACCCATGCTTCTTCCTTTTTTTTTTTTTTTCTTTTTTTAAGAAAACATGTTGGACGCAATCCTGGTCTCTCTGAGATGAATGGAAAAGAACATTGACTCACTTTGTGTGGGCACTGTAGAAGAAAGTGGTGGGTATTTTTTTCAGGAAGAACTTAAATAACAAGCTGGGTGGACCAGCGTAGTGAAAGACGACCGAGACTGCCGTGCAAAAGTGGTTGGCGGTGTTGTGATTTTTTTAAAAAAAGAAACTAGGGCAGAAAAAAAGATCGTAGGTGGCTTGCTACTTCATTGTGGGGTGGGGAATGGTGAGGTGAGCACAGCCATTTTGGAAAGCTGAGCAAGGGACAGCTTGCTCAGCCAGGGACAATAGGACAGAGTGTTGGTGAGTAGTCACAGTGCTGAGCTGGGAACATGGGGAGCTACGTTTTATTTCCAGTTTTAATGGCACTGAAAGGTTCATGCCAGGCAAACCATTTTACCTGTGCTGCCTTCTCCGGGCCTCTTCTCCATGGCTGTCCCTCAGGATTGCCCCGCAGGGCAAAGCGACGTTTCTGACTCCTGTGTTTCTCAAAGTATGGTTCGGCAAAAAAAGTCCCAAACTGTTTCAGATCCACTCTTCCTCTCGCTTGTGATCATACAGGTGAGCTTGTTCCTGCTGGATCACGCCGCATGGCCACCCTGATGCCAGGGCTTTCACCTCCCTGCTCAACAGTGCAGCTCTATCCATGGCAGGGCATGCTCCCGGCACGCAGGGATCCTAATTTTTTTCCTGGCAGCACAGACCTGGAGAAGTCCTCAACAACCCTCTGGCGCAAGGCTTTGTACTCACACTTTTGGCAAAGTCATCTGAGGTATTATTAGCTGTCCAGTTCTTGTACCCTCCTGTTGTAATACAAACAGTAAATAATGAATAGAAATGGCAGGCGTTCACTGTGACTAAACGTTACCCAGACCGTAAAACTCAAACAGAAACAACAAAGAAATGTTCCGCTGCATAATTACAGCTGGAAATATTTCAGGCATTTAGTAGTGTGAAGTAACATCAATAAAAAGAGAAAGTGCACTCAGGAGTTTAAAAATAAATATTTATTTGAAAATTGATAATTGAATAAATTATGTTCACAGTCTCTGCAAAAGAGGCTGAATATTTACTGGTTAAGCCAGAGACCCGTGACTTGCCTGAGCTATAGTCAAAGCTGCTGAGTAGGTGATGTGCTGCAGGTAATTTATACTTTGCTCTTAGCCTCAGTTTTAGGGAATGATGCTGCCTGCAAGTTGGTGCCTGAGAACCACCATTGCCTTTGCACCAACATTGTCCAACCTTTTGACCACAACACATCATATCTGCCTCCTCCATCAAATGAGCAGAAATTTCTGTCTTGTGTTCCTCATCCTATGCTTTCCCAACACTTGAGGAGCACGTCATACAGCCCCTTCGAGCAACTTGACACACCTCCACAGTCAACTACATGAATAAGGGGACACCTCTGTTTTGGTCACTTAACATATATGCATCTTCTTACTGCAGCCAGACAGTGTGAGGTACCTAAGAAAGAGGACAGCAGGAGGCCAGCTGAGAGATACCAAACCTCTGAGCTGTGAACATTATTTGGTCCCTCTCCACATTTCACAGGCTTCAGGAAAAACAAGGAGAAGCAGTGGAGTGGATTAAATCTTGTGACAGCACTGAATTCTGCCTGCTGCAAATTACTACCTTTTTTACAATAGGTACTGTGGAAATTTATTGGTACCCCATACTGGATCCATGCATTTTGCATGGCCACAATAATAGTAACAAACTTGTATTTTTTTTTATCAGCACATAAAAAACTCAGCATTATTCACCCCTGTGCGACACCAACACAGTCTTGCTAGCTTAACTGCATTAACATCAGAGACCTCTTTCACTGGTTAGGTCAGCAATCATGTCTCTTCGACTCCTCGCAAATAGTAGGGTATGCTCAATTTATCCAGGTTCCAGAAAGTTATCTTCCCAGGAATAGCAGATATTTATCATCACAACTAGAAGAAATGTAATTCCTTTATCGTAAAAGATAGGCAGGCCTGTGTCTTAGAGATTACTGCTGTGATGAACTCTGCACTTTAATATGAACGAAGACATTATGACCATTCTAAAAATACATAAATAAGATGTAGGAAAAGATCCTTAGCAGTTTTAGAGCATTGCAGCTCTTTTGATTTCAGCAGAGCTATGCTAATTTACATGAAATGTAGGTCCAGCCCTGCATTTCCACTGCATCCTTCTCAGACGGAGCATAGGAAAAAAGTATAGAAAACTCAAGAAGAGATAACACCGTAGATTTAGTCCTTCAAATTGAGTATTAGTCACAGAGACATGAAACAGAGAGTAAAATTCTGATCTTATTTCTAACGGTGTATATTCTTTTCTTGGGATTATTTTTGATTTTCCCAGTTTGGGTCAGGCACAGGTGCATAGGATCTAGATCATATCTTTAAGGCTCCCTCTGATTCAACATCTAATAGTGTTTATCAGTTGCTGATTTAAAAGGGACAGAAGTCATGGAGTAATTGATGCCTTATCTGCAAGAAATAATTGTCTTGATAGAAGTGTCTGAGCAACACAAAACCAGTTATTATTTCCAGGAACTTTTAATTAAAAAAAAAAAGCATCCTTGAAAAACAGCAATCTAATTCCTAGTGGTAAAACCTCGTAACTCAAAAGTTTCATTCACTTTTAATAATTTAAAGCCTTTCCCCTGGAGAAGGCTATGTGAGGTGATCAGAGTGGTCATCAAATGAGATAAGGTGAACTTTCTGATACACTTAATTAATTGTCCTGTGCCTGTTGGTGTGTGCCTAATAAGAGCTTGTGTTGGCTTCATGAACCAGGGCATTGAAAAATATAAAAAAAATCACTGGTATCTACAGCTGATAAACTTAGTCTGTTTTATAAAGCTATTCTCCCTCCTTCCCTGAAGAGTCAGACCCTATTTTCTGGCTTCCAGATGGAGATTTGAGGCTGAGAAACAGAGAACGGAGAACCACTGTGGACACCAAACCCCATTCTCTGCATTCACAGGCAGCCACCTGGTTATCGTCACTGCCTGCCTATCCCATGTCCTCTGTAAGCCTGGCTTTTCCATCTTGCTCATTGGAAATCTTTGATTCATAAGTGTTCTATAAGATGGCCAAAGTTTGACGGCATTCTACTCTAGTTCAGTGGTGAATCAGAGAAAGGACGAGTAAGAAATAATTTTTTATTAAAGGATAAAGCATCATTTTTTGTAAGAAGCTTTGAGGAGATGACATGGAGGGTGGCTGCCCTTGCCTGTCTTTGCTGGCTCCTCAGTGGTGACAGCTGTAAATCAGAAGAAGCAATGCAAATGAGGTGGTGCTACTATTTCTCCTCTTTCTCTCCTTGAGAGCAAGGAAGGCCAGGTCTGACTTGCTTTTCCTATAGAGGTGAATGGGATGATTTCATGTGTAAATGAGGAAACCTTGGCAGTCTAAATGAAAGTTATAGCAGTTAATGTTTGAGAAAATCAACCAAATGGACTAGTCTTACTGTCAATAAAAATAAATGATCTAAAACTAAATCACGAAGAAAAGAGTACTCTGAGAAAATGGGTCTCAATAAAAAAAAGCTGTTCGGGAAATATGAAATTCCTTGAGTGGTTTTGTAGAAAAGAACACATAATAAACACAGCCATCAGTCCAAACAGAAATA
The DNA here is from genome assembly GCA_025774025.1 of Xenus cinereus. NCBI lineage: Eukaryota > Metazoa > Chordata > Aves > Charadriiformes > Scolopacidae > Xenus > Xenus cinereus. The sequence goes on from JAOXJK010000001.1 coordinate 93,837,242, forward strand.
CAAGTTAAGACTGAGTTAATAATTTTCTGAAAGAAAATCTGTTATGAGTACATTTACTTCTTGGGAAAAAACACGTTAAGTCTCCTAAGATAAATTCAAGATCCCCTGTATTTATATGTTATATGACATCTGTGCAGATTGTCTGAAGGCATTTAAAAAGCAATTCAGTAGTTTGCATTAATATTTTCAAAATCCCGCTAAGGTTATTTTCTGTGAGACAGTAAATTTCAGGATGGTTCCCCAATAAACATCTCATTTTGTTTTGCAGACTCTGAGTCAAATTCAGTGGTGAATTCTACGGTCATATAACACACACATCAACAGCTTCACTTTGGTCTCCCTTATGAAGGTAGCTCTCTGGTGTCACCACCCTCAGAGAAGCAGAACCACTTCTGAAGAATAAATGACAAGAGAACCAATGACCAGGCAAAAACTGACTGTGGGGCATTTACACGGGGCAAAAACTGTACCCTCCACTGACATCGGGACATTTTACATCCATCTAGATCTGGGGTGGTTTAACTGGCATTGGATCAGCAGAAAACACTGTGTGGATTCAGTGGAGCTGCAAAAATTTGATCCAAAAGATCAAGCTCAGACCTGAGTTAATTTTTGCCAAAACCACTAAAAGCAAGCTTGAAGTACGGCTTCAGGTATGAAGAAATGCATGGACATGGATTAAATCAGGGAGATGCCTGCTTTGTCGTCTTTCGCTAACACTGTTCTCCTGTCCCTGTAGTACGTCCCTTACGTTCATTATGTACTATCAGATGGCACAAGCTCTAATGTCTGGCAATTTGTGTATTTTTTTCCTGACTAATTTCTGACCAACCTGTGAACATCTTCAGTTATCTGTCCTAACATCTCTCTTGCCTATACCTGATTGCTTTTCTTGCCCCTAGATTTTTCTCTCTGAAACACCTTGTATAAGAACAGAGTGTCAGTGTGAACTGACATCAATTTCATGTATCTTCAGAGGCCTACAAGGTATAGCTACCTACATCTAGGCTAGTTTTTCTTTACAGTCAGTGGAGGAAATCAGGCACTTGTAGGACATGATTCATATGACCTATTTTAGACCTACTTTAGAGGGAATGAATCACAGCGTGCCTATTTTTCCTTCCATGGAGTCAAAGGAAGCCTGGAATGACTTGCTCAGCTGTGGATACCTGCAGTTGAGATGCCTACAACACATATATATCTGTATAATGTCAGATGGATCCTACCCTTGATTGATAGCCTCATTGTAACAGCAGCGTAGCTTTCCAGAAATGTAACACTTACTGTTTGGTGAAGACATTAATTCCGGTGAATTTGGCTTTCTTTGGTATTCATCCCCAAATATTATTCTTCATTGTTAAAAAGAAAGTGACTGTATCTTTTCATGTGTTGCTTTGGTTTTTTGTGAAATTACTTCTTACATGTGCTTTTCCTTTTTTTCCTTTTTCATTCTTCCTCTTAGCAATGCTGCTGCTGATAAACACTGAATTGAAAAGAAAGAGCAAAAGCAGATTTTCATCTTCTACCAAGCATCCGATGGGTTAGTCAGAGAGCTGCTGGCTTGGATTTGTATATTAGGTGTGAGGAATTTATGCTGGAGTGTTGGTTTTCTATTCTAAAACACAATTGTTGTTTAATAATTCCTAGCCTTCTGAGAACAAGAGGGAAGGGCTATGCATGTTCTCTTATGGTTCACTGTTTTCTGAATCTTGAACTTCTCATCAGGTTAAGGCACATCCTAATGTAGCAAAATTTTCTCTCTATCTGTAGCCTCATAAGAATTTGTTGGAGAAGAGTTTCTATTGTCATATAGTCATGGATATTCACAGTCTATAGTTCAATACTCGTGCTTCACAGTATCTAAACTGTACTGATGGTGAAGCCCAAAGAGTCTATAAAGAAGATGGGAGGAGACCTCAGCAACACGATGAGGTGAAGAGCCAGTTGTTTCGAAGAGCAGGTTGGAGACTCCTTCCCTTGCAACTCAGGCGTGTTATTAGAAGGCAGAGGAATACAAGAAGTAAGTCAAATTATCGGCACTGTAAGGCCAAGGAAATGTCCAGGTGAGTAAGAAATGAGGGAGATATATTCATCTGCTTAAATAGGATTTGGTTAGAAAAAATCTACAGATTTCCAATGCAAAAGTACAGATACCCAATGCAAAAGTTTCCTCTGTCTCAACACATGAGAGTGAGAGCCAGAAATCCACCAAAGGTGTAGACAGAGATCAAATATCTTCAAAAGCGAATTTCTCACAGAAAATACTGTGTATTAGATATGCTGAGTTTGTAGCAGAGAGCTCCACGGGCTCTTAGGTCATCCAGAGAAAAAGGAGAAGGAAATATCTGGACAGTATGCTCCAAATCAATCTGGAGCATGTCTGAAGGCAGCAGGATCTCCAAGTTAGCTGCAGAAGCCCTCCATCAAACAGCACATAAAGAGAATTGTGGCATTTAACCACTACAAGGGCACACAGAGGGCAACACAAGGCAGACAGGGATGATGAATCCATGCTTGTGTCATGGTTATGGAGGAAGGACACTGAGAAAATTATAATCAGAGAGCAGAATGACATTCGTGGTAGTTCCAAACTCCTGCAACATCTCCCTTTTGCTATCTCTATGGGCGTCTAAGCACAGCACAACAGACATGCCAGGGCCGCTTGTAAAAAACTGTTACGGAAGATGAAGACTGGAAGGTCCTACATTTGGTGTTTTTCTATTTTCTTCTCCTCTTATCAAACTTTCTGTGCATTCACCTCAGTCTTGTTTGAAGTTCTGTTGTGAAGTCACTTCTCCATGGGCTTTTCCCCCCCTCACCTCTTCCACTCTCAGGAGTACTGCCAATAATGAGCATTGTTAACACTGCCAATATTAATCATAGGTTAAAATCTCTGATCAAATTTTAAATAGTAAGCATAGGCTAAAACCTATGTCCAAGCACAGGTGTAAAGTCATTCACTACCATAGATCTACACTTGATCTATGGTAAAGGAGACAACCAGGAGCAGAACTATGAGGGAACAGAATTTCTTGTCCGTGAAAGCATTCAGAATTTCAAGAACTATTGATGACAAACAAGAATGAACCCAAAGGAACTTGACATTTTCTGGAAAAACAGAATTTCCCAGGGACGGAATATTACTGAGTGAAAGGGAGGGTGTCATTCAAAATTCCATGACAATTGCTCCATTCTTGGTATTTTTTAAACAAAAGTTTTTTCACAACAAAACATTAAAAGACAGGGTATTGTTTCAATGAAAGTCTGGTTTTTTTAAAAAAAAAAAATATCATGTCTCTGATAAAAGCATTTTATGAGAAAAATATTCAAACAGGTCTAGCCAGGAGAATTTTTTATAACTGTGAAAAAAACGTGAAAGAATTCAAATTTTGCCAACAGTCACTACATAGTTTATATCTTACTTAAGCCATCTAAATAGTATTTAGTTAGAGATAAGGGAAGTAGAAGGAAGTTCTTTTTTTTTTTTCCCTGTGTTCATCAAATTAACATATTACATAGCTTCTCTTAGTATCACAAAATGTAGGCTTGTGGGGGAGTATACACTCAGAGATACATAAAACTTAGGAGCGGGTTTAACCTAAAGGACAATGTTGGCACAGAAACAGATGGTCCAAAACTAGCTATGAAGAAGTTGATGCCAGACAGTTTCTACCCTCTGCAGTTTCTACCTCCTGCATCAGAGAGGCTCTGAAGCAACCTTCCAGAGAGCGGGACGCAAGGATTTTTACACAGAGCAAGGTGTGCTGAATGCATCAGTTAAACCTGAATGGTGACTTTTGTTTATTACAGCCTTCAGAGTTTTACTTTCCCATTATCTATCACTGCTTCCAGCAAACCCTTGTAAACAAAAATTAGCTCGGATATATTAAATGTGAGAGGAGAGGAGAGGAGAGGAGAGGAAAAGACTGGCATAGGCAGGAAACATGTGCTCGCCCTCTCACTGAATGCTGAAGGCTTAGCTACAAACCACCTGAAGAAAAAAATTTAAAAAAAAATTAAAAAAAAATCGAGCTGTTAAAGTGGCAGTCCAACCCATGGGACAGAGGGCTGGCCTAGCTCCAAGGAGAGCGGGGTGCAGCTCTGGTTGTGGCACGCCGGACCGCCTTCACCAAATCCCTTTAACTCCTGAGGTTCCCCAGCAGCAGTGATCAGCAGTGTTGATGATTACAAGCCTCAAGGGCTTTGAGATCTACACGTTTAAATTACTGTATGAAATAGATATCATTACTCTGCCACAGATCTAGGAGATTTCATTGCGAACTTTATCCAGTATGGTGCTGTATAGTCTTATATCTACATGGACAATAGAAGGCTTGGGGTATGTTTTTAAAAAGTGTTTAAGAAGTAAACACTTAAAATGGCTTTTTAAATATCAGTCTTAGCAATTTATAATTAAAAAAAAAAAACGAAAGAAAAGGAAATCTTAATCTAAATTAGAGCAAAATTGCTCAGGAATTCTGAAGTTTAAGTGCAAATAGATGTTGACAGAAAAATGGCAAAATAGTTTGTCTCAGATTTTTAGGTCACTGCAAACTTGCTACAAAGAGTTTTGACAATGTGCTGGCCAGCACTGGGGGTAAGACCCCCCCCCAGTTCCCTGTGAGTAAAGGATGCTCTATTTTCAGTTGACTCTGCTCTGATTTAGCACCCAAGAGAAAACTCGTGAAAGTCGTTCACCTTACTTCATTTTTCTTTAACGGGCCACCAAGAGCACATAGCTCAACAGAAAGCTAAACATTAAGATTTCTAGACCGACATTAAGCGTCACGCTATATAGACAATGTACTACAGCTTCTATCTCTGGGTATTTCCTTTGTACATTTTCTGTCTTAATCTTGTCCAAATAGACTGAGAGGAAGGAGTAGCTACCTGCCAGAGTTAGAAGATACACAGAGAATGACGGGACTACTTGGGCTTCCCAGGGAAAGCGGACCCATTACAACTGCCTAATTTTGTAAGGGCCATGGTGGTGATTGGGATTATTGCTCTTTATTTGGCTTACCTTACCATTTAGCTTACCTTTTTTCCATACATTTAGGGTTGAGATTGTACTCCCTGCAACAGGCCTTGTTTTGTAGGAACACACGGGCTATGTTACTTACTAAAAATAAAGCTGACCTGGAGCTACTGGTAAGCATATTAATCACCAAAATTTGTTTTGGCACAAACCTTGCTCTTGGGACAAGGAAAACATGGCTTGAGTTTGACTTTGTTTCAGTGTGTTACTGAATGACTGCATTTCTTTTTGGTAAGTTTTATTTCAACCAAATTCTTTTCTCCAAACTGTTTTCATTTTAAAGCGGCTTTTCTTTTTGTTGAAGAAACAATAAAATGATTAAAAGAAACTCTCCAACCCAGACTAAAATGTTTTGAGTGTGGTCATACGAAATATATTTTTAATATAGTTCTCTTTGAATTGTTTTTTTTTTATTTTTTGAATGACATATCCAGCAGCGGTCAGTCGTAAGACTCTCCTCCCACTCTCTGCATGGTACTGCAGACCAATGCAATCAGACCTGTGGCATTTTATACCCGCTTCTGTTTGAACAAACACAATTAAAGGGCAAAGTAAGATACAAGGCAATGGCATATCAGGCCTTTTTTCCTTAAGGGTGATATCTGTGCGCTGCCTATACAATTTAGGCAGGAGTCCAGCAGCCAGAGTTGACACAGCTGGCCTCTAGAGGTAGTCTTGCTTTTCCGTAGTGTAAACTACGATAAGGTCTATATGGCTAAACCTATGCGGAAGTTGAAACAGATTATCATGGAGTATTTGAAAATTATAACCGACATGAGTGTAATTCCTGCTATTTGCTGCACTGAGTGGATTTAGACACAGCCAAGAACACGACCTGGCATTATTTCCTGCCTGGGAATTTCCTATTTGTTTTTCTCTTTTATGCCCTGAGAGATAGCCTAGAGCATATTAAGAGGTTTAATAGATACCACCATTAACAGGTTACCTTTAAAATAGTTTGCAGGTTCTAAACAAGCTTCTGCCAATAAATTCCATCAATTGGTCCTAATGTCCTAAAGCAAAATTCACTGCCTAAAACACAATGTTTATTTTTTTTTCTTGTGCTCTTAGTGGGCTTGTTTCAACTTCTGGCCCTTCTGGCTTTCAGAAAAGAGAAGGTGTGTATGGTGGAAAATGTGCCAGAGGACTTCAGTTGACATGAAAGTGCTACATCATCCTGAGCTGCAGACATGCGACTTCATTTGAAAAATGCATGAGTAATTATGTGGCATAATTACATGGTCCATCCAGGTAATCCCATGTGAAATTGAGTGTGGTGTCATGTGCTAATGAGGTTTATAGCTACACTTAAATTTTTGTGTGTATGATTGCATTGATAAAGATATTTTAAATCTGCTCATAATAATAAGGGTTATTCAATTGTCTGGTATAAACTACTGCCAGCAGGGTGGAAGCCTACCATTGCAGAAGTTTAGCACAAGGCCTTTTCATCACTGATATTTTTCAAGCAGAAATTAAATGCTCTTTCTCCTCCCGCTGTCGGTCCAGTTACACTGTAAAAAGCTGCCTAGCAATGATCCATTTCTCTTCTGCCAATGGAAATCAGGAATAAACAGGAGAAATCAGGAAAATCGCTGAGGTCTTGCTACCGCTGTCATGTGTCAATAGGCTGTGTACAGAATGGTAGATAAAGCGTGTCATGTACAAGCTGGGTGTTCAGTGCTGACATATCAGAGTGGTATACAGATGGTTATCCTGTTGCCTCAGGGAGGGAGCAGGAGGAAGGCCTGGTAGACCTGCCTGGGTATGGTTTTGTTCCTCAGGGTGATGGAGGATACGTCCAGTACCTCTCAGAAACCTGCTGCCCATGTTATTTCAGTATTTTGTGGAGCCCCCAAGGGTCAGTTTGAGGGTAGGTACTCTGCATACATCCTGCAGAAGCCACTGCCCCCAAAGAACCCACAGCATACCCTTCCTCCTGGTAGCAGGACCCACTTGCAACAAGCACCAGGTCTCAGGGGCCTTCCCCCCTACAGCAGCCCCCAGCCATGAGCTGCACCACCGCCCATTCTCAACAGCTGTCCTCCTCCTTCCCTCCTGTCTTCTCTACGCTCTGCTACCAAATACTGGGAAGCAGGGGAGGATCCACAGCAATAGCAATGGCTGGCCAAGTGACCCTTCTGCCCCAGCTATTACCCCGTCGATCCCATCATCATCACCGTCTGTGGATACGGGAAGGCTGAATAGTCCAGGAAAGTAGGCGGAGGGAGGTGTGCCTGACCAAGGAAATTAAAGGCCTATTAAATGCTCATTTACAAAGGGAGTGAGATCATACCGGAACACAGCACCTGTCCTTTCTTGCAAGTTTATAATACCGACACCTGCTAGCATTAAAAAAATACCCCATTAGGAAAAAGATTTCACCCACACTGTCTCACAGTTGTCTTTCCTTTCACTGAAAAGGATATATTAGCACCAAAATCTTCCGCTGCTGTTTTCCCACTGGCTACAGTAATACTGGAATCAAGCCTAAATGTGAACATAATTGAGAACTCTTTTGAATAAAATTATCTCATTCAGACATACTGGTTCTAGGAAGTCAGGCTAATGCAATCATTACAGTAGGAGTCTAGAAGTCCAGGGCTGCTTACTTCTACCCCTGATTTGCCTATTAACTTGTTTTATGACTCTAGAAACAACTTAACTTTTCTGTGATTCATCTCCTTCAGTTGGAAGATGGATATGATAATGTTTGTTTATTTCAATTAAGTCTTGAGTGGTTTAAAAGGGATTAATTAACCTCCATGAGACAACTTTGAAAGGTACTAATGCATAATGTTAATAATACTATAATAACTCTAAAAATGAGGTGCGGGAGGACGTTTTAGAAGAAGGTGCAGAGCTTCAAGCTTCAAGGCGGTCTAAATAAGAAAGACAGACAGTATTTTTGTGAGTGGGAATAGAGAAACTACTGAGCCATCTAGTCCATGCTTGAGGAAGACAAGTTAGATTTTGTGTGTTTATCTACCAGTGAACCATGTGTCTTCTAACTCCTCCTTGGCTGATAATTCGTTCCAGTTAGTTGGGGAATGTTTACGTCTGTTATCATAAAATCCCATTCCCACCTTTCACTATTTCAAATTAATTAGCCCAGCTCAAACTTCAGTATATTTTCTAGACTTTTCAGGAGAATCTTATACTGTTAATACATCCAATACACAGTGCTTGGGATCGTACCACCTTGCTCAAAAAGCACATTAGATTTTCAGCCTACTCCCAGGCAGCACAGTTTTTCTTCCAGCACGAGTGTGCATTTTTGGAGCTGAAAACCTGAGACGATATTCTAAGTGACCTGAAGTAAATCTCTACAATTTATTTGAAGACAATTGAAATACATCAATCCACAATATCTGAGGCTCTAGCCCTGCCATAATATTTAAGAGCTGTATCAGTGTAGAAAAAGGTACAGTCTGAATCTGCACTTATTTGTGTATTTTTAAGCAAGGAATTGAGCGCTAAACTCAGTCCTCATGTACTACTACAAATAGGTACCTGAAGGCAGAGTTGATTCTTGCTGTCATCCGTCTTTCTCTGTAGCTCCCAGTGGAAAGCATAAATCTGAGGACCTTTAGGCTACAAGATCCATCTCTTTCCATGAGTAGGTTGGGAGTAGATGGTTCTCCAAAGGTAGAGTTTGTGAGTGCTCGTGTGTGTTGCCAAGTTATCATTTAAGTTTGTTAGCGTTTTCTGAGGACATTAAGGCAATTATGTCATTGTATTTACAGGTTATATCAATAATTAATAGAGACTAGAATTAGTCCTGTTTGGAACAGTTGCAAATACACAGATGAACTAAAAATGATCATCATTCTCTATGCGGCTGACCGCTTTAGCCCCATGTCATCAATAAATTAAATAATACTAGAACCAAAGTATTCCTGAGAGACAGCTCACTTATCAGTCTTCTTCCATGGAAAGATTGTTTGCCTCTGTCACACTGTTGAACACCTTCTATATAGTAGCTCCTTCCTCTTTAGAGGAGCTATTCCTCTCCAAATATTAGTTGATTTTAATTAGGCTCTATAGGTCCCCCAGTACACCACTTGGTCTCATCTGTATGCAGCTTCCACAGTTTTCCTTGGTGAATTTATTGCAAACGCAGGATTAGTGGTATTTTAGTCTTTGCAGTAAGTGGCTGTTTCTAAGTATTGCTCCTAGGGAACTTGTGGTAACGTTTGCAAAATCACCTAAGAGCCCAAGTTCCACTTTCAACGGTGAGCGAGGTGCCCACGTCTCCAGCCAAAGGAGCGCGCAGGCAGCCCGACAGCCATTTTGGTGTAGGCCATACAGCAGCAGCTCCCCAGCATTATGGAGGTCCAGAAATCTCCCTTCTTTTGGTCACATTGGGCTGCTGAAGAGAAACTCATGCTCATAGAGTGTTCTGGGTATTTCCTACCTCATCTGCATTCATTCAGTATCCCTATGGCAACTACAGCAATTGCTCACTTGGAGTAGTCATCTTAGGATCGTATTATATCATTTCTTCTTCTAAGTGATTTAGCAATGGAAAATAAAAGAAAACGTTAGAACAGCACCAATGGCCCAATAGCTCTATGAAGACAATGTACAACTACTGAACAGGACCAGGAGATGTCCAAAGACTGCTACTTGATCAGAACAACTGGACTCAGCAAAAAGCTGCAGCCTTCCTCTTGGGCGGCTCAGCACTTTTCCTTGGCACTAATTAGAACGGGGAGAGGGGGAAATAGCCCTTAAATCAGAAAGAAACCTCAAAAATTATATTCAGGGAAGGAGTAGCTTTTATTTAGGTCACTGCTTCTAAGGTCTCTAATTTCTAGCATCACTCTCTTGAAAGGGTTTTGCATCTGTGAACCGAAATTCTTTATCAGGGGCTCTAAATGGCGATGAAAATCATACAGTGAAGGGCTCAGCCAGTATTGGGATACATTTCTTTTCTCCATCTGATTATCACTTAGATTCCGTATCAATGTGTTGGGTTTGGTTTCATCCAGCTGCTACAGAAGCATTATATTAACTGTACATCAGTAAAGCTTTGATTGGTATCAGGGTGTTTTTCTTGTTTCCATCTGCAGCCATTTCATGGAAAATGTCTGTTGAGATTCTCAGGTCTTCATAGTTTGCAAAGGTTTATTGTGTTTCACTTTGAAGATCCATAGCTCAGTCCCCAGTGTCAGCAAAGGTGAAGTCAATCAGACCATTTCAAGGCCTCTACACCACTTTAAATCCAATTTAACCACATCAAGAGATTTTAGTGATGTACAACACCTGTATTGGGCCTTCATTTGTTCTTTGAGAGCAGATATAAGAAAATACTTACATTTTGACTTCCCTTCCAACCTGGATTATTCGATGATTCTGATTCTGTTCAGATACAATTTTCCAACTTGGTCTTACTCGGACCAGTACGTTTGGATT
>JAOXJK010000001.1:93855035-93865115 GCA_025774025.1 Xenus cinereus
AACTAGCAGATAGTTAAAGTGATCCTTGTCCTAGCTCCCAGTAATTCCTTTTTCCAATCACAATTGATAACCAATAGTTTCAGTCCACATTTCATGTTTGTGTACACCATATCTCAACGGTGTCTTTAATTTGTTTTCCCTGCCCCATTTCAGAAACAGGATAAAACATTCTAGGCAGGGGCTCCCCAATTAAATGTGCAAATCCATAAGGGATATATGTTGTATTACCCATGCTGTTTCCTATGCTGAAAGGCACTAATTTTGGAAAAACTGCCGTATTTTGGGCATGTTCATCCCTGTGTGCATGGGATGAACCTCACAAACGTACTGGGTGAATGTACATTTTGTCTAAATGAATTTATCCCTGGCAATAACTTGTATTCAGACTTGCATGCTTACCCCATCTCCATGTATTCAGATGTTTCTGCTTATAAACTTGTGTGTATAATGAAGCTCAGTCCAGCATTCACTCTATAACTATATTAACAGGCAGGTGGGACTGTGGAGATCTTATTCGTGTTGGTGGGCATTTACTTAAGTCATTGTACTTGCTGAGAAAGTGCTTGCCAACATGTAGTACAGCTCCACAATCTAGCCTCACATAATCAGGTTCTGCCTGTATGTGGTTAGAGGCCTCCACAATGAAGCACTTCCATTCCCTGAAAAGGAGAGCTGCACGTGGAATCAAGCAAGCTGATATTTTTTCCGCTACAGTTTTTCCTCTTGCCAGGAAGCTGGTTGAGTTTTATTTGGTTTTTGTTTGCTTGCTTGTTTTCATGAGAATGTCCATGGGGAAATGTCATTTCCACTTAAGCTTTTTTTTTTTTAAAATTTTGGTAGCAAATGCAAATAATTCAATGAAGATAAATGTTCCGGTTGGTGTATGTTGCACAATAAATATGAAAAATTTCTAATGAAACGTATTCATTTGAAATTGGAAGGTAAAAGGGTTCCTGTCAACTATAACGTGAAAGACTAGGAGGATTTGTCCTTAAGGAAGTAACGCTTCCCACATCAGTTAACACTCTACATAGTAAGGAAAGGAAACAGAAGAGAGTGCACGGTCACAGCTTCTCCTCCACTCATCCACGCGTGCCTGTTACACCTGCATGTGTGGATGCAAAGATGCCAACCTCTAGGTTACACCAACCCCATCAGAAGAGCGGAGCTTTGAGAACCACCCCGTGCTAACTGACACAAATGAGATCCTTTCCAATAACTTTGACAGGGTTTTGTACAGGACTCTTTTTAGAATGGGTTCACACAGCATCACTAATTTTGTGTATCAGTTTCTAAGGACAGCCAGGGAGAGACTTCACTTTTCTGGATAAGTCAGTATTTTATTTCATGATTATTATGAAAAAAATGCATGCACAATGCACCTTGAAAGTACATGTAAAAATTGTTTTCAGCTGCTTCCAGTTGACTGAGGAGTTGCACTGGCGCAGGATTGCGCCACGAGTGTGAACGTACAGGACTGAATGCCAGTTTGAGCACAGATTCAGGCGTATGACAACGGTAAGAAGAGAGCAGAAAATTGAAAGCCATGTGAACGTTAAAAAAAACAGTTGTGATGACTGTCTTTGGGGGATACCTGAACTGGTTCACAGGGTGCCCATAGACATAGGGATGGTCCTGGGTGTATATCTATAACTTCAGGCTGGAGAAAACTCAGTTGGATCACCATCTTCCACTGTAGCTTGGAAAGTGCCATTGTTACTTGTTGTGTCTCAGTTTTCTATCTGTAAAACAGATATAATAATATTTTTTTACCATTTGGAAATGAGGTGAACATACAATGCCTACAGTTCAGAGGCAGTAATCTACACGTAAGCGCAATAGGTAAAAGAATGGATACAGGACTAGACTCTGGTCCTGAACCTCAGTTGCTACTGAACCAGAATGAGGCTTAGGTAAAGACTCACACTCCTCTTTGTCTTTCACAGTTACTCAAGCCCGCAAGGGCTTGTTGAGACCTTTAGGTTTCCTCACAGCCCACTAAAGTTAATGCTGAATCCCTCTGCAAGGTTGCTACGAGACCTCTGTGCCAGCAAACTTTTGTAGAAAGCCAAGTGTATATATATATACATGCACACTGTTAGCATACAGAGATATTACCACTACCTGTCACTTCAGCTGCTTGAGATATTTAACCGATCCTCTGTTCCACCATGGCATCCGCCAGATTTTCCCCAAAATCCTCAGGGCCACATTCTGCTGTCTCCATACACTTGGAGGGTGAGGGCCCAGGTTAATTTGCTTCCTCATTTGCTTTCACAACCTATATCTAATGCAACGGGCCTCTCGTGCAGCAGCAGGCAGAGAGGAGGAGTTGAGTGAGCAAGGTGGCCTTCCCTCCTCTAGAACTAATGCGCCGGTGCGGTAACCTCCACATGCCAGTGCCATTACCTGGCCTTGTAAGGAGTTTTCCATCAGCACTGGTGTGATGGCTTTGTCCCTAGGAAAGCATTAGCTCCACCCCCATTAGCAAACATCCCACACAGCATTTCATCCTCAGATAAAAATGGCTTTGTACCCCAAAAGTATGAATAGCAGGAGTATCTTCTTGTTACTGAAGTACGTGGAGACCGGCTTTGACACAGAACAGCCAGTGAGGGGTAATTTTTGATTGGCTTTCTGTACTTCACATACCCATACAGAAGCAGAATGAAAAAATAAATGAGTAATCATAAACTTAAAAGCTATACCAGCAAATGTGGTTATACCAACCAATTCTCCCAGTTCTTTCCAGTAACAAAAATTTGGGTTGCAGCACTGGTTGACTGAGAAATCTCAGAGCAGGTCTTCAGTCTAGCTGTTGCCATCCGTATTGCAATATAAGAGAACCTGACAAGTACTTCTAAGCTGACGACAACAGGACAATATCCCACTGTGGTCAACAAGAGCTCCATCAATGCCCTTCATGCTGTCAGGATTTCACTTTACTGTCTGTAAAGTTTTGGAGCAAGAAATGTATCCCAACACAAAGCTCCAGCTTCACAAGGAAGACAGAACCAACAGACCTTTGAAACCATTAACACTTGTTTCTAGGCAGGTCATCTTGGAAGAACCGAGATCATGCGCAAGCTTAACCTTACGTGCACAAACAGCTCCCTCAAAGTCAATAGATGAGTATATAAACGTCCCTTTGACTGAGACCTAAGTTTGGACGTAAGGTGCCCTATTACTTTTTAAAATAAGGTTTTTATACAGGCAGGAAAAGTGGAGTGGAAGCAACAGGTCAGCTTGGAAATTTAGGAATGGAGGGGAAATAATTATTAACCTAATCTGCGCACTGCTGAGCATGCACAACTTGAGTTCTTCTCAGTAGGACTTCAACAGTCACAGATTTAAGGTTTCTTTATGAACACTCAGTTCATCACAGACCGTAAATCCCACCGTAGATCTCTGCATGCCTTCCACAACCTCCATTTGAAAAAAATCCAGACAGGGCTACGCAAACCACCGATTTTTCAAATTGCTGGAAGTTCCAAAAAAAAAAAAAAAAGAAAGGGACAACAGATCACTTGTGTTAACCTGTACTCACTGATTATTTTTCAAAAATTTATGGTGAAGCAAATTGACGTTGAAGGCTTGGAAATTGCACTAAAAATGTTATGTTTCAGGTCTGATCATTTTTAAGGATTTAATTGAAACATGAAAATGTTTAACTTAGAAAGCATTTGAAATTTAAACTTTTGCATGCAAATTAAGGTACTTATACCTGCCCTTCCTTCCACATACATAAACATAATTATCCAAACTAACAATTCACAAACCCCATCATTTGAAAAAGAAGTCCCAATATTATCAAACTGATGTTTTGCTCATCAAATAAAAACTTAAAATATGGATCAGCCCCACCTTCTATAAAATTATAAGGAGAGACAAAGCATTACAGCCAGAAAGGGCTGTAACTTTTAGTGATGCAGAGTTCTCAACACAAATAAATGCTTCAACTAGAGCTGCAGTCAGTCAGAAAAAGGGAAATACACACCCGCCATGGGTGTTTGAGGGCTAAACCAAGCAGGGTTGGCAGACAGACTCCAGTATGGAATTTGCCTACTTTACAGGGTAAAACATCTTCCTTTCTACAGCACTGGCACTGGGGAAAGCGAAGAGAATTTCAGGGAAAAGCCACATTAAGAGGGCATGCAGGAAGGCACACTGTATATTTTTTAAAAGGCTAGTTCTTATAGGCTGGCCTGCCAACGATTCTCAGGTTGGAGCAGGGAGAAGCAGGAGAAAGTGCCCTTCTTAAGTTTCACCTTCTTCTCCATTTTAACCTAGTGGGACAGAAACAATGCAATGTTTTGATATAATTTCCTCTCATGAGGCCTTTCACCTGGATGCACTGAAGCAGTGCACAGCTTTGCTCCTGCAGGAATATTTACAGTGGGTTGCACTATTCCAAGGCACAAACTGTTTCCTTCTTCTTTTCTTCTTTTTTTTTTTTTCCCTTCTGGAAGGTCTCAAGATCCATCCAGTTTTGTTCCTCACCCTACATCATTCTTCAAGGCAGATAATTTTAATTCCAAAAGCAATTCCTCAAAAAGGGAAAGCTAGATACAGGCCCCTGTCTCTGGGCTCCACTGGATTGGATGATGCCTCTCTTTTTGCCAGGAGCTGAGCCAGGACTCCTTCACTGTGCCCCCACATGACCACCACCTGAAGGAATAAAATTCTGACCTCTGCCTCTTTGAAGCCTCTCCCCTGCAGAGATGAACAAGACCACTAATATTAAATATGCAGTGCTTTCTATTTCCCTAGGTGTAACAAGTTCAAGAGTCAAATACCATGCCTTTGAGTAGTTCAGTGACGAATGCATGCGCTTCTTATTTACGGTCAAATGGCCACTTGCTTTGCTTATTTTACAAATGGTAGCAGCACTGTGCAGCCAAAGAAGCGTGCTGCGGTCTCAAAATGGACATAACTACAGGCATGGCAGTAGGGCAACGAGACACGCATCTAGGAAGCTCACCAAGTTGTAAGAATTCATGCTCAGACCTAATGGGTGCTGCTCTTTCACTTGAGTCACGCTGCGGGTGTTTGCCACTTGTCAAGCACAGGCTCAACGACATCCTCTTCAGTTAAGCAGCAGATTTAGCAGGCTAAAAACTTCTTGCCCCTTGATTGTTCTTGTTCTTCTAGACAGAAGTAAATATATATTTGTGGGGCGGCTCTGAAGTCTCAGGTGGTATATTGGAGGTTGGAGGAGGACACGAGAACAGAGTTGTAGTTTCTTTAAAGCACCACGAACATTTATAGAAAAGGGAGAACAAGCAAATAAACAAATAAATGCTTGAATAACACCAGAAACAGAGATAGGAAAAAGAGGCCCTTGGGTGGGAGGGAGAAAGCTGCTTGATAGCACTGAACTGTAATAAGGGGCAAACAATCTAAAATTGAAAAATTAGTTCCAATTACATTTTATGCTTAAAGCAGTTAAATATTATTGCAGTTTACATGAGAGTTAAAGCAGTAACTGTAAAAATCTAAAGTGTGAGGTTGCGGGAAAGCTGGTCTCCTTTGGCCCAGCTTTTAATGGGGATTTTGCCAGTAAGTCTGAAGGAATCCCAAGTTACTGGATGTGAACGGTAGACCCGTGGCTCTTGTGCGTTGCTGGCTATGGAAGCTGATTTGCTTGCACTAGACTAACTCAATGGGCTAGAAAACCTCAGGAGAGCAGGTCAGATCCAATTTTCATATTTTTCATAATGCAGTATACTTGTACAAGGAAAATCTACTGAGTTTAGAGCTTAGCAGGCAATTGCTTCATTATGACAGACATTGTATATTTTACATATGCTAATATGTTAAGTAGTTAATATACATTAGTTTAACATACACCTAAATGTCTTGCAGAGTCAGAAGCAGTTTTTACAGAGGTGATAGACTCAAATGGATCTGGATGCTCTGGCTAACCTATTACTCAATTCTTCTGAAACAGGAAAAAATGATAAACGGCTCCTCAAGGTGTAGTAATATTTCTCTGAAAAAGGGAGGTACTATGAAAGAGAAATCTCAGAGCAACAGAGAAAGAAATGTATGGAGAAACACACTGCAAGTTAGAAGCCCAGATCTGATTCTTGACTTTGCTGCTTCCATACTGACTGGCAAGTCAATTCACCTGTCTGTTCCCCTTCCTATTCTCTTGTCTAATTTGTCAAATGAAACTGCTAGCAGCTTAAGCAAGAGGTTGCTTGTAGGATCTAACGCTCTTAGTGGCTGGCTCTGTCAGAGGGCTGGACTTGTTAACGCTCCACTAATAAAAAGAGGCATAAAAAGTAAGAAGAAGAGTTAATAGGAGACAGTGAAACTTAGATGCACGGGTATAGGAAAAGAACATTCAGAAGCAGCACCTCAAAATTATGAAGGAGAAATTACCCTATTTTAATGTTGTGAAACAACAGGAGTAAGGAATAGGAGCAAAGAAATAGCCAGAGTTTAACTGTGCCCTCCCACAGAGAAACCAATTGAGCAAGTTGGCCCTTTCTTTGACTTCTACAAACTTCTGTTGAGTTCTCAAGAAACTGAAAGCGTTCCTAAAAGGGGCTGAGGTGGGAACAATAACTTCCTAAAAGTGTGGTTCTTGAAGAATGGCTGTCCTGCACTGATCCTGTAGTTCTGTTCCCACTCTAAAGTGGATATTCTGCAGCTTTAGTTCAGATAAAATGCCTCCTCCCTTCAGTGCTTGCACATAAATTGCTATTAATGTTACCATGTTATACAAGTGCATTGGGGAGGAAAATAGGCCCACTAATGCATTGTCCTGCTCCAGTGTTTTTTAACCTGGAGGATGCCACGCTATTCCATGGACTGTGGGTGGGCACAAGCCACGGGGAAAAAAAGCAACAGAGGTGGGACAGCCTCCATAAGGCTGCATCTGCCTCACCCTTTCTTCCCCACGCTTCTCCCCAGGCTGTGTGCAAAGCTTAACGCAGATAAAGCATATGCTCCCACAGTTGCCTTATGGCCTTCCTCCCCTGCTCACATGAC
This sequence comes from Xenus cinereus, assembly GCA_025774025.1. Lineage (NCBI taxonomy): Eukaryota > Metazoa > Chordata > Aves > Charadriiformes > Scolopacidae > Xenus > Xenus cinereus. The sequence goes on from JAOXJK010000001.1 coordinate 93,862,035, forward strand.
AACCGTCACTTGTAGTCAGCCATGGTAGCAGCTCAAAGGGATCCAGGGCCTGCAGGCTCAGGCTGCAGCTGGCTAGTCCAAGCTTCCTTTTTATTATCTGAATACATTTAAAATGGCCATGGAAGCACACATCTATCTCAGCCCGGAAGAGCTACCAGTGGTCAGCTCGGTTCCACGGGCAGCAGGTAGCTTCTGCTGTGGGCAGGAAGAGGAGAGAAAAGGGTCATCGAGGACCAGACTCAGGGGCCTCCCAGTGTAACTGAGCTTCACGGCAGGCCTGAAAGGAAGGGACCAGAACAAATCCCGATTGCTATTATTTATGCCAACGCTATCATTTTTCCTGTTGTTATTAAATAAGAACAAAGTGAAGGGAAATATTTTTTCCCTTTTGACAGAGCATAGACATATGACTACTTACGCCTTTTATGTTGTGCCATGGGTTAATTAAGAGGGGACACGCAGTTGGGCGGGAGATACCCCACCATCAGTTGAACGCAAAACAGGCAAACTCCGATGAACTCAAATGCCACAAATGCCAGCTTCAAAGCCCCAAATTCTGCTGCGCCTGCATCGGAGCAAACTGCTTTATGTATACTGAACTGCATTGTCTCCAGTGGAGTGCTGGCTGCACGCAGGAGTACCTGTGAGCAGTCCACAAGGTAGGGTTGGGGCATCACCCTTTTAAGAACTAATACCAGTTACACAGAAGTGACAGAAGAGTGCCATCTGACAATACAAGTTTCTGCAGCAAAATCTGGAATTGCAACTTCTGTGGAGTTTTAAAACAACTAACAATCACCAAGCAATTTTAAAAACTTCAGCACTCGCTGTCCCTTGAAAAATTCCTCACAGACTCTGGCTAGCACCTTATAATTCTGGATAACAGTGACTGACTAAAGCCAGAAATATCTCCAAGTGAGCATGCAAAGAGATTAATTTGCTTAAAATCATCTATAGAGAAATGGAAACAGAGAAATAGTTACTATCCTCTCCCTCTCATGACCTCAGTGTTTGCAGAGGGTCCTGGATTGAGAGCCCAAGAAAATACAGTCCTCTCTTTCAGTATGGGCACAATAAATCAAAGGCAGCAGAAACTCAAGCATTTTATTTTCTGACCATACCAGCGTACCTTAGCTTACTCATCTCTCTTAAAGGGTGACAAAATACTTCTGCTTCTGCAGGTCTAATAGGTGGCTGCCTTGCAACTCACAAAGTCATTTGTAACTGTACAAAGTAGACACAAAACACTATTGTTCTAATTAGTAGCACTGTATATCCATTTTATATAGCTGTAAACAACCACATTGCATGCAAGGTGTCCCTATCTTGACCTCTTTTCTGAAATGGCCAGTAAAGGCATCAAGTGTAATAGAGAGTCCTGTTAACAACAAAACAAAGCACCCTTTGAAATGAACTTCACGTATACTAGCAAGCATCTACATCACTTATATTGCTTAGTAATTATCTACGTTGGCAGGATTTTAGCAATGAAGAGGTATGAGAGGCTCCATGATGTAGTATCATGGGTATGGGTAAAAGAACCCAAGAAGCAAGGCACTAATACTGAGAAGTAAGAAAGAAACTATATCATGTAAGTTTTAACTGTCTGGCTTAGGCCTCTTACTGGCAACTGCTTATGCATACTGAAAAGATGCTGCTTACCTGCAGTTGCAAAACACTTGACAATCTACAAACGACAGGAGGAAGCTTTGCCTAAAAATTAGGCCAGCCTTTTCAAATGTGACTAACGAAATTTGTGTGCCTTCACTTGCCAGTGTCCTGACCTGTGACACCTGATGAGCACCTGACTTCCAGTGGATGGTTGGCTCTGCTTTCTTAGCGCTGAAAACAAAAAAAAATCAGGTAGAACGCATTAATTACTGAAAATGTTTAGCCTGACATTTTTATATTATTCAGGCACTGAGTAACCCAGCCCTGCTTACAACAAGCAAGATGGTAGGGCATTCAGAGTACTTTTCTCACATCTCAACAAAAAATGTGCAGGCAAATTTAAAATGACTTCTCAGGAACACGGATACAATTTAGTTTTCTAAAATCAGCTTGTACTTTATCTCACCATTTTATTCAAACATAAGAAATATTATTTCACAGATATTTAACATAATTCTGCTGTAAAGAAAAATGGGGGGGGGGGGGAGGGAATGAAAGAAGAGTAGGCAAGCTATGGGAAGATCAACCATACCACAACGGGGAAAAGCTCAGGACACAGAATGTACAGAATAAAGTCTGCAACATCCTTGGAGTGTTGGATATGTAAACCTGTTGTGAAGCACAAACATTGTTCTTTTATTGCAGAAACCAAGCCCACTTCAGTTTCTGTTGTTATTATTACTAATATTCTTTTTTATTTTAATATGCCAATTGCTGACTGGAAGTCGCAGTCCCACCTGGAGACAGTGGTGCACAAAAATTAATGCTTCCTAACTGTAAGAATAAATACCATGTGTTTTATCCTTAAAAACCGTAAAGGTCTCGCATTGTTTATGTTCAAATCCTTGCAAACATTAATACATTGGGTCAGTGTACACAGTATGCTTCCACGTTGTGTTTAATTTCCGCAGGAGAAAGAAGCTTTTCCAAAAATAAAAAAAAAAGTTAGACTACATCTCTGCGGGGCTTTTCCGACACCCGTCAGCACAATCGCCACACAGTCACCCAAAAGCTGCTGGCCTCATGCTGTCGCTTTGTCCCCACCAGCCTGCGAGTCACACGAATTCCCACACGAACTCCACATCCCCGGGGCCGGTAACCTACGGGAGGTGCGGGGCAGAGAACCGGGCAGGTCACCGCAGCCTGGCACGCACGCCCAGCCTTACACTTGGCTGCTCGTGCCAAGCGAGCGTGCCCGCCACTCCCCGTGGAAAGCCGATGTGAAGCCGGCCGCGCTGTCGATGCTGGGCCGCCCAGGGCCTCTCGGACACGTTCGGGCGAGGAGATTACCAGGGCTGCGGGCACTCACCGAGGCTCAGCCGCATCCCCTTGCGGGGCCGCTGCCCGAACCCCTTCGGGCCAGGGTCAGGGGGCGACCGCCGGCCTCGGCCCGTCAGCCCGGCTCTCCCC
>JAOXJK010000001.1:93870476-93881237 GCA_025774025.1 Xenus cinereus
GGGGGGGTGGTAGTGGTGTCACATTCATAGAGGGCATAAAATGAGTGGCACTTGGAGTGCTTCTCATACAATCGCCCATAGTGGAACTGAACTGCATTTGGCCCAAAATGGGGAAGTGGGAGGTAATTTTTTTTTATGGTACTATTTTGTACATAACTTAAAAACAAGACAAGACATGTATTTGAAGTAGACTTCGTACTCATAAATGCGAATGGTTAATAACATACTCTTGACCTTTTCCGGGCGGTGTGTAGCAGAGAATAAATGGTGGTCCCAAACATGCTGGCTCGAAGGGGGCTGTTGGGAGCAGCTGTCCCGGTGTGGTGATATGACCACAAAACTAGTCTTAAGGCTGGAATAACCACAGTAGGGAGATGGTTCAAAGGGAGGATTCCGCCTGTTCTCCAGTTCCTACATCCAAATTTCAGTTTTTTGGATTTTGTGGGCAGTGAGGTTGGTATGTGCGTAGATCTGAGAGCATAAACACCAAATGAAATCACTGAAATTCTTTATGACAGACTAGTTGTGTAGAGAACATTGCTTTCAGTTTTATAGCATTACTGACAAGGATCGTGTTCTGCGTAGAATGATTAGTACAACGACTTTTATGAAGTAAAAATACATTGGGAGATTCAAAAACTGACAGGCTTCAAATTGTTGTTCAGAGCTGAATACAAATGCACTGATTTCTGAACTTATTTTCTGTGTTTTCAGGTAAGAGTCAGATTAGAGTGCTGTAAGTGCCAAGGACTTTTTCTTTATTTGGGGTAATAGTAAAGGGTACTGAACAAGAATAGCTTGTCGACTTCGCTTCAGGTAGTATCTTCAGTTGTTATCTGGTTTTAGTTTTATGTGAGGAAGTCTTTTGAATGCATGGAAGTTTGGTCCTAGAAATGAAGTGATGATCGTAATCTTCCCCACAACTCTTAAGAGGAGTGGACCTTGATCTTATGCATAGTGCTAAATGTAGGTCTTACCTGATGTTGAGCTGTGGTGAACAAATTGCAAAGAAAAGAAGAGTAGAGTATCTTTTTGAAGAAAAGGACATAACAGAAGCTTTAGAGGAAGCAGAGAAATAAATTTCCTCATAGCCTAAAAAAAAAGGATAATAAAAATCAGGTGCCTAGTTAAGGGCAGAATAGAGACTTCATTAGATTTGTCCGTAACTAGAAACTTCCATTACTTTAGGGAGCTTTTATTTTGGTAAAAGTGGAGATTTCTTTTATTGTACAGTTCTCAGCAAAGTAACCATTTGTGAATGGAGTTCAGTAATTCAATCTTGACGTACGGGAGAGACACCTGGGTTCTGGTCTCGGTTAACAAGTGCTGAGTGCAGTGGCAGTACATCACAAGCGAAGAGGGGACGAGCCGCTTAGCAAGGGGCCTTGTGAATGCTTCAAAAATTGGCCCATGGTCTCAAAAGGTTTTTTGCATGCTTTTTGCATGCTACTGTCCCCCTTGGCACAGCAAGCTTTCAAGGGGGCACCTAGTTTAGCAGAAAGGCAACTGGTTTCTGTGTTGAGGTAAACTCAAAATATTTAAGAAGCTTGCCCTTGATGCCTTTGGGGTTTTTTGGGGGCTGCTTGTTGTAAACCTGTCACCTGCAAAGCTTCCAGTGGTTTCAGCAGGAGGCTTATTTAGGAAAGGAGTGTAGGGGTGGTGGTGAGAGGAATTTGTCCACGTTTATTTTCCCATTCAAGGAAGGAAACCTTTCTCTTTTATAGCTGTCGTGTGAATAATTAAAGATATTAAATGTCAGTTTTCCACGTAAAATATCAGAGATAATCTTGCAGTTATTTTATAGCTAACATTTTTCCTTTTCATCCAGAATGATCTTAACATACTTTGTTCGTAAATTAGTGGTTTCGTAGCTTGCAATCCTGTAAGCATGTGAATATCTTTAAGCAGATGACAAGTCTTGTTAAATTCACTGATACGATTGCTCGCGTTCAGAGCTTAAAGTTATTCCAGGTTGCTGCTGCTGCTCATGGTTTGTGGGCTGAGGATGCGCAACATCTCTGAAGCTCAGTCACCGTGGCATTAGGCATGGCAGTCTTCTGGCATAGAGCTGGTAGCAGAGTGGTACGGAGAAAGGAAATTTTGGCCAAGCGAGCAAGTGTGTAGCAGTGGGGAAGGTGCAGGGGAGGTAGATGAGACCTGTAGCGTGCAGGGCTCTGCTGTCCTGTGGAGGCTGTAAAGGCACCTGTAGTGAAAACGCAGGCACCTGGGAGGTGAAACACTGCCTCTCTTCTGATGGTACGTGGCAAGCGTGGTGTTCAGGCCTCCCTCTTTCTCTGAAGGTGGCTCCTTGGTGGAGGAAGGTGCTATAAATTAAAGTTGGAACTGAACCGAAACTCTGGTTTTAATTTCTGAGCATGTCTCGGGCTGTCTGTGTGAGCTCTGGCAAGTGATGTAGTCAAAACCAGAGGCCGCTTTCCAAATTTTGGACCCAGGTTGGACTGCCTGTGCCCTGCCACAGGGGTGGCCAGCCGCAGTTGCCGGTGGAGTCAGCAGCACTGCCGTGGGCCACTGGTGGCTTCCAGGGTCAGAGTTTACTCTTGGAAGCACAGCCATGTGTCCCTTTGCCACCTGTCCCTGTATTGTTAAATCATATGGAACCCATATATTGGGATGGTTTTCCTGAGCGAATTAAGTTTGTTTTAAAGCAGTATGGATGCTGTTTTACCTTACTGTAGCCTTAATAATTTATGTTTCCTTTATAACTTAGGAGTCTGTAAAGCTGGATTGAAACACTAGTTGTATGCGTTTCAAAATATTCTTGAGAAGAAACAGGAAAAAGTCAACTTTCTGACTTCTGTATTCTTAACTTTTTTTCTACCGTGTTTCCCCTCTTTCTTGGAGTATCATTGTCAGAAGCTTTCTCATTCTGTTTTATGTCAAAAGATTATTAGGATTTACTTCCTTTTTATTACTTTTTTTTTTTTGTTTTTTTAAGATCAGTAATGATACAGTGTTCCTGTCTGACAGCCACCTGGTGAACCTGATCATGTGAATTTCATAAAAGGCTCCTACAGCTCTTACCCTTCTTTACAGTTTTGGAAGGGGTAAGACCTGAACCAGCGTAGGGATTACTCCAGCTTTAAGAATAGCTTGATGAGCTGCTGTTAGATTGCATTACTTGGAAAAGAACAAAAAAAACACCACCAAACCCAACAAGTTATCATCTCAATAATAATGATATTATTAATAATTGGCAGTTGTAGGCATTGCCTTATTCATGTGCTTATGTCCTGTCTGGTGAAGTACACAAGCCATACTGTAATCGCACACCTGAAAACAAGGAGCAATCATTTTTATCCCTGTTTTAGGCATCTGAGATACAAAGCAGTGAAGGAGTGTAGCCTTGCCTGCAGTCGCTGAGCTGCATTAGCAGGGAATGGAGTAAAATCCACGTCTGATTCCTTAGTTTTTTGTCCTTTCCCTTGGTGTACGCTGCTGCTCTGAAGCTTTACTGGTAAATGCCTTTCCTGACAGGCGAGTAGTCTCACTGAATTCTGTGCCAGTTGGGCATCTTTTGCTAATACTCAACTTTCATTCATAATGCTTCTTTAAAAATAAAACCCCTTCAGAATAGTGTGAAGTTACTGACTTTCAATTCAGCTTATTTATTTACAGGAGTGTCTAAAGTAGGAGGAGAGCTTACTTAAGAGTTTTTGCCACTAGACATGGTATTTAAGATGCTGTGTATATTACCCTTTTTATTTAATACTAACTTCCTTGTATTAACTCTATGAAGTAAGATACGGGTTTTCATAACAAAGTTTTTAAAAATATGCATTCATGTGAAATATTCCTTTACAGTTAAATTATTTTTCATATTCATAATCTAATGTGAAATCACAATTTTCTTACGAAACATGGATTTGTCAGAGGCAGCTACTTTGGCACTCTGGCAGTATTGTGATAAATAAGGTAACTTACTAATTTGAACTTTTATTTCTAAACCCATTAAACATACTTCATCCTGTAAGGTTCTCAGATTTGCTGATTACTAATGTTTTGTTACTGAGAATAAGTTGGCTTTGATTTTAAAATCGGAGTTATATTTGAGGAGTAAAGCATACAATGCCTGAGTGAACACCTAATTGTGGTATTCTCACAATGATAGAAGTTCATTATTTTTAATATTTATAAATTTGATTATATAAAAAAATGAATCAAGAAAGAGGAAAAGCATGGTTTTGACACTTTTCAGTGTTCATGCCTTTTCCTTTATAGCGTACAAATGCAGAATGTAATAGCAAGTCCTTATGAGCGTGGACAATTCAGCATGTGAAAATAAACTAGCTTCAGGCATATCCAAGTACAAAGAAAGCTAGTACAACAAAATTTCATTTTTTAGCGAGGGGAAGGAAAGTTAACAGGATTTTGTGAGACTACACTTAAGAAAATCAGTTGTTTAGGAAGCATGGAATTTTTATTGTCAGTAATCTTCCATGTGGGTGTTTTGATATAGGAGATTTTCTAAGATGTAGCCATCACTGAAAATAAGAAACAGCATTTTATTGACCGTTATTGTCACAGAGTGCCTCATTCAGCAAAGGTAAAAATAATTCAGTGGACTTGTACAACATGGGATCTATGGAACTTAATTCAAGTGGTAGCACTCTTGACAAGAAGTTTAAGTCCTGTCTACACCTTCCGTTGCTGAGGGGAAGTAGGAAGGTGTGTCTTCCCTCTGCCTGTTTGGTGGTTGTTTTTTTTTTTAATTTAATTTTTTAATTATTTTTGTCTTTGAGAGGCAATACATATGTAGCAAATTGTTGTGGAGTCTGCTTTGAGTCATTGTGCATCCACACTAACTCTGTGCCCGACTGTGGGGTTACTCTCCTCTTATGCAGGTGTAGCAACAGGAAGATTTTGGCTGTCCACACTCTCAGGAGGGGCTTCGTCCTGCTCTTCTGAAATCCAGAGTTCTCCTTGGTCCTGCTCCTTGGTACTGTTGATGAGAGTTGTACTGGCCTGTGGCAGGATTCAAGTGAGGAAAGCTTAAACCTGGTCCAGGGCGACTGGTTGTGCAGTTGGTGACTACACCCTACTGCTGAGTGTGTCGTGCGATACTTAACTACTGGTGGGGATGGCTTTCAATGTATACCTTCCAGTTTTTTTCCCCAGTATGTTTTTTTTCTGCCAGCTATGTAAGGATTTTTAAACATGTGCCTTGTCAGGAATTCTGTCTTTGTCTTTTTGGTTTGGTTTTTTTGGTGTTTGGTTTTTTTTTTTTAATAATTGTGCCCATGTCCTCCACAATCAAGAGTTATCCAGCAATGGCAGCGGGTAAGGCATGTCACACAATAATAGGATTATATCTCTTGTGGTAGAATAGTAAGTGTTCACTTTTTGGTCTGTGTGTTCTTTTATGAAGCAAATTATCCAAGGCTTTTGTTTGTGTATGTGAGAGAATGCGTTATTTTGTGGTTGTCAAAGCAATATTTAAGAGAAAGATATCAGGAGAGATTTGGAGGTGAAGGTGGATAAAGAAAACCTGGGGAGAGAATGGAAGGAGTGAGGGAGAACTTGATTTCTTATCTTATTTCAGCCTCTTCACTGTGAAGTAACTCCATGAAAGTCAGTGGATTTGAAATGTTGTGCTGTTCTGCATTAAAATCTGTCTGTGACAGTTGGGAGGAAGTTGCTTGGTTCTTGCCAGGTTGATGAAAAAGGCATTTTTGTGGCTGGCCATGTTTTGATTTGCTTTCCACAAGTGGTCTTTCAGCCACATCATGCCTACAGTGACCTACAGTTAGCAATGTCATGCTGATTTTCTTTTTTTAAAATTTTTTTTCCTTATGGGATGAAGTACATGAACATCGTATATCTTGTCCCAACTACTGAGGAGCTCAATCCTGCAGCTACAAGTGTGCAAATGGATTCCTGAACAAAAAGCCAGAACCAGAGCTGCATCAGCAACGAGCACTCCTTTGCAGATCTGTTGCATGAAGTTGCTGGTGGCCTGTAATTCCTTGGGAAAGCTGCAGATTTCACATTATTCTTAATTATTGATGCACAGATAGTCCTGTCAGGGTGACGCTCGGTTGTACTCAGTGATAAGTGCACAAGCTTATAGGCAGTCCTTGACCTGATGATGAGCAGTGCAGGAAGGGCTAGGAACAGAGAAACATTGCTGAAATATGCAAAGTTCCCATAAATGAGAAGAGGGTGGAAGAGCAAGTGTGAGAATACCATTTGGTGGATGATATGTTTTTTGGCGTGCGTGTCATTTTGTTCAAGTATGTTTGCTTCCCAGGTTGGTTATATGGCTAGCCAAAGAAAGCATTCTGCTGTGCTGTGAATCAGTGGTTGCAGATGATAGATTTGGAAAGAAGTAGCATTGTCACCTCTACTTCATTGGTGAGTCTGGCTTCAGATGTTCGTTCTTCTTGTGAAAGGTTTCTTTATACCCAGATTTCACGTTGAATAGTGCAGACTTCCTGCGTAGCTCAGTTCTGATCAGTGAATGCTCCATGCCACAAACTTGAGTTTCAGGGTTTATCGCTTGTTTGAATATGTCTCTAATTATTTTTTTTTCTTATTTAAGTAAAATGTCTTTATTTGTATTTCTTCCCTTTAATTTGTTTGAGATACTCTTTCATTCATTGTGTTAAACATCAGTCATCAAGTGCTCATAATATATTTTGAAACAAGTACGCAAAATTGCAGCATGATCCAGCACTGATTAGAGCTATGGCATACAAATTAATAAGAAAATAAAAATAGCATCATTAATTTCCAGCAGCTTTTGGAGAAACAGAGGTGTTCATAGGGGGAAATTTGGTGTCTGCAAAATGAAGAGTGACAAAACCAGTAGCAAATATATTAATGCAAGTAATTATTCACAATTTACTTCCTCTGTTCTATTGATTAAAAATGGGTTCCAGTGCCGAAAGAGTAGGCAGAAGCTTCAGTGCCATTCTTTTAAAATTGTTGGAGTAAATAAAGAGCACAAGTGTCAGAACTAGAGCAAGGGGAGGAAGTTTTGAACTTTATTTCTTAATATGGAAAACCTTAAATAAGGGAAGTAAATTATAGTTAGCTAAGTATGATGATTGGTTGAATGTGTCCATTTCCCATTAATATGAGAATTTCCTGTGCATATGTGAGGGGAAAATTATCTTTTAATTGTTTCTCTTGCAAGGAAAATGCTTGATTGTGCTCATCTGTCTCACCTCAGCATTGTGTACCAAGGCAGTAGAAGGTAAATAAAGTCTATGGTTAAAAGTGGCCCAGGCAAAAAGCTGACACCGTGAGGCCCTTCACCACACTTTGGACCGTCAGTTCCCTTCGGAGGAAGCTGTTGAAGGGATGTGGATGCTCAGTTGCAGGTGTTGAGATCTCCGTTCAGTTTGCTGGTACTCAGGGCTGGCCTGGTCTTCAGGTGGTAGCTCCAAACAAAGCTTTAAGCCTGCGTGCCTGCAAAGTCTTCCTGGTTTTTAATCAGCAAAGGAAGATCCTGCCCTCCTGAGAGACATTTCTAGAGGAAACGGATTATTTATTTATATAGTGAAGTAGACTCTCGAGGTTGTCCTTGTTGAGCTTTCTGTTTCGCTGTGGCGATGGGGCCAAAGTGAGCAAGAGGATGCTGGAGCGCAGGGAGGGGAGCACCTGAGAAAACTGGCCAGATGCTGTCTTTTGTTGAAGAATTGTCCTGCTGGTTTCTGTGCCATGGGTGATCTAGTTCCTGCGTGCAGTTTTGCATTCCTGGATGGACCCACAGGGCTGCATTTGAAATTTACTGTTATTCTTCACTGATGGAGGCGGGAGATGAGGCAGTCATGGCAGACATCCCCATGCAATCGGTCGCAGGAGAGAAGGGCACAGCTCAGATCTTCCAGTGCGGACAGTATGTGTTGCCTTATTCAAGGACCCTGGAAAAAAAAAAAAAGAAATCTTTGAGTGGAGGATGGTGTTTTGTGGAGTGCTAACAAGCTTTGCAGAGATTGAGCAGGGCTGAAAGAGAGAGTAGGGGCAGGCACAGCGAAAGCAGGGGTTTTGCACCTCGTATTCCTGGCCCTGTGAGCCCCTCTGTACGTAGGCTTACGTGTCTGCTGCCTTGACGTTCCAGCTACACCTATGGAACTGATCTAAATAATGATTTTTGGTCAACAAACACTTGGTTTAAATTGGTGCTTTTAATCTCATTTTCTTTGGTATTTTTGTATTTGTTTTCTCAGAAGCAATCTCTATTGGTAGAAGACCGTTAGAGTATGTTGCTAAATATAGCCTTTACACTAAATTTGGCGCTACTTTTTCTGTTAGTTCAGAGGGTGCACTGTATGCCTGCACACTTTCTAAGTGATTACATGGCTTACTTGTGTTTATTTAGATTGCAACTGTTAAGAAAGTTTTGATTTAGGACATGACAAATTATGGTTTTTAATTGTGGCCTTTACAGATGTCCTATTTAATAAAGCCACACTCATGCACAAACACACATGTACACACAAGTTAATGCAACTAGAGTTTGCACTTAAAAGTACAGTGTTAACCCTACTAAGGTAACCAATTCTGCTGTATCTGAACACAACCAGTAGAACTCAAGCTGCTTTGCTTTCTCAGATGAGGAGGAAAACAACTGATTTTGCTTTTTCAGTTCCCAATTAATTTCCCAGCTTTACACCAAACTTTAGTTAAGTGACTTACGGAGCAAAGACATTTTCTCTGCAAATGCAGTGGAAGGTGCAACTTTGAGGTTCTAAATACTTGTTCTTGGTCCTTTGATGTAAAACTTACCTCTTCAGTATTTGAACTTTGTTTACAGTTTAGACATCAAACATTTACCATCTATTTTAATTTAATATAAATTGATACATGATACTACAGTAGAATTTAATATTGGTTTGCCATAATTTAAAGGTAAACTACAACTAGGTTTTTTTTTATTAAAATACATTTAGTATCAATAACATTTGATTGAAATTTGGATCTGATTTCTTTGTTCAGAAAGGATTCATTTGTAATTGTATCTGTTTCTATTAAGCTGAATATATTTTCTCAGATTACTTCAGTATCCATTATCCAGAGTTTCTATTTGTAATAACAGATGCCTTGAGCAGTATCTTCCTCTGCTAAGGAATGTAGAGGAGATCACTAGGTGACACTGTGGCCCTATTAACCTTTTTGGGGGGGGAGCTAGTTCCCTCTGTAGCTTCTAGCAGACACAGATCAACAGATAGCCATCTGTTTGCACGTTAAGTACTTAACATTAAAAAACATTGAAGTGATTATTTTAAAATTGCTGTTGCAAGCTTTCCTCTAAACTGTGTGATGTGATTGTGACTGTAGTGGTGGAGGGGGGAACTTGCTGACTTCAGGAACGAATGTAGCACCACTGGTGTCCAGAAACCAAGTGGGTTACTGGATGCTGAATGTATTACTAATGTATTAGATGAAGAAAGAATAAAGGGTGGGGGGAGTAAATGTGTCATAGCAACTCAGTGGGCTAACATAGGTAAAGGATTCTAACCCCCACCCTACCAAAATATTAATAGCATCTGGGCAGAGCCAAAGAGCTTGATAACATGTATTGACTCTGCAGCTCCACGCAGTTTTTCTGCAGCAGGAGAACTCCGTAGCAGTATCTGTGACCATTAAGGAATGCAGAGTTAGACCTCTGGTAGTAGAAGGGTTGTGCTCAGAAATGTAGAGTGTGCCTGAGGCCTGGTGCCACAGTTACACAAACTACTCGTATACTGCAGTTTTGCCCCTGCCCCCTGAAGGAGGAGTTACACGCTTCAAGAAGTGTTTTTATGGCCTTCTCTCCCCAGCACAAACATAGATTTTGTGACCCTCTTTGTCCCGTTTTTCTGTATTCTTTCGTATCAATGTAAAGGGTATTCAAAGTCTCAACAGTTATTGTGGTCTTGTATAACTAATTATAAAAAGATAAGATTAGAAAGCTAAATAGAAATTGGAAGAAAATTGAAGCAAAGGTCAAAATGCTATTGTAGGTCACAAATGTTTAAAAGTCATTTTTTAAAAAGAAAAAGAGAAAACTTTCCTTAGAAATTGAAATGGGAAAATTACTGAGTATTACCTACTCCTTTTCTTAAGAATAGAACAAGCCAAAGATGAATCACTCATCCTGAAAGGGTCATAATTTTAATTTTCACATATATTTGGTACAAGATCAGTAAGAAAATAATGTAGTTGCATATTTAGGCAAGTTTTCTGATGGAAGCTGTTATTGCTGAAGCATTCATGTTTTATGAACCTGCCCTAAAACAATTAGCTCTTGTCTAGCATAAGTGTTTAAACAGAATGCCTTACTAATGCGGCTGATTTTGTAGTTATTTCATTTTTGTAGGATTGAACTATTCTTACCCTAACTTGCGTTTTTTTTTCACCCCCCTTTAGACATGTGAACTGTTGAGGCTTTCTTCCCTTCCAGAAAATAAGTATTTGAGCCAAGATTTTCTCAGGAGAATTGGTGTCTTTGAGGGCATTCTGTCTGAGGTGTCTCAGAGAAGCCTGTTACTCAGCATGTGCGTAGCAGTGTTTTCCTGCCAGGTTACATTGAAATAGGCTACTGGTCAGGCTAAAAAATCTGGATATAAAATTCACTTTGGTCTGAATTCAGAGTTGGTGTGAGCTTGTGCGATTCCACCGAGGCTGCTGAACAGAATTTGGCTGTGTTAGTCATGGTGATTGTGGCAAAACCAGCTAGGAACATCGTGCTTTTAAAATATTGCTCTAACTACATCAATAACGTTTGGTCAGAAGAATGGGACACCCTCACTCCTT
>JAOXJK010000001.1:93919781-93943262 GCA_025774025.1 Xenus cinereus
TGCTTTTCTACATTCTCAGAGTGCGTAGCATCTAAGTTTTTCACTTTTTTTTTTTTTTTTTTCCCCCACTTCAGGCCTTCTGTGGGAAGTCTGTCCAATGAAACTTGAAGATAACTGTTAGGGCAGCACTTCTGAGATTTTATTTAATTTTTGTACACTAGGAAATAAGAGACTCCAAAGCTGTTGGCTGATACTGGAACAGCATGTTGGTGGCAAAATAATTTTTTACTCTTAAATTGCCAGGGTGTGTGTATATTTTTAATATCTGAGCCCATTATTTAGACCATCTTTTATAATCTGATTGATGACAAGGGGTGAAAATAGAAGTAACCATTGTAGTTGATTTTTAAAACTGACAGCTACAACATGGGAAAAGGTATTTTAGTGTCAAGAAGTATTTTGCAGCACTATGGTTGGTGGGGTGGGGTAGGGGTTTTCTGGTTTGGTGGGTTTGGATTTTTTGGTGGTTTTCTTTGCTTCAAGATTTTGTTGAGTTAAAGAATTTAACAAAAATGTTTTGATGCTTCATTTTTTCCCCTCATGTATCATCATTCAATATTTAATAGTGTTCTGTAGGATTAAGAAGAATTAATAGTCATAATTTTTCTCTTCACTATACTGTTTTCCAGTCTCTTGTAGAAGAGCTCTAATTTTTTTATACTAAAGTCTGTCAGATGATTTAAAAACAAAACAATGTAGAATATTTAATCATGAATTCTATTTCTTTCTTTCTGAGGGCATGTTCATGTTTTTTCCAATTTGTTTTCAGCATGAAAAGAGAATTGAATAAGGATAAGAATCCTGTTGAGCTGAACGTGGCAAAAATGAGGCTCGAAAGACAAATGGCACTCCCAAGCACTAACCACCCAAAGTCACAGTCACTTTAGCTTATTAAATGGTATGGCTATAGTTCCCGATGTGGGAGGAGTGCTGCAGTGATTTTTGCACACCTGTCTGTCCATTCCACGGAAATTCTTCTGCAAAACTGGAAATGTGGCTTGAAGATGGCTGGCGTCTGGACTAACTGGGGAAGCATGGCAGTGGGAGATGGAAGAGAGCGCTTAGGAATTCCCGGTAAATTCAGCGTTACCATATGAAAAAGGCTTGTCAGGCTGCAGGCTAGTTGTAGGGATTCTGTGACAAATCTGCTGAATGCAGAAGCTGGAAGAACGATAGGAATGTGTATTGTTTGTCCTGCTCAATGCGGCTTGGGGTAGTGGAGTTAACGGGGTTCTTCCTGGGGTTTTACTGTGCTCGATAAAGTTAATTTTAGGCCTGATTCTGCCTTGTCTGGCAGCTCTTGCCACCCTGAGTTGGGCTGAGTGTGGGAGAAAGGGAAACGGGTCACGGGCACAGAAACTGGTCTCGCAGACAAAACCCGGCGGGTAGCTTTGGTGACGCAGAGCTGAGGCTGCGATCTGTTTATCCGCTGCTTGTGCTCTTGGCTCGGCAGCGGTGATGGGACTAGGAACTAATAAAACTCTTTCTGTCCTTAAAGCGAGCGCTGACAGGGAGGTCATCTGCTGAGTCAGAGAATGTTCAGTTTTGCGTCGCTACTCTTTGGAGTGTGTACTTAGGGAAAGGGTGTTTACCGCTGATGCAGGTTTGAGCACATATACTTTCTCCATTTTGTGTAGTAAATAGCAGTTTGGCAGGGCAAAGTTCTTAATTTGAGACAATCCAGGTAAAGTGTACGTACTTAAAGAAGTCTAGATGAGATTTTGAAATAAGCTTTCTTCGAAATAATAAAGGGGATACATGTGCATCTGTGCTGGAGTTGAAATGTCCCTCATTACTACTGTTTGCAGAATTAATGAGACATCAGTGTATTGACTTTATTTATTTATTTTTTTAAATAACATATAGGTTGCTGTTGTGCGTAGGAGGACTGGACAATTTAACCAAAAAAAAAAAAAAAAAGTGTCTTGTGTAGTATAAAGTAGCAGTATAACAAATTTCACAGAAAGTTTAAATTTCCTTCTTTTGCAGTCTCTTGCCTGCTCAGTTTATGTGTGTGTATATATATAAAAAATAAACACACATAAAGTTATTTGCTCTATACATGTTTTGTGCATTGTATACTAAATAGGAGGCTTGAAATTTCCCCCTCTGCCCAAGGTGCTGAGATTATAGAAGTGAAATCTGAGCCCTTCCCAGTGTTTTTCTCTAAATATCTTCATAGTTCCATCAAACTCTGGCCAGGGAGTTTACTTCGTGCCTGACAGTTTACTGTTGCAGGAGGCCAAGAGTTTCCAGGTCGTCCTTTAATATGCGCTAGTCTTTCCTCAGCAGATGAGGAGAGCAGTTTCAACTGCCTATATAATTTTATTACAAATGGGTTGGGGTACAATAATATGGCTTGTAAGCTGTATTACAGCTTCATCCTAGACTCTGAATGTCATAGTGATACAGTGAGCAGTTGAGCTTTCTTGTTGTAGTGCAGTTCCATCCCTTGGGGGAAAAAAAAAAACACCCACCAACAAAAAAACCAATGAACAAAACCCAACACAAAAAAACAAGGCATCCAAGAGCAGTGGTTGCTTACCGACATGTATTCCTTTTTAATGAAGCTGGACAAGGATGCTTTTTCAACTTTGTGGTTTTTAATTCCCATGCATGCAACTTATGTTTTTAAACATTCCTCTGCAGCTATGAGCTTTGTCACCTTTTCCTCTGAAGGAAAGCAGAAACCACTGGATTTCAAGAATTTGCGACGTGCTAATGAAATAATCATACCATCTAACTTTCCATATCTGTGTGCCTGAGTTGAACACACAATATGATTTGGAGGTATGAAAGGATACTTCTCCAAATACCACATAGCGAGCTATAAAGCTGTCTACTCCGACAGCACGGGTGGAAGTGTTTCTCTTTCCATTTCCAGAGTGACTTTTCAGCCTTCCAAGTGTATTCCGTCTCATAAGGAGGACCTTTAAGAGGATCAGGGTTCAGGAACCATCTCCTCAGTAATCTCCTGCAGGACACCTGAAGAAATGGCTCATCCAATAGTGCCCTAACATTCTTGGCCTTAACCTGTAACTTAGGGATGCTAAATGTTTGGTTTTGCACACAGTTAAGAGTTTGTGAAGAGGTAATTTCCTTTTCCCCTCAAATCAACCTCATATCAAATGTGTATTCCCTTTGAAAGCCCAGTTCCTGTGATCTCCTTTTTTGGTGTTTGAATTTGTGTGTTTCCTTTCTGATCCTAAAAAAGAGCAAATCCCACTTGCAGGTCGGTGGGGTTTATTTGTGGATTTTGTGCGTATGTATGTTTGCAGTTTTTTGCTTGGTTGGTTTTTTGTTTATTTTATTTTTGTGTCATTTACTGTCTCTGTCTCACCTGGAGCAGTTTGCTTGTCTTTGGCATTTTATGCAGCCCAAGACCTTTCTGTAACATTTGGGTTTTTTGTTTGTTTGTCTTCCCCTCGCAAACCATGTGGCTTCCATGGTGCCAATGAAAACCAAATCAGACTGGCTTAATTTTGTTCTTGATGAGAACAAGTTTAATAAACTCCACAGTCAGCTTATTATAGTGTGAATCCAACCTTCTTATGTGCTTTTTTTGTTTGTCCCACCTTGTCTTACAAGCAGGAAGCATCAGGATTCAAGCATTCTAATGCTCAAAGTGGGGAAGATACTGCTTTAATATCACTCAATTTGCATATTTTAGTCACTAGAGGGCAGACTTGTACTTCTCTGAATAAATCAGTAACTGCAAACAATTAATTAGATCCAAAGAAGTAGAAATAGTTGCCTAATGAAAATAAATATTTTTGATGCATTGGTTCTTTGAATACAGCAAGTAGAAAAATTACAATTTACATTTAGTTAAAGATTCTTCATTAAGGATTTCATTGTTGCTGTGTTTTCTGAATTGCTTCAGAGCTCCGAAATTTGCTTGCTCTGATTTACTTGAAATAACATTGACGGGATTGGTGGGCAAGTTCAATTCCCTTGTGTCTCCCACTTTGTATGTACATTACCTCACAGAAACTATATATGCATATGCTCTGTGCTTGTAGTGTGCTGATTCCACTACACTTTCCTTTTTGTGAGCTGACAAAAGAATATTGTAAATAGAAATAAGCCTGCTACCTGCTACTTGAGGCCAAAATCACCATTATTGAACTATCTCTCTAATTTTTTCCCCAGTATTACATCTGAAGACTGTTCTACCATGCAGGTGGGAAGCAATCTGCAGTGGTATAAGAGATGACATGCACCAACAAAGAGTAAAGCCAAACTTTGTCTTTTTGAGGTATAACACAGGAAATACCTTACAATTAATGGCTTTAGTATTTTTCTTTTAGATGACATTGAGATTAATAAAAAGCAGCCCTCTCCTAATCTTGGAATTTCATGCCCACCTACTTGTCTCTGCTGCACTTTACCTTTTTTATCCCCCAATAGTAGGTATGTTAATAAAACACATTAACAATTAATTTGCTCAACACTGTCTTGTGGATCATAACAGCATTTAAACTGAGTTGTGTTTATCTCAGATTTCAAAAACAGAGAACATCTGGGATGTGCCTATATTGTAGTAAAAGGTTTATTTAGCAGTGGTGCTGGAAGTTTGATTAGTTGATAGAGACATTAAGTGTGCTGATACCTGGCATAAGAATGCCAGTGGGGAGGGGATTATCAGCTATTTGCAGTAAAATTCCTTTTCATACACAAGAATTTATAAAGATAGTCTTCAAAGAGATGTTGCTATTAATGGCTCCTCCTTTCATGGGATTTATGCTATGTAATGACTAATTTAAAGGTTCAGCTCTTAAAATTATGTTCTTTCAAATTCTTAACTTTACTTAAAGTAACCCCTTGATGATTCTTTTTTTTAAAGTAAAAAAAAATCTTGCAAGTGCGAGTCCTTGAAACTTCAGACACCAAACTACAGAGTTCATAATGACTTTTATTTGAAATCATACAATTGTTGACTCAGTCCTATACACCTGGAATCTCCCCTGGTCTTCAGATGTCCCCTCCATAAGATTGTATCTTCTACTTACCGTGTTAATAGTATAAGTATCTTGATAGATGATAGCAGCAACACCAAAAGGGCCTGTTCTTATCTTTCTTTTTCCCTGAGCTCGCTCTCTGTTGGTGCATTGTCATTTCCAGCTGTTCCAGTGTGAAGACTGGTAAATAACCCTCCGAGAAAAGAGCAGTGACCTCAGTTATGCACAAACACACCTCTCCCTTTGGCAAAGACCTGTTGTGAGTTGCAACGTTCGACAGAGCTCAAGTGAAGGCCACGCGCACTGTTCACACCTAAGATTTAAAATGCAGTAGGATATCTTCCTTTTAGTACAAAGAACTCTTTTGAACGTCCTCTGCTTTCTACCTTTGTTTCTTAGCTGAGTAATTCCTGCAGCTTGGGTGAACGGACACGAGATTTGTGTGGCTTGTTGATAAGGGCTAAAATGTGAGATGAGTAGCAGTTTAGAATATATGCAAATTAAAGATATTTTCCCACCTCCTCTCACTTATAAGCATGTTACTAGTTGCCTTGTAATAATAGCAGGTACAGCATAGTCAGATGGAAATTATGATACTTGAAGGTGATACTAGGCTGCAGCATTGTGCTTGGCTGATAAGAGCTGCCAATGCAGCCTTCAGAAGGTGTTTCCTGAAGTGGTTGACTGTTGCAAGACATATCATGAAGACACCTTCATTTGAATAAACACTTGAGAAGTCACAAAGGCTTTTGAAGACTAATTGACACTTGTATTTCGGCTTGTCTTTTCCGGCTTTCTTTGTCTCCCTTTCTACCTCTGCCCGCTGCCTTCCTTTTTTAGCTCTGCTTTGTGGGTCCATGGACTGTGCAGCTCTTGCTTTTCAGATGGTCTCATTGACTTGCCTAGCTCCGACTGCCCTCTCTGTAGCTACAAGAAGCTGGATGTATGTTTCTCTCCTCCTTACTGAAAACAGCTTTAATGTTTTGCCTGATTTCTTTGTCTAGTTTTCCTGAATATTTCTAAGGAATGATGAAACTTGAGAGAATCAGGGCTGAAAATAAAAGAACAGTTTATTTTCTTACCTATTTAATGTACTTTTAAGAAATGGTGCTCAGGGAAACACGCACTATTACATTTGGGTATTCTGTATCATCAAATGATTAACCTTTGCTTGCACTAAACATTTCATGCTCTAGGTAAACAGTTTTTCAGTGCAAAGTATGTTGGACTACAGATCATCATGAAGATCTGCAGCTGCTTGCAATGGATGCCTTTTTGGGAACACGTGTAGAATTAAGAGAATGATTAAATGGAATTAAAATTTTCCTTATTCTGGTTGCAGTTCTCTGTTTATAGTTCCACGAAGCTTTTCATTGAACAACAATATATTGTATATGTGGTACTAAATAAATATCGGGTACCACACCAAGATTACAGAGATATTTTAGACTGGGGAGGACACTAAAATGAACATGTTAGGTGTATTGGAATTAGACTGACACACTTTCAGGACCTCTCTTAAAACGCTTCAAGTGTCTATGCACAGGCATTTTCCTGGTCTCAGTAGCTTCGTTGCCACTTGTTTCATGGTTAATGTGTTCCCACATGGGTAACTGGAAGCTCTCGCTGTTCTCTCTTAGAAGCTGTAGAATAGCAATAGCAGTATGTATAGCAATTCTGTGGCTCTGCCATTCCCAATTTAAAGGCAGACATGCACTGTCAATCCCCTCTTGCCTCTGTGGAACAGTCCTGCATCTCTGGGAGCAGGTCCCGCATGGTGGCTTTGAAAAGATTGGCAAGGCAGAGAGGCTGCTCCCCAGTAGTTCAGAATGGTCTGAAAGAGCTCAAGAGCACACATAAGGAAATACCACTGTTTTTTCTTTTCTCAGCCACGTTTGCAAACTTGTTCAAGCTATATAAACATTCAAGTGAAAGTAACTTCTGCTCATATGGATAAAGTTAGGAATCTTTATGCTATATGCTAAGTTTTGTCTTAATTAGAAATTCTGTTGTATGACTTTATTTGGGGGCATAAGCTGAATTAACCTATGAATGTTGTTTTTCCTTCTGAAATTGGTTACCAATTCAGCCCTTTTATTAGTCACCCTGTCCTGGCTGGGCCCGCCCCCCTCCCCTTCCAAAGGGAAAGCTGTGGAGAGAGAAGGAGGAAAATTTATTTTGAAACTCAGGATAAATCCATTCTTTTCTCAGTCCTACCACCCCCTCCCTCTTCATCTAGTGTAAAGTAGGTGGTAATGACCTGTCCTAATTCTGGTGGGTGCATGGGCATGTCAGAAGATGTTCAGATGAGATGTCTCTATTTTCTTTTTTTTTTTTTTTTTCCTTTTCTCCCACTCTACAGCCTCTTAGAAATGAAGTCTCTTAGGACTTACCAGGCAAGACTTGGGATCTATTGGGAGGTGATGGTGAAGAGCACTTTCTGTGCTGATATCATCCTCTGTTTGGTTTTCAGACAAAGTCTATGTGACTAAGACCCTGACAAGATGGGAGGGATTGCATTTTCTGGTTTGTGCAATTCTGAACTATACCTGAGATCATAACTTATAACATGATGAGTAGGGATTGTGAGCCTTTTCCAATTCAGAGATTAGTTACTGTTTTGTATAACTACCTTTATCAGATACTCTTTAAGCTGTAAGGTCCTTAGGCCAAGGGTTATGTTGCTCGAGTGTTTGGAGAAGACAGTATGTGAAATGTAGAAAGTTTTGGTGTCGTACAACTCTTCTCCTGAAAAAGCTTTTTACTAGGGGATGGTGTTTGCTGCATCAATGGCTCTTAGTGCCTCTGAGGTACTGCTGTGAAGCCAGCTGTTGGGTGCTGTAGGGATACACCTGCAGCTTGGCTTGCAGTTCCCACCTGCTCGATGGCATTTCTCAATCCTGATCCTTTCAAAAGGCGAGGATATTTGAAGAATTAGCAGGTGCCTTCATGGCTTCCATGCGAAGCTCCTGACGAGCCTTGCGAGCGGGCCGCTCTGTTCCGTTACTTGTGTCTCTGTGACGCTTCCGTTTCCCGTGGAGACGGTGGCGACCGGGTGGGCTCCTGAGCCCATGTCCTCAGGCTTGGGCAGGTATCTCTGGCCTGCAGCGCTTCCAGACTATAACGTCTTCACCAGGAATAGTCTCTTTGCTAGAGATTAGGTGAATACTTCAAGATCTTGAAATATTTCTTCTGCATAGTTAGCATTGGTGTTAGCAGCAGTTGCTGTTCATCCAGGAGTCCAGTTGGGAAGAAGGTGGGTAAATCTTACTCCTGTCAAGCTAGAAGTAATGGTTTGTAGAGCTCAGGGGGTGCAAGTTGTTCATCGATAACATGGGGCAGATCCTCTAGGTACCGTGAATCGGTGTGGTCAGCTGAAGAAAGTGGCCTTGCTGAGCTTGTGACCTGTGGCTTTAAAAAGGTAACAAGATTCAAGAGTGTGGTGGTTAGTTGTGGCATCTAATACTGTCTCATGTTCAGGAAGGTGCTGCTTCCCTGTTTTCCCTCAACTCAAGCTGATGTTTATATCTTTAATATTGTCTTAGCTTAAGCCGTAGCAAATCCAATAGTGTGCTCTTTCCTTCGTGCAGAAATTGAGGACTGCAGGGCACGCATTGAGCTGCAGACAATACTTGTTTGCTTTTGACTCTGGGCAGCAGCTTTGTTGGGTTAGGGCGAGTTGGATAACCAGTATCTGGCCAGCAACTGATACTGTGTCTGAACATTTTAACAGTGAACAAATGGGTGGGTAATGTCGTTGATCTGCAAACCTGTATCTTAAACTTAGGCTGCAGTAGGATAGCTTTCCGTTACTATAGTGGTGGCCAGCCTACTGCAGTCACTTGCCAGCTGTTGCTGTGTGCCCCTTTGCATTGGTCAGAGATGCATTAGGAGTTGGCTGTTAGGTGTTGGGTACCTGTCCAGGCATGTGGTAGGACACACCGTGCACGTTTTCACACATGGAGACTTCTGTATGGTCACGGTGTCCTCTGGACTGTGGACACCTGGTGGGTGTTGTGGTGTGAATACCAGCCTGGTGCTGTGGTGGAATGGACGTTGCAGCAGACCACTGATTGCGGATGTGTGTCAGCAGAACGTTTTGATAACTGAGTATCTGCAGCTTCTGCTGGGAATACTCTTGTGGTGAGGTAAAGTAGGTGGACTCCACAAATCTCCTTTCATTGAATTTTCTCCATTCAAATCTCCTATTGTTTGACTTTCATAAGCCAAAATGTGCTTGACCTGGCTTTTGCTGTAGGCTAAAGTGTGTATGTATGGTCAGCTACGCAGCTCAGCTACTAAAATTGCAGTAGCTTAGTTCTTTTTCTAAGCTTATAAATCCATTTAACCTAAATCAAAGTAGTGAACTCTGTAAATTATTTGTCTTGTGAGGCTTCAGCTTTCTGGCTTCTTTTGTCAGAAGTCAGTCCGGTTTTTGTGACACACTGTCAATCACATGCGTCATGGATGTAAATTCCAACATTTGGTACAGCTTTTTTCCTCTGACATGGTCTGAGCTTCGTAGTGCTGAGGAACCAGCCTAAGCTAGCTGACAAGAGATGGTTCTTAGACTGAAGTAAAAATTGGAAGCATCTGATTTGGTTTTAATTTAGTTATGTGAGTTCCTGTGTAAATAAAGGCTTATCCTTGTATATGTAATGTAACTTCCACAGCCTAAACAAGTAGGAAATTTTACAAGTCTATTTGCTGATTTGAATTTCCATAATGTCCTATGAAAAGTTACGTGACGCAGGTAATTTGGAGAAAGCAAAATGTAAAATATTAAACACTCACTGGGTGATATAATTGGCTTCTAATTTGATGTGGAGCTTGCATACAATGCATCCTGTCACTGAGCTCTAGCAGCTGCAGCATAAATGGTCTTCTGAGATGCATCTTACTAGGCATTAATGTCATAAAGCAATTCATAATGCAGAACTCTCTCTCTCTCTGTTTTTCTTTCTCCCCCTCTCTCTGAGGGTAAAAATACACTTTCCAGGTTCTTGTAAATATGTGTATACCGTAAAATAAACAAGTTTGATAGAGCCACAAAATCCAGGAATTGCACGTTAGACTGTATCTCAACTATTTAAATTTAGACATTATTTCACTATACGTATAATACAACAAAATAAAAAGTCTGATTTCTGGCAAATGACTTATTGTTTACTTTCTCCAGTGGGAGACCATTTTTGAACACTTCTGGCATTCCCATATGCTTTTAGTGTGCAAAACAATAAAAACTGCATTAGAACTTTATTGTGTAGGAGTTAAAAAGAACAGCAGAAGTCAGTTTTCCTTCACCCATTCAAGGCAATAGCAATGCATACAGGATGCTTAGTTATATTGTAGAGTCTACAAAATATGAAATTACAAATCTGAATTTATCTTATTTATTCTATCTTATTTGTCTTTGGCTTTGCTGAGGACTCTATATGGTGAAGAGGTGCTCCAGAATAACATCATAGAGCGGTTCAGGAGAGGTCTTCAAGCATCACATAAGCTGTCAGTTTGGTTTCACTCTTTCTGGATCTTTCTCCTTCAGTTAGATTTGATTTCCATAGCCTGGTATAGGTATTGTAGGACATTATCTGAATTGTAAAAGCTGCTTTTCCATGCAACAGGGAAGGCACAATCTCAGATTGTCTGAGGATGAATAAGAAATCCTTTTGAATACAAGGGTGTCAGTAGTTCAGTAATGGTTGGTCTGTATTCCCATATCTCAGTGCTTACTAATTTAAATTACTTTTGAGTCTTAAGCTCAGTGTAACCTTGTATGTTTTTATGGGGTTTCTCTGATAACACAGTAGAGACTTCAGGGTTTCCTTAGCAAAACAAGACGGGGGGGGGCTGGGGGAGAAACCTGGGATTTTTGTTTGTTTTGATCCTTTATCTTTTCTCCAGAGAAATGTCTTTGCAGGCTTGGATTTTTTGTATGTGGTGGCTAGTGCAGACACAGCTTGTTTATAATTTTGTGTGTGAGGATACTGTTCTCTTTTAATGAATGTCAAGGAAAAAAATTAATTACTCAAGTGCGCAGTCTTTTTAATAAGAAGAAATGTTTTCTCAGGCATTACACTGTTTTCTAAAGATGTTTTTGAAGCTGAACAGAGTAAATTCAAGCCTACAGTTCTCTATAAGACAAAGACCTAGCATCATCTTGGGGCTTCAAGAGACATTCTCTGGAGTTTTGCCTGGACCCGTCCTGAGTACTAGCAGACACTTAGTGTACTTGGTGTGCTGTTACATAACAATAAGTGATGGCAGCTTTTATTACAAAAAAAAAAAGTGATCTCCAGGGTGTGCTAACGTATCTGTTGTTCCATCCCACCTCTCCACCCCTTCCCCTCCCTCCGCCCCAGTTTTATCAACCTTAGAGGAAACACCTAAATAATAACTGGAAAATACTAGTCTTTAGGGCCTTTTTGTTTGCTTATTCATTGTGACATCCCTTCTCTCCTCATGAATTTAGGCTGCTTTGTAGTCAGTTCACCACTGTGGCAGATGTGAGTCTTGCAGACAAGAAAGCGTTCAGAAGTCCTAACTTTAAGCCCTTGGAGAGGAGGCTGGTGGTGGACCAGCAGCGGGCTTTGTGGAGTAGATGAGGCCATGTATGGCCCCATGCTTGGCGCTGCTCTGAGGCAGCTGGGGCTTTTTCAAGTGAAATCCCTGCGGACTTCGGTGACGTAGGAAGATCGTTGAGGTATGTAGTCAGGAAGGGAATCTGCAGTGTGAAAAACCACGATGCATAGAGGTTAATCCTGGAAGCGCTTTGTCAGCCCAGCCACACGCTATGAGATGATGACTGCTGCGTTGACCTGGGTGATTTGAATGAAAACTGTGTTCATAGGACACAGCAGGAGTAAGGAAGGCTTGGCGGTTGTTGTTTGGGTGCAGTGTGGGGTGTTCATTATCTTTCCTTGTGGGCACTGCATAGTCAGTGTGTCCTGTCCTCTCGGCTTCCGCTCCCCTCTGTTCCAGAGGGTGGCTGCGTGTTCTGGGCAAGGCAACGTTTGGAGAAGAGTTGATGGGCAAATAGTCTCCCTGCTACAGCAAGTGAGTTCACTGCAGGAAGGTGAGGTGGTGAAGGGCGGCTGTTACTGTTCTGCTCTGTAGTTTACCTGCCTTGGTTCCTGATGCAAACAGGCTTTGGAGAAAAATGAAAGGCAGACTTACCTAGTTGACTAAACCAAAATTACAGCAAATAGGAAATATTCCATGATCTGTGACTTCGTTGGGTCATTTACAATTACTTTGACATGATCAATTCTTTAACTGATAATTGACCGTGCAGCAAATTGTTATTAAAGGGGCAAACCTTGATGTTATGGCTATGCCACTCAACAAAGAAAACAAGAAACTCTCCTCTGCTTGAAGAGATCCAGTTCTTCACTGTAGAGGAAGGGGCTTCATCAGCAGTTGTTCCTTCACAGGAATAGTATTTGTATTGATAGTTTCATTTCAATAAACTATATTTTGACTTACCTGTGGGCACAGTTGCATTTTCTGCTTGGCCAGTGGCAGATGCAAAACCTATGACATAACACGTATACATAGTTGGATGTAGATATAGCTTATCTAAGCGTGTATCTGTTTCTCCATCTAGGAATATCTACATAGGCATAACAATACATTCTGTAAAGCTTATAAAAACTTCGGAGGCATTCACAAAAACTCAATTTCACGTGTGTTAAACAACCAGCAAGGATCCCCAGGAGTGATCAAAAGAACTGGGAAAAACAATATTCCTATCTTTGTTTCTCTGTGGTCATAAAGATATGAAGATAAAAACCATATTGCTTACCTGTAATCTTCACTATCCAATCTTGTTTGAGGTGTGGCTTTCTTGTGAAGTGGCTTTTTTTATGTTGGCTGGAGGTTTATTGTTTTGTTTTTTTCCGCTAGAGAACTACAGAAGCAGTTTTCACCACCCAGCTGGAGCCAGGCTTGGAGTTTTTTCATGAAGCCACTTCTTTGACTGTCAGTTAAGAAATGTGAGTTTTAAATAGGTGATAAAGAGAACCCAAAGTTTAAATAATCTATCTTACTAAGAGGACTTCTCCTTTCAGTTTTTATGGACCTTTGGTGCTTTCTTAATAGTTCTCCAGAAAACCTTGCCAAATGTAGATATAATAGAACAGTGCAGACTGAGATCCTCTACTGGTGGCAACATAATTTTTGACTGCAGCTCTTCCATTTTACAGTTCTACTCCATATTTTTGACGTGTACAAGGCTTATTAAAAAAGAATAGCTGACAACAACAAAACCCCAAATGAAAATACAGCTATTTTCCACACTTTTGTATTCATAATGAGCACAAAGAGCTGAATCCCAGGCCGTGGGACTTTGGCAGCAGAGGGAACCTGTGTTTTATGTGTTAGCGTTCTCTTTCCAGACTTTGGTGTTAGGAGTGCCTACGTCAAATGTTTTCCTACAGATTTGGGGTTTTTTTCCCCTTTACTTTCTCCTTTAAATCAGCTTTCTGTTTGGGTATGTTTTTACTGGAAGTTGCTAACATGGGTGGTCTTGAGACATCCTTCCTTTCAAGAAAATACTCAGTGTGTAAATGTTTTACTGAGTACTTTGCCTTTACATTTTGGCAATCTTTTTGTGCTGTCTCTCTCTATTGGTTTTTTCTCCAGTGGTAGGGCTGTGCAGTGGAAGTGTGAATTAAAGATACTAAAGACTTTGGAAGTGGCGTGCTTTTTCCTCTGAGTTGATTTTGCCCTTGTACAGAGAATATTTACAATGATGAGAACTCATTTGTTCTTCCTAAGCTTTAGCCAAATGTTTGACTTGTCATAATTTAACTGTGATATAAGGCAAACTGAGGTATTTAATGCTAATGTCAGGAAATGTTACCAAGAGCCAGTTTTCACAAATCCGGTTTTAGGCTTTAAGACTGGGATGAGTCATTTAATACGACACAATGAAAACAGAGAAGCAGGAAAGATGTTGAAGCACAGAGGTGTCAGTTCATTTTCCACTCTTCACGTTCCAGAGAAAATCTTTCCAATCAGGAGGAAATTTTTAAGATGTCTGCAGTGTAACTTCATGAAGGTGCTGTGGTGTTTCCCAAAGAGCAGGAGTTCAGGACTCTGTCACTATTGATTGGGGGGGAAAAAATTGTCCTTAGAGTCCATTGAACTGAAGGAGTCCCCCTGCTGAGTTCATATAGTAGCATGAAGAAGGTAGGATTGATCAAATAACCTGGCACATCCACAGTTACATCCGCTTCTTTCCCATACCATAATGTGCAGTTTAAATCAGCGGAGGAACTCGGGTCATAGATAATGAACATAGCATAGGTAGTAGGATGTACTCTCTATAGGAGAAAAGGAACAATAAGCGGCATAATGAGTGTTTGCTTGTCCACAATAGCCTGCCATTATTGATACCCATAATTTTCAGGAGAAATGCATCTGTTTCCCAGGGTTTTGAAAACATTGGATATACATGGGGATCATGTTTTGCGTGATGAAAGCCTAAATGTTGTGGCTTGTTTGCTGGTCTTTTAAGACCTTTTTTTTAAACTAAGATTTTTTTAAAGACATTTGTTTATTAAATGGCAAAAAGCATCTGGCTTTGTGAGTTGTGTTGCATTGTGAATGGGCATCAGCAGATAAAGACAAAGGACCATTCAGTGTTTCAAAGACGGAGGTTTCCGAGTTACTGCTTAGTGCATGGTATGTGTGTTCACATACACATGCAATCTACCCATTCTGAGTGGGCTTATTAAGAGCCCAGCATTTACTAAGCCAGTATCCACAGCCAGGTTTGAGAGGTTTGTTGTCTTCCAAAGTACCTGGTCACTTAAAATCTTCTAAAAAAGAAAAGAAAAACCCTTTCCTGCTTCCTGAGGAAGTTTCAGTGCAAACCTGCGCTACTCATAGAAGGAACTCTCTCAGTTGATTTTAAGTGGGCTGACTTCAGGCTCTTGCAGAGAGATCCTATGTGTTACCAACTAAGGCTTAGGAAAGACCCATGTATCACAGAGATTGCAGCCAAATTAATGCATCCTATCGCAATTCTAGAGTATTTAAGAGACCTTCAGCCTGTTTTCTCCCCAGCTCCAAACTGTGGCAAACAGCACAAGTTAAAGTTATTTTTGAAACTTGAATTGGAAAGTCCTGTCCAAGGTTATTGAGGTCCTTGGGCATCTTCACTGTTTACAGCAAGCTTTTGATCAGCAAATCATGTGTGATTGTCTGTCCAGTTACTTGCCAGCTCATCTGAGACCTAGAATTCCAGGGAAGACTTGTTTGTGTTTAGGCCCTTGAGCATAGAACAACAGACTTCTGAGCTCGCCTGTCCGCAGAAGATCTCTGAGAATGTTAAACATCTGGATTTTAGAATTTGTTCACTAGATGTCAGGCACTCATATGTTATTCTTAAATTACACACATTACTTGACCAGGAAGTTCACTTGCTTGCTCTTGCTCTCTTGCCATGTTTTTTTTAGGGCTTTCCTCAGCATCACGGGAACTTCATCCTCTTTCCCCTGCTGAAAAACAAACTTTTAAGAAAGTCAAAACATGAAAGAGAGCTTGGGCTAAATGGAACTCACGTCTCCAAACACAATAAAAATATCATACTACATTCAAATCTCATGGATTTTATATTTTTTTTTCTTCAAGTGGGGGAGAGGTGTTTTCAAATTTTGATTTGTGGTATTGGGAAACTATCTGAAAAAATACAGAAAAGGTTGAGGCAAACAGGCTGCGCTACCTGTTCTCCAGCTTCTGGTATTTCCAGCTCTTCTGCATTTAGAATTGCTGGCAAATATGCTAATATGATTCTAATCTCAGGCTACTACAGATCAAATGAAATAGTGTCATCATTCTCATGGATCTTGCGAGAGGAAGAAATCACACCCTGAGGTATTTAATTGTGCTCTGGGGCACAAAGAAACATCTGGGAGACAACAGACTGGCTGACCTCGGCTCAGTCCCTGGGAGGATTGCCGCACTGGTCCTCGTGGAAGCCATTTCCAGGCACATGAAGGACAAGGTGTCTGGCAACAGCCAAGCATGGATTTACCATGGGCAAATTGTGCTTGATTAGTGTGATGAAGTGATGGAGACAAGCTGCTGTGGGCAAAAGGAGAGCAGGCAGCCTTGTTTATTTTGATGGTACCAAGGTTTTTTGACACTTCTGTTAGTATCCCCAGAGCCAAAACGGATACAAACTGGATGGATTACACAGTGCATGAAAAATTGGCTCAACCAGTGGTTCAGCACTGAACTGCAGAGTTGTTGCTGGTATTCCTGTAGGACTGATACTGGTGCCAATGTTGTATTTTCATTAATGATGCAAATGATGGGACGCAGTGCACCCTCAGCAACTGAAAGGTAACACCAAATTGATGGAAATAGTGGATATGTAGGAGGGCAGAGCTGCCATTCAGCAGACCTTCAGAAAATTGAAGTGAGCTGACAGAACCCCCTGAAGTTCAACAACAAGAAAAGCAGAAAACAGCTTTGCAGAGAAGACCTGGAGATCCCAATGGGCAGTCAATTGAATAGGACTCAGCAGCATGACCTTGAAACTACAAAGCAGACTGCAGTCTGGGCTGTTTGAGCAAAAACATAGCCGACAGGTTGAGAAGGGGATCTCCTACTCTGCTCTGTGCTTCTGTGGACCCCTGTACAAGAGAGACTGAAGAACTGGAGGGACCATAGCTGAGGACCGCTGAGGTGGTTGAGCCTGGAGCACATGACTTACCATGAAAAGCTGTAACAGCTGGTTGTGTTTGGGTTAAGGGAGGCTGCAATTGGCCCCAACTATCTACAGGGTGATTATGATGGATGGACCTACACTCCTCTTAGAGGTGCACAGTGAAAGGACAGGCAAGAGGCAGTAGTCACAAGTTAAGGCAGTGGAAATTCTGATTGAATATAAGGAAAAATATCTTCTGTTGTGAGGGTGGTGAACAAGTGCCAGAAAGGTGGTGGATCCTCCATTCTTGGGCAGGTGTGAGCAGCGTGATACAGCTTTGAGGCCTGGCCTGCCTTGAGCAGGACCAGAAACCTCCTGGTGCTATGAATGTAGTCTTTAATATTTCTCTTTTCTTGAAACAATGGGGTTTTAGTGCATGGAAACTATTAATTATATCATCTAATTTTAGGGGAAAAGATGCAAAAATATGTTGCCTTAAGTCCCTTACATGCAGCTTGTGTCAAATTCCTAGTTTTGGGTCTTTCGAAGTGGACATTGCTGAATCATGTGATTGTGTTTCCATGAATTAAAAATAAGCCAAGTCTCTTCCTTCTTAAAAGAGGCTGTTATATTCAGCAGAACTCGAGGTGGTGATGCATTTTTGCAACGTTAGTGAGCGTGCATAAGGCTCAAGAATGGGAGCATTGTCTACAGCGCTGCTTGCTTCTGATGGTTTAGTTTGAAGCTTATTTGAGACAGAGATTTTTAGGGAAAAACTTGGAAAACTATGGCTTGCTGCATAAACCTACCTCTTTGGCAAAGAACAGACTTTTTGGTAGCCTGTTTTCTTCCAGGAGTTTTGAAGTCATTCATGCCCAACGTCTGTTAAACTTCAGGAGAAAGTGGCTGTAAGACTACAGTGAAATGCCAGCCATTAGATATGGGTGCATTCAGTTATGCACTTCTCATATTTGTGAATGTAGTTTGCCATTTACAGGCTTTCCTAATTAATACTTTTAATCATATAACTATCAAATAAAGCAGTTTTTAAAATTATTCTCTGAAAGAGCTTAAGCTGTGTAGATTTGATCTTTAGTCTTTTTCCATCAAATGAAGTAGCTTAAGACCACATGCAGAATTTTAGCTTATTTTTCACCTGCAAAAAAAGCAGTAAAGTTGGGCTCAATGTTGTGTGGCATCCTGGGGGGAAGTTCTTTGCAAGCTTGGCTCAGACCGTTTTGATGCATGGGCTCTGAGTGGGCATACACCTGAGAGAATACACAAAATACTCGTATCCTAAAAAGAGCTAGCAGGCATGTAGAACAAAACTTCCATGCCTTCCAAATTGAATGCACCTTTTCGTGTAATGGATCAACTGAATGGTGAAGTGCAACAATTTAGGCAGGGAAATGTGGAACTATGGGACTTTGAAAATATTTTGATTTTGTGCTTTAGGTGTTAAAAAGAGAGTTTAATGTGCTGAGTAGCTGAGGCCGCCTTTTTGGGGCTAGACCCGCAATAAGATAATACGCTTCCTTCTGAGGATGTTTTTTATATAATGTTGTTTATTTCTTTTTTATTATTATTTTAATTTTTTTTTAATTTGTGCATTATGAAAGTTTACTACTGTTTTATGGCATTGTGTGTGTCCTGTTCTTGTGTATTCTGTGGCAGCTTTATGATTTCCTGCACCTCCAGATCTTAGCATTGCTCCTTATCTAATCGCCCACAGCTACTGCACTATCCTATAAATTTTCCAGAACCTGTACAATGGATTATTATGCTGAGGACGTCGGATAAGACCCAAATCAGAGAGACCCATTCCGCAGTGTGTTTAAGGGCTTGTATGCGTTACGAGTGGGAAACGGTGCTCAGGTCTAAAGAGGGACGCTTACAGGTTTGTCCGTGGAGCGTGTTGTGGGCACAAGCAATTCGGGTTGCCCAGCAAACTCCTTTCCTGCTGGTCTCGTGGTGGGGTGACGGTGATGCGCCTGGCTTGCTCCGGCTCCACCACGCGTGAACTGATCTACCCGCGTGGGGTGGTGGGTTGGCCCTGGCCGTTGGGTGCGTGGGCAGGGGTGTTCGCCCGCAAAGTGGTACGTGCGTGGGAGCTTCATCCTCTGAATTCTGCAGCTCCGTGGAGACCCTCCCGGAGGTGGATCTGAAGCGTGTCTCGCTGGGGTTGTTTAATGTCTCTGTAATTGCCCATATAACAAGCACACAAAAAAGATTGCTGAATGCGAAGGTTTTCTTTTCAGTTTCTTCATCTTAACGGCTTCTGAAGGGAGAGATGGCAGAAGGGAGCAGGGGCTGGGATCAGAGTTGCAAGCTGTCTTCCCAGTTAGACCACGAGCTTGTTTCTGACCTTTTTTTGAGACATTTCATCTCTCATAGACTCTGTTTCCTGACTGGAAAAATGATGAATATATCAATGTTCCAACCTTTTAAAATTGCTTTGAAATTCGGATTCAAGACAGAATGAATAAGAGCTAAGGGTTTTTGTTGCTTGGTTTTTTGTTGTGGGTTTTTTTTTTCCCCCAGTGGATTTGGCCACAGCAAGGTAGCTAGCAAGTCTTTCAGTAGAAAAATAATAGAAGATGATATTTGGTAATGGTATGTTTTTAACTTTGGCTCTGTCTCCGACTATATGTTCTAATACTTTCTCTGTAAACACCAATTTACGTGTATGTTACTGTATCTCTATCAAAGTATGTTACAGAAGTAGAACAACGTCTTCCTTTAGGTTCTCAGAGGTCTGTTGTAAAGAAGCCAAGATATTTTCATTGGTTGCGTGGCTGCCTAGCACTGACTTCCATATTTGTGCCAGGAGGTTTCCAGATGGAGGTACAAGCACATAACATTTCTTTGCACACACATTGAATTCAGGATTTGATATACTCTGCCTGTAGAGTTTGATGTATAGTCGTGTAGTTTGATGTGTTGATGTCTGTAGGTTTGATGCGTTCCTGGGCACACTGTAATGCGTGCTCATGTTTAGCCGTTTTTTTGCGATACCTAGTGTCAGCCCAGCTCCTTATACTTGGAGAATAAGAGGATATTTGAGGTGGGAGACAGAAGACCTGAAGTAATTGTTCTCATTATGGGACTTAATATGAGAAGTCACCAAACTTAGATGACTATCGAAGTTTTGGGCCTTTGTAGGATCACAGGGTGGGCTGAATGTAGAACAGAAACCTTTGATACGCCACTGGGGATTTTTGGCTTTATATGGTGTGAAGAATGCTTAGAACATGCTTTATTCTTCAGAATTTTCTCACACGTTCAGTTGAGTCCCTGATTACGTACGGACTTTTAACATATCAGAATTTTCTCATGATAAGTCGTTAAGTTATACTGAAAAAGCTCTAAATAATGAACTGACATTTGTGCCTTGTTTTCTTGCTATGGATAAGATTTTTTTTTTCCCTTTCAATTTCTTAGTCCTAAAATCATCTGCCTTCTGGCCCAAATTCAGTCCATCAGAATGCTTAAACTTAGGCTTAATTTAAGCTTCTGCTTATCATTGCAGGACCAAGAGTTGCATAATAAAATAATAGTACATGATAGAAGTAATAAACTGTTTTAAAAATTCCAGAAGTGGAGAAAGTTATTTTTGAATACCAAATTGAAATAAAAATGAAAATAACCACTAGATGGCACTTGAAAATTGTGTATTGAGATAGTACATTTGCTTTCCAAATCGTTACAAATTTTGATAGACCCAAAAGGATTTTATGTATATCTGTATAGTTCTGAAAGATGGTGGTGTTTCCAAAACCAGTCAAAGCTCTTATAGCTAAGCTCCTATCTCCTTATTCTGTGATCAAAGTAAACCACTCACTAAGGAATCTAGTTTTCATTAAAATCTCATTCCTGATGCTTAAAATGCTGCCTTTAGAAAGAAGACAAATACCTGTATAACTGATAAATGTGTGCAAATTTGTTTTCCACTTATTTTTATTTATATCCATCTTTTTAACAAAATTCCGCTCTGCCCTGGCATTTTTTCTGTTTACCATCTTGGGTTATGCCTAACTTGAGATACAAAGTATTTTGATAAACTGTTGCTGCTTTAACGTTTCTTCTAGTATTAATTTAGGTCTGTAGCTTGGAAATTAACCCATAGTCTGGTGACGGCAAGTTCAGGCAGGGAACAGGCTCCAAGGGTTCACTTTTCACTAATTTTTTCACTTTACTCACTTTATCTCTTGGTAGGGGGAGAGGATGGAAGGAGATTGTGACAATTTGACGCTGCAGGAAATACGATAGTAGCTAGAAATTTATTATCAAGTTAATCTTGCGGTATTTCTGTCGGCGATCGTTGCACAAGCCTGTTTTATTTGACATTTTCATGTAGCTACTTTGTTGTTGTTTCGGAGGTGCGTAAGAGTTACATTACCATGATTTATGAACTAATACTATTGAAGATGAGCAAAGCCGCGTAAATACTGTCTGTAGCCATTAACTCGTTCCTTCTTCCGCAGGAGCTGTTTTAGGGGATGTTTGGACAACTGTCTTAGCCTACTGTGCTTCCATTGAAGAGAGAGAAAGTAGGCAAACGATAATACTGGGTTGTGCAAGGGTATTTTATGGCCTATTAGATATGTATTAAGGGACTAATTCTTTCATTTGCTCATACAGCTGTATATGGTTCCCCTGACACTGGTAGTAATTATGACTGAATTTTATTATGAAAGCTTCGTTACGCACATGGTAGACCTTAGAATGGATTACAGTAGCGATGGACACAGCCGCATTGTCCCGGTTTTGCAGAAGACGCGAGGGCACAATCAACAAGAGGTGAAAAGGAGAGTCAAACAATTTTCCCATTCAGCCGCGCTGGCCCTGCGATGTCTGCTGCAGGAACGTCTCCTCTTTTGTGCTGCTCTGTGCTGCGCAAAAGCACTTGGCTGTGTTTCTGCCGCGACTGAACCCTACAGCAATTTGTAAGCCTACTAATCCAAGATAAAAATGAGGCTTTGGGAGTGGCAAGTCAAAAAAGATTGCCTTTTTTTTTTTTTTTTTTTGACATTCAGATCTCATCCTCTGAAGGCTGAGGGCAGAACTCAAGGCCATCCCTCTTATAGACATAAAATTTCAATTTGACTTTGAGTTCTTACCCGCTAGGCCCTTCAGTGAGGATGCTGTTGCTGAACTACAGATGCCCTCATGGGAATGAGCTGATGGGAGTACCCATGCACTGAAATTCATTAAGTATTTCCTGTGGCCATCTTACCAGTGATCTCACTGGCTCTAAAGCTCTTTACGCGGAGATTAACTGTTTAGTGACTTGCAAAAGCTAGAGGGAACCCCTGGTGATCCAGTTAACAAATGACAAAGAATTCTATTTTAGGATTATATTAAAATAACAGCGAAACACAGGAATGACAGCTGTCTTTCTAGAAAAGCTGCTCTTCGTGCAGGCTCAGGTAGTTGTGATCACACATGAGCACAAAGCAGATATTTCAGGATGTGTATGCGAATGCTCTCTCAGTTCTGGACCCTTGTTTTCATTGCTGTCAGGCAACTATTCTCTCTGTCAAAATTTCTCCCCTGCTGTAGCGTGCTAAAAGTCAGCGTTTTTGGGATGGTGCTGTTGCTATGGTCTATGATGCTCTGCAGACAAGCCCTCGTCTCCTGTCTGAGAGGTGGTTGCGTTTCACAGTCTCTCTGTGTCCCTGGAGGAAAAATACGCTATTGATAAATTGCTCTGGCGTCAGCAGAGGGCTTTTGTGGCGCGCGTTGTCATTATCCCCCCCTCCGTGGGAGGAAGCATTGCAAAGCGGGTTGGGCTCTGCCTCCTCTGTGTTTTGAATTTCAGGCATTTATTCTGCTTGCCTTCCCGGGTTTGTTGGCCCTCTCTCCTGTTGTGGCAGCAGATGTAGGAGCAAAAAGAAATGTCGCTTTGGAGCGAAAGGATGCCAGAGCTTTCTGGCTGGGTGGGCCAGGTCACCTTCACTTAGGTTTAGTAGCGCAGGTGTCCCAGGGTATCAATCCCCTGGGTGACCAACCTGACCTGGCTCCTTTTAAGTTTACACTGCACAGAGCATGCAACGAGGAAAACCCCTGCCTGCTCTCCAGGAGCTGCAGGCAAGGGGAAGCCGCTGGACTAATCCAGGTGGATTTTCCCAGGGGATGTGTGTGGCTGTAGGCAGACCTGCCGTGGCTGTCGTTTGGCACGTGGGGTGGTTAGTGCCTGGTGTCCCGAAAGGCGGCTCTCACCCTAACAAAGGCTTGTCTCCTGCACTTTATAAACTATAAATTTTGACCAGCAGAGTGTGTCGCTGGAGTCTCGTTAACATTTCAGTGAACTAAGCGTAGCTGTGGCCTGTGACTCGCTCGGTTTCTCGTGTTGTTGTTTCTGCCTCTGTAGCTGCTGAAGTCCGAAATGATTCCTGCAATAGCAGATGTCCTGCTGTAACTTAAGTTCAAGGCAAAAAAAGGCCTGTTTTGGTTAAGACCTGAGTCTTCTTTTTCAAGTGGCTCTGGAAGAAAGCCACACAATCCGAAAAATAATGTTAATACAAAATGGTTATGGCCAGTTACTTCAAACTGTTTAAATTGCTTCCTTCTCTGGAGGCTCCTGTTTGGAGACATTAATGTGTTTGAGCGAAGACGTCAGTGATTTACGCTCCCAAACCTATTTCTGCAAGGCGAGCTCTTCCATCGAAGACGCGCGCTGGGTGGCACAGGGCAGATGCGCAGCTTTCCCCTCGGCTGCCGCCCGCATGCACATCGTGTCATGTGTTGGCTGCAGTTTTGTTTCAAGGCTGTGTGCTGTTTGTTGTTGGATTGTTGGTTGTTTTTTTTATTTTAAGCTTACTTGCAAAAGATGCGAGCTTCCCTTCCCCTCCTTGCCCC
>JAOXJK010000001.1:93943299-93967550 GCA_025774025.1 Xenus cinereus
AGTCCCAGGATGCCAGTTTAGAACCCTCAGGGCTGGGGCCAGTTTGGAAGCAACCAACCTCCAACTCCTTCACCTGCTGCCCGGTCTCAGCTTCTACTTGGTGTCCTCCCTCTCCTACAGCACCGAGCTCGGAAGTGGGGAGCCTGCTCCCAGAAAGCCTCGAGCACCTCGTTGGCTTTCCCCTGGGCCCACGGAGGTCTCCTGCGAGGGCATCGCTCAGCAGAGCTGCCAAGTGTGGCTTCTCCTTTTCCTCACAGCCGGTATTTACTGTCCTTTCCCTCTTCCCAAAACACTGGGTGGTGCCTTGGTATGACCGGAGAGTTGGCTTGTGGGCTCAGGAGCCCTAAAACAGCCAACGTGCCTGGCCCCTCGCCCGTGGGAGCGGCGCCTGGGTGGCCGGTGGGACCTGCACCGGCTGCTGGGCACACACCCGTACCCCTTTGCTGTGCCCCAGTAGCCCTGCTGGCCTGGGAGGTTGCCCTGCCCCACAGCCCCGTGGCTGCCTGGCCACGGCACAGCTGCTGGGTCCAGCCCCCCGCCAGCTGCTTTTCAGCCCCCCCCCTGCATCCCGTGGGGGTACCGGTGCCATGATGCGGTTACCGGCCGTTTGGTCACAGCGCGGGTCACCGTTGGCCCTGGGTGGCAGCAGCATTTCTGAGACCTTCTCATTTACCCTGGGAGGTCTTCTCTACGGCGCGCCGATCCCTCCTGCCCCCGAATTGCTGTGCCGTTCGGGCCGGCGTATTTCCCAAACCCCCTCCTTCATCCGGATTTAATGCTCACCTGCTGCTCAGGTGTTGGGTTAGTGGATGTGTGTTGCCTTTGAGCGGGGCGGGTGTTTTGTTTTGATGTGGAAGCGGTGTGTTTCTGCCAAACAGCAGCTGTGCGGCCCCAACAGAGAAGACGTTTCCGTTGGGGCCGGTAGTTTCCCATTTCATCCACCAGTTTCATTAAAAACTTGGTCAAGAAAAAAAAAAAAAAGCGGAACCTGTTGTGCCTGTTCTGCCTCAACAAGTCCGTTTGAAAAGTGCTTGTCAACCACATGACCATCTTACTCTTTTGTAAAAAATTAATAATTAATGTTTGAAGTCCTGACTTCTTTTCAGAGCCTAGGTTATGTTTATGAGGAAGCATAGTAGCAAATAAAACCTTGTCCATTTCTTAAACCGTTTCTCACTTTATAAAGGTTATTTTTGGAGATCCTTGAGCCGATTCCCACAAGCCTGGTGGTTGGTACCTTCTGGGTGCCACTGGTAAGTTTAAGATAAACGTACTAATTTGGTTTTACCTAATAAGTGGCTGTTACCTGGCATGCAGACTGAGGAAAAGAACATGTAAATGGAGTAAAAAAAAAACACTAAACAACAACATAATGAAACATTTTAAAGAACTGTGGGGGTGGTTGTTTTTATAAAGAATGTCTAAACTCCTATTTGACCATCCTACTTGCATTCAGTACGTTTTGAGTACCCTTTTTAAATACCTTTTTAGTTACATATTTGAAATACCATGCACCACTTAGTTTTCATAATTAAATTTTTATTTTTTTTTTTTTTTACGTTTACCGTATAGGACAAGGGGAAAGACACGCAACGTCTTGGGCGGTTTGTTCAGCAGTGCTATTGCCCTGTGTGCCACAGCCCTGGGGGTCCCGGGGCGCTGGGGGTCCCCCCCTCCCCAGCAGACACTTTTCCTTCTGCGGCTCCCGTACCGCTGCCTGCGAGGGAGCGCTCTCCGGGCCTTCGCCTCCCCTTTCCTTCCTGTCAGCAGAGGCCACCCGCTTGTGCTCTGCGTTATGGACGTGGAAAATAGATTATTTGCTGATGTCTTTTATGTATTCAAAGCCCGTTATTTTGTCTTTGTCGAGCTAAACGATGCTAGTGTTCACAGAGCTTTTCCTTTATTTTTCTTTGCCCCTTTTCATCATTCCTTTTTCTTTTCTTTGCCCTTTTTTCACCCCTTTTTCTTCCCCCATCTTTCCCTGTCTTTTTACTGTTTGCTCACTTTTCTTTAATTTTTAAAATCTTTTTATTATTTTTTTTAGTGTATATTCTAGACTACAGCTACCAAGTTACATTTTAACAGGAAGTTTCCCTGCTGACAACAAGCAGTTGTTGGCAGCCTAACTGTGATAGTCTTAACTTTTTTGGTTGGTTGGTTGGTTTTTTTGTTTGTTTGTTTGTTTTTTACAGTTTTCCAGCACTGTAGCTAATGTAGCACTCCACGTTTGATTTACATACTGAATTTCAGGCCAAGTGTTCGTTGAAACACTCACTTGCCTGAGTAAGGTCCAATCACCTGTGTTTGGCAGGGGCATAAGGAAAGCCTCATAGTTGAGCTCTGAGCTAAGTTTTTCTTTTTAATTTCCTAATCAAGTTTACTCATACACTGTAGTTACAGGATCCAGTACCTAAGTGTCCCTTTTGAGGGCAATTTTGTAGCAGGTTGGGGTTTGCCAGTCTTCCACTTGCTTTAATGAGGACGTTCCTAACGGCTGAAGAACTCCCTACAAAGTAAAATACTATTTTATTGTATTTCTTCATGTTATCTTCTATGAATGAAGAGGAAAAAAGAGAACTAGAAAGAAAAACAAACAAGAAATGGTTATTTAAAATCAGCCATCATTAAAAGACTTTGCAGTAGATTGCATATCTCCTCCTAACTTTTCAAGCTTTATTTCTTATATCGTGCTTAAGTCGCATGGAAAGATTCATGTTCATTTAATATCTTTTAAAACACAGCTGCCTGAAATGGTGACGCAACCATATCTGGGCAGAGTACTCCTTGCTCAGAATAGTCAAGTTTTTTCTGTTTATTGAGCGCACAAAGTTTTCTTGTTCAGTGTGAGGTTTTCTTCTGTCACCCTGTGCACTTGCTGTCTGTGTGGTTTCCATTTTAAAAGCAGATTTGGAGAAATGCCCTTACAACCATTCTGACTGATAGCAGTGAAGAACTAGCTATGACAGTATTAACAAAACACAAAAATAAATTATATGCACATAAAAAAGGCCAGTGAACAATAGTAACAAATTTATACCACCACCCCTTCTTTTTTTTAATTTGAAGCATCCTGGTATCATTGCTAATGCTGAGTACAGTTGTACAACATAAAGTGCTTTTCAAACTAGACAAAACGTTGATTTCTTTGCATTAAAAAAACAAAAAACATCTTATTTTTTGTGCATATGTGAATGAGCTGAAAAAGAGTAAAGCTGAAGTTTAAAATCTGCTGACATATAATAAACGTTACTTTTATTCCTCTTTGGTAGGTATGAAAGATTCACTTAACCTCCAGAATTCAAAAAAGTGCTGTTGACGTTCT
Source organism: Xenus cinereus (assembly GCA_025774025.1). Taxonomy (NCBI): domain Eukaryota; kingdom Metazoa; phylum Chordata; class Aves; order Charadriiformes; family Scolopacidae; genus Xenus; species Xenus cinereus. Next base: position 93,946,622 of record JAOXJK010000001.1, read on the forward strand.
TTTGATGATTTTGGGGTTTAATTCTATGTATTAGGGAACAAAGAAAGCAAACAACTCAGATCTGAGTTTAAGAGAATAAGGAATAGTTTAAAATCATTTATGAAGATGGAAGAGTGTGTCATTAAAAATTAAGTAAGACTTGTTGCTGTGTTGCTAAGCATTTTGTGTGGTGACAGTCTATCCCAAACCTCTGCTAGCAAACAGGACTCCACTGAGTCTCAGCATGTCCCCCATTAAAGCATCACATCTCCGAAAGTTAGAAAGCTCATTAATGGCTTTCCGCTGTGAAACAATAAAGAATATATTCACTGACTGGTCAGTAATTAGTGCCAACTAGTTTTTGTCCTTTATGACAGAAATACTCTGATTCATTTATTATGGTCCTAAAAGAAAACTATTTTTTAAAAAAGCATGTTGTATTCGTGTAGGGGTATTTTACTGACAGCAATCTCCTTTTGCTTTTATTTGAAAATTCAAATAGCTCTTCAGCCCACTCGACCTGTGAGAACACGAGCTCATTTCCCAGTCTCCTGCTTCTTTGTTGAAACAGCGCAGTTCACTGACGTGGTAGCCCCCAAAACACCGGGCCAGTAGTGTCATAGTTCAGTCCTCTTTTCTCTTTTTTGGTATTTGTTGTTATAAAGTAGTAGAGAATTTAGATAGTGTAAAATAGAGCAGAAAGTGTGGAAGATCCACTTGAATTTTTCCCATTGCTCCTTTGTACCAGTAATCTGCATGGAGTCAGCTGAGGGCCCAGCTGGGCTCCAGGAAGTGTGGTTTTAAGGTAACAGGAAAATAGAAGTGCATTTCCACTGTCCTCATGGAAATGAGTGCTGCTGAAGTTCAGACATTCTTCCACGGAGAACCTTCCAACAGGGACTGCACAGTACTCCCAATTCGCATCTCTTGGGTTTTGCTTTTGCAGGTCTTGGATTTCTTCCTAGCCTGTATTACAACATGTGCCTTAGAGCATTTGTTTACTTTTAAGGATTTGGGTGTTTGTGGACATAGTTTGAGGAATGCCTGGTGAGTGCTGCTTGTTCGGCACAAGTACTAGCAGCATTTTCAGTGACAGATCAACCATGGGGTGAAATAGTCCCAAAATTAGGACCGCAGAAGTTGGTTACCTGTATATGTCAGGCTTTGTAAATAACAGGAAGATAGGAGGAAAATAAAACCTAATGTTAACGAAGGCAGTCAAACGCTTGTTGTTAATGAACACTTGGATACAGTTGTGTAGTTGAAATGGAAACACATGCTGTAAAAAGCTAAACAATCATTCTTCTCCCCAGCTTCCCTTGCCCCCATCCCCTGTGCAGCTCTGTTCTTAAGGATTCTTAATTATTTTTTTTTTCTGAAGCCCTATTAGGTATACATATTTGTAAGACATCCAGGAAAACTGTGATTCTTTGATTATTGTTTCCAAAACCAGAAAGGAAATAATACAGCCAGCACACACACGCGCACAATTTTTTTACCAGTGTGATATCTCTGTAACGTTTAATCTGTATCTGCAGTAAAGGCAGGTGTAGAACATAACCCTGAAGGTATCTCTTGCTGTCAATGGCTTATGAATGTCAGCCTTGACAGGTATCCTCTGGTGACGTTATAAAGTGTATGTCACTTAATTTTAAGCAAAGCTGTCTATACTTTTGTCTTGTCTTGTTGGAATGTTGCTACTTTGCCCCTAGTGTCTGTCACCTTTTTTGTCATCCTTAAGCTGAGAAATATCTTGTAAAATCTTATTAGCTCATTTCAATTCTTTTTCTTCTTGCTAACTTCTAAAAGCCATTACATCTGCCTTAAGAGATACGTGATATTTTTACTCATACTGTAGAAGAAACTACATTTTTTGTGACATGGTTGAGAAATCCCAGTTATTACAAACCCTGCTCTTTGGGTGCTGTGTATCGTCTATGCTTTTAAGCCCCAAATCCTGCAAAGACTGCCCGTGACTTGTTCTGTGACTTTCTATGGAACTATTTAATTGCCAAGCTTAAACACATGCTTCAGTTCTTGTAGGGTCCAAGTCCAGCTCTCTTTTCAAAAGCTTGCTGGTAGGGATGCTTGCCAGCACTCTGGGATCCCTGAGAGGGAGAGAAGGAGCTGGTATTTTTGCTTGCTTCTCTCTGCCAGCTTCCTGTCTCCCGTACAAAATGAGCAACTAACAGGCTATTGATGATGTGTCGAGGGGGGAAAAAAATCAGGTAAATAAATAGAATCTGAAGAGTCCACTAAATGGGTTCTATTGATGTTTTGCCGTTCAACAAGTAAATAATGCCAGTAAAACTTGCGCTGTCATTTAATCATACGTGTATTCACTTGGCCATGCAGTGTCTTGTCTAAGTAGTTACGCTATAACTTGCCAAAGTATTGCAGATAAGAAAACAAATGAAAATGTCCATGTTAGCTATGTTTTGCATTTGACTGGATTATTATTTTTTTTATGGGACAGCTTCTCTCATGATTATATAATTGCATGTGAATATACCAACAATTATGACAGAAATGTCCATGAAGTGTGAGGACAGTAGTATGGAAGACAAAACAACCCAAAAAACCCCAAGTTCATCACACTATGTCAGCATCCTGTTTTTTTAAAAGGAAAAGTCCCCCTGCAATGTAGTAGAGAATTAGAATTTTTTCATGTTGCCAATCCTACATTTGACCGAGAGGCATCAGCCAAAAGTAAGCACCAAAAAAAGTCTCTGAAATGTAGATCAAAACCTATGAGAACTTGAATAAGCAAAAATTAGGGAAAAGGGATTTGGAAACACAGAAGTATTAAAAAATAGGGGCTGAAGTAGTTCATTTGGTACTGTTATGAATGACCCCACATTTTATAGGAAAGAAGAGAGGGCATAGAGAATAGAGTGTATACTTATACATACTTAAAAGGGCGAGGGGCTTCCAGGCCATGCTGCAAAATGACTGAATTCAGTCTGTGGCCTCAGTCCTCACATCAGTGGGTTAAATCAGGAAGATTTTTGTTGTTGACCATTGCAGAGATTTCACTCCGAAGTGGAAGCGAAGAGCTACTGTGTGTCTTTCTGTAGTACATGGTGCCTGTGTAACAGCCAGGAGTTGACTTACTCTGCGCCTTGGGTCTCCTAAATGCTTGCTCAGCTCATAGGGTGATGACCCATCTTGCTAAAAAGCCTCTTTATAGTAGAACTGCTGCTTCAGGGTGATGACTAGGGTAAAATGGTTCACTAAGAAAGCAACCTAATGAGCATCACTTGAATTCCTGGAGCTGAGCGAACCTTTCTATTTCAGCAGTAATGTGCAGTGAGCGTTGGTTAATTTATCTTGGGATAACTGGGTGTTCAATACCTGGCCTTCATGCGTGGAAAACAGAAATTATTTGTGAGCTGAGTGGTAGTAAAGAGAGATAATGTACTGAGAGCCCCTTTGGGACTTGCAAGGTGACTGGTGCCTAGGGTCTGTGCTGCCTTGCCAAGCTCAGCGTGAAGCACAGTCAGGGTCTCAGGGGTGATGGAGAACAGGTGTAAAATACACTGTGGGATCACTTAAGTCCTGTGAAGTTGTCTCTTGCTCATCTTTCAAAGGGCAGCAGGGCAGAGAGGTGCCAGCTGAAGGCGATGCTGTTGTTGAAGTAGCACTGAGACTTCAGCTGACCTTTGTAAAGGAGGATCATGGCGCAGTCTTCAAAACATTAACTTCGTTTCACACTACCATGGTAGAAGGCTACCAGTAATACTCATCTTACTTAGGACTGACTGTAGGCAGAAACTGTATGAGTAGCTTGCCTAAATAAGTTGGTGGTAAGGGCTGGAGTAGCTGACTCCCTGTCGTACTTGTAGCACATTTATCCTGCTCAGAAATAGGCCACATACTTTATGGACTACAGTAATAGGCAGATCTCTATCATTTAACAAACTCTTGAGACTCAGCAGATCTCTGCTACCCACAGGAGCTGAAGTTCCTGCTCGAACAGTAATTCAGCTACTTTGTCGATTTGTGTCGGAAAATACCCCAAACAAAAAAGCAAATGGTGTTTCAGCACTTTTGTAAGAGAGACAGGTGGAGAGCACAGTGCCATGTGGTACATGGTGGAGGTCATGGTGGGACAGAAGCAATGTCAAACTTGCATTTCGTGATACTGGATTGCGCCTTAATTTCCTACACTTTAATGTTCTTTTAAAACCAAAGTTGTTTCTGTGTATTTGGAGCCACTTTGCAAGTCATGGACAAAGATTTAGGTGAAATGGTGCATGATTACGTGCCGTATAATACTTGCCGAAAAGACAGGAGTTCATTGAAAATGAGGAACAGGTGCTGTAAAATCAAAGTTTAGATATGCTCCAAGTAGAAGTGGCATGATGGGGACAGCAAAGTGTGAAGCTTAATGCCAAGCTGCTGTGAAGTTACAGGGCATCCTTAACTGGTGTGGGCCAGGTACTGCTGACGAGTGGGGAGGAACTAACAAATTCCAATACACATGCATGAAAATGCCATTTTTAAATGTAGGTTAAGATTTCTGAACCTGCTTCCTTCAGAGTTCAGTTATTTCTTCCAGCGAGCAGTGTCTGAAGGTCCTTCAGCTTTCTGTGCTGTTGAGATCTGTCGGCGAAGCAGCTGCTTGTGCACATTTCTGGTACAAACAAGGGCGTGCTGCCAGAATGCCAGAGAGTTAACCAGCAAGAAACACACGTGGAAGAGATCAGCAAAAAAAAAAAGAAGAATTAATGATTGCTAAATCTGTGGCATATGTAGGAGCATGGCTGGAGCTGTATGGGCTGTAGCTGCTGAACACCGCTGTCTGAGATGGTTCTGGTGAGGCATTTGCCCTGACGGTGGCACTAGGGATAAGGCAACTGGTTGTCACAGCTTTCCCTTCTGGTGCTGTAGGCTGAAACATTAGTGCTCTAGCAGGCATCTTACAGAAAGCAGCGTCCTAAAATGCGATGTGGCCTTGCCGTTACAAGGCTTGACCTCTTTTCATGCCCTTCTCCCGAGAGTCAACACTGAGCTTCTTCTGGCTTTGCCTGTGGGACCAGGACTTAGCCCAGCTGCTTTGTCCTGCTGGCGAGAAGTCCCTGTGAGACTTCATTAATTTTCGTTGGCTTTATAAAGATCTAGCTGGCTAACCACTCTCCGGTTTCAGTTTGTTTTGATGTTTGCATTGATTTCTTGGAAAGCCAGCCATGCTCCTGTCAGGATTATCCATTGACATTACACAGTGTAAACAGAAGGCTACAAGGGACCAGACTCTGCTGGCAGTGCTTGCTTCCTGTGGGCTTTGGTACTCGGATGTGGTGTGCTGATTTTATTTATTTATGTTATTTATTGATGTTATTTGTTTGCCCCTTACTTGGGTAGCAGATCTTTAAGCCACCCCTTAAATTGGTAGTTACCATCTGTTAAGCATTATTTTTACTGAGCGGTAGTTCTGAGGTATTTTTTAGATGAGAATGCACACACACAGAGGTTAGGTGTGTTAGTGTATATTATTTACCTTCTGTGTGCATTTGGTTCAGAGGATGGTTTGTTTTGTTTGCTCTGCGGGGGCTTTGGTTGATGAGTACTTTGGAAGTGTCAGGGTAACTACTTCTGGTTGTTTGCTTCAAATTCACGTATTAAAATTCACTTCTCCTAGGCAGGGAGACAAATTTCCCTATTGCACCTTTTAATGGCACTTGGGAAATCCTAGCTCATGGTGTCATGGGGTTCTGCATCAACATTGCTATATGTAAGTGCATGATTAATAGATGAGTGGCTGGTGATATGTTCCACTGTTGAAAAAGAGGGCAAAATATGAAAAACCGTAGTAGACACAGGTGTGGGAGAGCTGTGGAAGTCTCTCACTTACTTGACTAGTATGAGGGCTTTTCTGCTATCTTTCAGGCAGGAGCACATTCAAGAGCTGGACTGGCTAGTGTCCTTGCTTCACGCTCTTAAACTGTGTGTTGCTAGTTAATCTGGCATTAGGTAGGAATGTTAAGATTGGAAAAGATATGTATATGCTGTTGTTGATAATCAAAAGAAATCTCTATCTAGTATCTTGCCAGAAACTTCTGAAAGTCTTGCATTAGTGCACCATATATCTGTCACGGATTTGTTTAAATATGATGCTCATTTATGCCTACGGGTTTGTTTTGAACTTATGACTGTTTTTGCATGACAGGTCACAGTAATGAAAGGCAGTAGTAGGAATAAGGATCATTCAACAGAAGGAGAAGGAACTGGGAAGCGACCAAAAAGAAAGTGTCTTCAGTGGCATCCCCTGCTTGCCAAGAAACTCCTTGACTTCTCTGAAGAGGAGGAGGAAGAAGAAGAAGAGGAAGATATTGATAAGGTAGACTTCATTGGATGCTTTGACCATAGAAGGTTAATGGTGGGTCGGATTCTCCCTAGGTATGTTTTTATTTTGTTTGCCTTCTAGCTATTCTTTTGTGTGAATAGACACAGCCAATTAAAAGAAGTGACACTGTGCCCATAAGACTGTAAAGGCAAGTAGCAAATAACACAAAAAAAGTGAATTGTCAATCATGCTTTTAAAATCTTGGACAAAACTATTTATTTTTTTTTTTAGAATTAGACTGGAAAAAAATGTAACTGGCTTGTTTTAATAACGAGTTGTACATCTTGATCATGATAATATAAGGTGGCTTTTTGACATGGCTTTTTTACTTGTTTGTTTTGGACATAAAGTTAGCCTGTGCTTGTTATCTGCTGCTAGTGGCTCTGAGATCATACCGAGCTAATAGTTTTCTTTCTATATTAAAGATTTAAAAAATACAAAGATTAAAAGGGAAAAAGAAGGAAAAAGCCACCAACAATTTTTACTATCTTTGCACGTGAAATTCAGCTGGAATAATCTGTCTTTGGTTTGATGCTTGGTATTTTAGTATTGTTTGGTGATGCTGGCCTTTACCCATTTTTTCATAAGGACCCCACAATGTGACACCTCGCAGATGTACAGTTAGACTCATCCTCTGTAACAAGAAGTAGGAATGGGTTATGAAGACGTGATGTTTCCATCACGTGGATAATGTTCATATCTGCATCTCCGTGATGCCTTCTTACGTCAGGAAGGGAGAGGTCACTGCTGAGAAGACTGCCTTGAGCCACATACTGATAAGGAAGAGTGACCCTGACAAGGCTGAGAAGCGGCAAGGAGGAGCCTGGTACTCTTGGCAGTGCTTTCTGTTGACCTTACAGGTCACTTTCACAATGTGGTATAAAGTGGCGGTGTTCCGGTTAGGTAGGAGATGGTTTTCTGTCTCACACAGTAATTCCTTTCATTTAGTCAGAACTGGTCTTCTGTGGCGTGTCCCCTTGTAGGAATGGTACACTATAAGTAGAGAGTAGAATGGGCCTATAAGTAGGGGGAGTATATTTTGGCAGTGTGTTCTGTTGAGATTTGCCCCTGTCTTTGCCTGGGCAGCTGTGCTGGGACTGCAATGCAGCACGGCTCACAGGCTGAGATGGGGAAACAACTACTACCTATGCACTTTCCTTCCTATGCACTCTGTAGTTGCAAACACGTTGGATTGAGGTCGAAGGTAGCTCTGCTCACCTCATCCCACTGAGGTGATTTCTAGTTTGTAGGAAGCAGGTAGGAAGGATCTCATCCCTCCTAGAGAGGTAGAACGCTCCTCAATTTAGAAATCCGCTCCACTTCCAAGTCAGAGTTTGTCTTGCAGAGAGCGTGGACCGTCAGGTGAGGAGGTTTGATGTAGAACTCCGGGTCTTCTGGATGGAATGGATAGCGTTTGGAGACAGCTGTGTGTAGCCGTGTGCGTCTCCCTTGTTCACATACATACACGGACTCTCAGTCTCCGTGAGAAGCGTGGGTAACTGAGCTTACAGCCCTTCCCTTTCGGTTCTGCTAGGTGCCGCTCCTCGGTGCTGATGGTTTAGAGCAGGATGCTGATGAAACCGAAGATGATGAGTCCTCAGAGCAACGAGCTCGCCGACCAATGAATGCATTTCTCTTGTTCTGCAAACGCCATCGCTCTCTCGTGCGAAAAGAACACCCTCGCCTTGATAACCGTGGCGCAACCAAGATCTTGGCAGATTGGTGGGCTGTTCTAGATCCAAAAGAAAAGCAGAAATACACTGACATGGCCAAGGAAGTACGTAGAGGGATTTCATTACATGTTTGTCTGTCTTCTGTTTCTCAGTGTATTCAATGTTTACTGTGGGGTCTTTCTCTTCCCTGAGCTCCTCGGCTTCCCTAGTGGAACTGTGGTGCCCAGAGCTGCTGCTGTTCTTGCGTTGATTCACTTGGTCCTTTGGACCCGAATGAAAAGAAATTGGCCTGTGTACAGAAACTAATCTGGCTGTAGTAGTCATTGGAACAAATATATGCACTTCGTGATAGATATCACCTGATAATTCCTGCAGTACAAGCATTAACACGTAAATTATATGGTTCAGTATCAGCTGACCGTAGTGATACTTCCTTGAGCTGTGTGTTTGCCATGGATCATACAGGTTGCTGTTATAGTACAGGTGGATCGAACCAAAAGCATAGTCAACAAATGTAGTCCCTTTTTACCTTTGATGCTAAAGAATTTTAAATTTACTAGTGTTTCATGAAGTACTCTCCCTAGGTATTGCTACAGGTTTCTGATATAGCAGCCTTTGATGAAACAGAGTCCAGTACCTGAATCAGAGAGCAAGACACAGTCAGAGTCCTTCAACTCAGAGCAAGGAAAAGAGATTTATTGCCATGTTTCACAAAATTCTACATTACTTTAAAATTTAAATGATGTTTCTTAGGCGATAGCCTTCATGGTAGAGTGGCCCCAAGAAGGCTGTGGATATTGCTGATGGAGAGTGAAAGACAAAGCCAGTTACATAGGCTAATAACATCACCCCAAACCAGATCACTTTAATTACCTGTGTGATCTAGATTGTGGGTAACCACTGAATTGAATCTTAGAAAAAATAATGGAGGGTCAGCGAGAAAGAACATCTCTCTCATTCATCAAGTAATGCTAGTATACTGCAAGTACAGATAGCTGCGGAACAGTTGGGGAAACTATCATCTGTACGTACCCTGTCACCTGAAGTTGTCTGCTGCTCTTAATGTGTGTGTATAAGGTCTGGCTGTTCAGGAAAAATAAAGTGTCCAGCCTGCCAGGTCCTTTTCGAAGCAGAGTCTGTAGTACCCCTGCAGTCTCCCATCTGTGACAGTGTTGAAATACTTGAGTCTTAGCTTTGTCCAGCCATTTCTGATTGGTTCGGCATTCCCACTTACAAATTAGCGATGCTTCTTGAAGTGTGTGGGAAGAGGGCAATTAGGACATCCAGTACGGATACACAGAAAAGAAAGATGAAAATTAAGAAATAATTTTTGGTAGAAACAAACCTGATGTGACTGTTTTTCTTAGCCTTTTGTATTGCTGAAGGAAACTCATTCATTAAGAAGGAAAATAATTGCCGAACTTCTGTATGAAGTCAAAGATCTGAAACTATTAATCATATTGTTACAGAAATCATTGTTCTGTAGTGATTTATTTGCTTTTCTGGGCATGAAGAACAAATTGCATCTTCAGTGTCAGAGAGAAACAATAAATCTAAGGAATTTAGATCATTACGACTAGTTCCAAGAATGTCTAAAGAGAGCGAGCGTATAATTTTTATTCTTTAAACAGTTGCATGTTACAACAATAATTAGCAGCTATAATGTGTCATTGAATGTATTTGAGTCTTCACCACCAGGCCTATTCTCTGTGTGTGTGTGGATCAGTTGTTTGTTTTAACACTCACTTTTATAGTTAGGTTTACTGCGGAGACTGTCAAAAAGATGTTAATGTCAAGTCTGGTGCGAACCATTTATTGGTATTTTTCTTTTTCCTAAGGAGAGCTCATTTGAAAGTCAAGAAGGTAAATGCTATTGGAAGGACATAAAATTACCATTGTATTAGTAAGAGGTTTAAAATACAGTGGATGAGCTTCCATTACATAAATGTAGCTTTTCAATGCCATTTGAATTCCAGTTTTCACCGCATAGCCTCTAGCTACTGCCCTGGCAGGGCACACATCTCCCAAAGGACCCCTGTGTCCTATCTCCTATCCCCACATCGTGTCTTGTGTACCCTGAGCATCTGAATCCAGGGATACAAACGGGCCTGACGGAAGCGGTCCCTACAGCAGTGGCTACAACCCCAGTTATTTTACAGTCTTGAGAATGTTTTTACTACTTGAAGCCAGAGTTTACAAAGCCAGTTAACTCAGATCAAGCATCAGGCAAGCAGCTTTCAGTTTCTCACCTACTTAGTACCGGTGGTTGATGGTATCTCAGCAGTGTGGCATATTTACTTAAACGCGTACCTAGCTATATGGAAGATCCAGGATTTTGGAAGACAGTGAGGTGTCTGAACATTTTGCCAAGTGGAATTATGAGAAGTTTTCTATTGCGTTGGACATCTATCCGTGATTTCCACTTAGAGGATAACTGGATGTATGATTCATTTAGGCACTTTGGAAAATCCCATTATATATGTGTATGTACCTTGGAGTGCCTTAGTTTCCTAGGAAAAACTCATCCCACGCTCCCTTTGTTTTCAGTCCTGTGGCTCATGGTCTCTTCTAGCAACACCTGCCTTGAAGACCTCATACTGTGCCTGCAGTGTCAGCTTCTGCTGGTGTTTTCTTTAGGAGCAGGCTTTTTATTTGTATCCTACAGACTTTGCAGATCATCTTAACTTTGAAAGTTTCATTATAGAGGATTTAAGCTGATAAATACTCCCAAGTGGAACCACAAGTGTTCCTGCCATTTGTTAGCATTTCCTTTCACTGAGGGAAAAATGAATTCTGGCCACTCATAAATATTCTTCAGCATTTCAGTTACTACAGTAACAGGAGTAGTGTTCTCCTGTTAACTTTTACAGGGCTTACTGGGAATATTCAGCTGTCTTGGAAAATTTCCAGTGAGATTATTATTGTTGAAGCCTTGCTTCCTTTGCTAGAAAACACTTCATTTTTAAATACATCCTTGCATCGTCAGGATCCAGGCAATTGGGATTGTTTCCTGTAGGGAGCAGCCTGATGAATCCAGGCTGCTGCCATTCGGTGGGCAGAGCTGAACACCTCCCCGGGAGTGCTCGGCCGGTGGTCTCACAGGTAGAGATAGCCTTGCTGTGCCACTGTTTTGGCAGCTGCCTTGGAGTAGGAGGGAGCAAATATTCTGGCTTCCTGGCTGGAGTCTGGCAAGTTCACTGAGCGAGGTACAGACCGTAACATGTAGCGCGAGCCCTGTGTCCTTCAGGAGTAAAAAATGGAGCATAGTATTTTCTGGGGTTTTTTTGGGGGGGCAGGTTTTTTTGTTACATCTCAGGGATTCATGTGACATTTAATATCCGGTTGGTGGGATTTAAGCATCCATTTAAAGTTAAGCATGTGCTAACTGCTACCCTGAGGTGTAGCTAGAATCCACTGGTGAGCTCCTGTTCCCACTGCTGGAGAAAGTAAATCTTTTTTTATTTGGTGATGACAGCAACTCAGGGAGTTGCACTGGAGCACAGCACCTTTTTTAACCTCAGCTCTAAATGACACTGGTCCCACTGTGTAACACATCTTACCCCAGGCTTTCACAAAACAGAAATAATACATCAAACCTACCCCACAAATGCACCCTGTGCTTTTTTATCTTACCTGGAACTTCTGGACGTGATCCTGCTGCTCTGTCCCTACCGCTTATATGGGAACCAAGGTGGTGTCTTTAAGTTAAGATGTTCCGTTGGTTTACTGCACAGTTGGTCAAATGGAGGAAAACAGTAAGCTCCACTATTGCCTTTGGCATTTCTCGTTCCTGTGTTTAAGTTATTTAAGTTATCTTCTCATGACTGGGCAAGCAGAATCTATCGCTTCATCTTAGGCCTTGGTTTAACAGTCACAAAAATCAATGCTGAAAGTCTTTCTGAGATCTGGGTCAGGCCCCTGTATGCATTTTATAAAACTACTTCTTGAGCGTTGTTTAACCTATTACATTTTCTTTCTCATTTATCTTGAGTGTTGAAGCTGTGAAAGGGGCCGATGAGTTGTCCTCCCTCAGTTTGCCTTCTCCCCTTCAGAGAGTGCAGTTAATGTTCGCTTCTTGGCTTTGAGAAGGAAAAAATCCATTAATACAGCAGCTCACTTGAATTGCTCTTGTTGGAAACTGATTAAAAGCTTATTGCTGCCTCGTCTCGCAAATGGCATGCATTCTGCTTCTCATTTGATAGGCAGCCTGTCGGCTTGTCAAATTACTCCATAGTATAATTCAATTACTCAAAGCAGCAACGCTGATGCGAAGAGCTTATGTACCTCATTGCTACCAATTCTGTGCTTTTCACTCTGCAGGCTGGAAATATGATTTGTGAGTGGGCTGTGGCTTTAACAATGGAAGGCAAAGCCGCTTCTCTCTGTATTTCCTTTCCCCCCTCCCCTTCCCTTCCCTTCCATCCACCGGGTTATTTTTGTGGTGTACTGAGCTCCCTAACCAAGCTAAGGGAAAGGTGAGAGGTGTTGCAGTCCGTAGTTCGCAGATTTAAAGCATAGACCCTATTCAAAAAATACAGCGTGTATGTGGGTCAGCGGTCCCTGCAGATTTTTATTATTTATAGCCATTTCTATAAATACAGGACTTCACACAGCGGGTTCGCACGGTGCTGTGCTTCTTGTAAACGGAAACGTTTTTATCCTTGCTACAGTCTGGAGGTAGCAAGTGCCAGCTGACAGGTTACAATGGAAATGAAAGTAGGAGATACAGATGCGATGGGGATCCTGCCACAAGGCGTGCCGTTTATTGATCTGGGAAAACACTGCAGTGACTCTGTGAGAGGACAGGATTTTTTCAGTGTTATTTCTGTATTTGATACCCAAGGGAATATTCTTTTTTTCCCCTCTGCCTATGTTTCTGTGCAGGCATGGGCATGAAACACAGGTGCACCATATCTGGGACTGATGACAGCTGGGGGGGTGGGAACACATGCAATCACAGAAGAAACTGCCCTGCCATATAATTTAGGATAAAACCACTCTTTTGGCCGGTTGTTGCCACTGAGAGCTACCTAGTGCGTGAGGAGGTACTGGGTCCCTTCTCCCTGCGGTGAGCAGTGGTACTTACTGGGTAGGCTCCCACAGCAGCCAGTGCTGTACACCCCTATCAGTTGTTAGACAAACATTTGCAGCTGGAATGCATGGCATGTTCCTCTGATTCACCCAGTCTCCACTTCGCATAGCAACACATTTAAAATACTGAAATATGTTCTTCTTATTGCTGTTAACGTTCAAAATTTTTTTTGTTTTGGGTCCGGTCAGCAAGATGCTTGGAAAATGTCACTGTTGCATTTCGTGAATAAAATAGGACCCTCTCCTTCCCCCTGCCCCCCAAACCGTGTAGAATCCAGGCTTTTTCCCCTACCCCCCATGTATAGTCTGGTATGGTTTGTTTTTCTGCCTCGTACTAAGAATATGGCAAACAACTGAGATGTGTGCTTTGTGTTCAAGGCCAAAGAAAGTTTTAAATGCTCCCAGTTTATTTTATGCAGCCATACAGCATGGTGCATTTTGGAAGGAACGCTGGGGTGATGTATCAGAAGCTACTGAAAATGAGATGATACTGGTAGTGGTTTACTTCCAGTGCCTGGTTTGGGAAAGCATATACTCAAATATTCTAAAGTAGGGAACTATTAGACAAAAATGAGTGCAAGGTAAGGAGCATCATGCTGCATTTATTGCTAAATGTATGTTTTCATCTCATTCAGGCTATAAAGTAAACACAGATTGTACCTGCAAAAGAATTCAAATAGCTGTCTTTCCCAGAGACTGAGTATACAACCAGTGGGGAGCAGTTTGCAGGATCAGAACTTCAGCCTGTGCTGGGTGATAAGCCCTGAGGAGAGGAAAGAGAAACCCCACTTCTTTAAATACAGCTCTACTTCTCTTAATATTTCTTCTTACTAAAATGTGTTGGTGGTCAGACTCTAAGCATGTGATTAAACTGTTAAAAAATCAAGATGTTTAAGGATTATTTACTGTATTAAATCCTCTTACACTGCACTCTGTTGCCTTGTGGATAGTATAATGTCATGACTGGTAATTTTCCTTTTCTTTTCTAGTACAAGGATGCATTTATGAAGGCAAATCCGGGGTACAAGTGGTGCCCCACAACAAACAAACCTGTTAAAACACAAGCATCCACTGTTACAAACAGGAAAAAACTATGGGCCTTAGCATCAGACACTGCAAAAGATATACCAAGCCCGAGGAAAGTGACAAAAAGTGAAGAAATGCCACAGCTTAACTTCGGGATGGCAGGTGAGATTTCCTTCTATGTTACTCAGATACAGCATCCTCTGGTTTTTTTTGTTTGAGGAAGTGGTGTTGAAATTGAACTGCGATACCAGTTTCCTTTACTGCACATGGTACTGGAGTGCAGAGAAATTTATTTAGTTAAATTAGTTAAACTTCTGCATAACAACTGTCTCAAAATTTTCCTTAGTTTTACTTTCAAGACTCAGGTCCAGATATGTGACATCATAACCCATACCCCAGTTGGGGTCTGGATTTGATTGATTTTTTAATTCCAGTTTATCTGCTGTTAAAATTCTTCATTTTCTAGTAAAAAAAGAAAATGCTTATTATGTGCATTCTTCTTCTTAGAGCGCTGTACTATGATTAGTAATTTGCTGTTTACAAAAATAATTTATGTGTGTCTATGAAGCTGGAGGTGTCAACGTTCTTGTGGAACAATGTACTGCTGGAGCTAACTTTTTGTATTTAAATCAAGAGAATGGTAATTTAATTTCACTTAAAATATGCTCTTTTGCCCGTTATACCTTGTAGGAGAGGATTCTAACCTTTTAAACATTTTTTTTTTTAAAGTAATCAATCTGTGAATAAGTGTAGGTGGAGTGCTTGAACTGGTGAAAGGCAGATAATCTCTCACTGCTCACTTACCCACAAATAGCAGAACTGTTGCAATCATGACCTTGAAATACAGAGGCATTAAAGTTAAATACTGGCATCTTAAAAACCTAACAGTCAAGGTGGAAAAGAATTTTTCCCCCACCACCTTTTTTTCTTTTTTTTCTTTTTTTTTTTCTTTTTCAGTTTAAAGTTTCTAATTTTATAAATACTGATGAATTTGAAACTTTATCCTATCCTACCTAGCTTGACAAGTGCGTGGCAGATAGGACTTTTCTGCTTAGAGACATCATGAGCTGGAGAGTGGAAAATGGTTTTATGGAACAAGTGTAAAAGGATAAAAAGACATGTATACCTTTTTGCCAGTATAGTGGTATGAAAATTCCTGTAATGAAATTCCTCTGGCTATGAAAGAACTGTGAAATGTGATCAAAAGAAAGTTTTTTGTGCTACATAGTTAGGATATACGGGAGACCAGTTCTAAAAATTGAGAGCTCCTCCATCCCTTTCTTCTTTTGCTATCAAGAGGAGTAACTTCTATGGTCCTTACAGATCTATTGACTTAACACAAAAACCCAAGTAATAGGTCTTGGTCTACCTCTCTGCCATCCCCCACTGCTCCTGCTGGACTATTCAAATGTAGAGTTTCTGAGCACAGAGAGATCTTGAATCTACACCTGTCAGAGTAGAGGACAGAGAACTTCAGACTTAATTAGAAACTAATCTAATCCGTTGTTTTATCTACAGAGCCATTCATTTCTGAAGGAAGGCTCTTTTGTGCTACATGCGATTTAATTTTTTTTTTAATTACTATTTATTTTACTGCTGACTGAGTCAGTGAACATAATAATTCATAGGGGTCTCACTCCAGTCCTCATGCCAACGAAGCCTGACTATTTCTTGACTATAACAATAGCTCATAAAATAACAACAGCTTCTGACAGAGATGTTAGCAGCATCCAAATCGTGACAAGTCTGCCACACCAAATGGATTACTGTTTTGTCAGCTATATACCAGTTCATGCTAAATGTGTTTTGTTGTGTTCTTCTTGACTTCACGTGATAGTTCAGTTCAACTCTGTTCTATCCAGCACAACTTCTTTTAAAATCCAGGCTTTATACTAGCCAATGAACTAAAGTGTAGATGAACCACCTCAGAAACACTTTTACCTTTAAAATACCACTGACTGTCTTGCATCTTCAAAGCACATAGCTTCTTTAGGACAAGGGTTATATGATTCCAGAGTCATCCCAGGAAATCTCTTTTACTTGTTGGTAGTTGTTAATCTGTCTTGATTGCTTTTTACATACTATATTTCATTTTGGAAAATGCAATATATAGAGAGTAAGATCTCCCTTTCTTCTTTTAAGTCCCACACAATCCATATCTCTCCTTTATTTTTGGCGTTCCAACAATAACCACCCCACTTCTAAGCCTGTCATTGTGTCAAGAGTCTGAGGTGTGGCACCAGCATTGGGCTTCTGACCTCCGGACCCACTAGTGGTGTTCTTGCTTATCCAGCCTGCAAGTTGTGATTGAGCATGTTGTTCTCATGACATGGCTCACCTGTGATCTGTTTTAGGGCTCAGGGTAGAGACAACTGCTGTTCACAGGTGAACGTTACCACTGCAGCATCTACCCTCACAGCTACAGAGCTAAGCGGGCAACAACTTTGCTATACCGATGTGCAAGATTCCCAGTACTTTCACATTTCTGCATCAGAATAAAACCATCTGAGCCAAAAATCTTTTTAATGAAGCAAAGGGTGGAAAAAAGATACTTCCTTGAGTAGGCAATATCTTGATAGCGATGCAGTTATCATTTTTTAGAAAGAAGCTTAATTCTGCACTCAGGTAAAAGTCAAAACTGGTACCTACTGGCCTTCTTTCTGCTTAGTTCTTCCTCAGTTCGTTCTTTTCGCTGACTGAAAAAATGTGACAAACAAGCCAGCCTGCTGAGTATCTATCCAGACCAATACTAACAAAGTGTGTCGTTCCCAAATAGTGAGATGGTTTTAAGTTTCTTCAATATTTAAAGCTGTTGCGAAAGTCACAAGTCTCCTCCCATTCTGCAAGTCAAATGTCTGTGCTGTTTTCCCACTACTGTTGATTTAACTGTAAATTGCTTTAAAATAGCACTTAAAATTCTTAATTCTTTATGCCAATAAGTTCTTAGTGCCATAAGAGAAACATTGTGCTGAGAAGGCACTATAAACATATGGCAGTGTTTGCGTATGTACGTTTTGTCTTGCCTTGGATGAAGTTATTTTGTAATTTGAAACCTTAGTGGAAGGATTTTTGTTTTTATCATGATCAGACATCTAAGCACCAGCCCTCTGCTACAGCTGCATCATAAGCATTCAAGGTCTTCAAGCACCAAATTAAACTTTTGCTTTCCACTTAGCTCTCATTTTTTTTCTTCCTCTTAATTTTTATATTTAAATAAACACTCTAAGTATTTGCTTACTTGGGGAAAAGGCAGTCCTATCCTTGTCCTGTTATATTTAAGCTACTTATTTGAAAGGCAGGAAGCCGAGACCGTCAAGAAGATACTTAGAAGACTTTTTAGACCCATAAGCTGGGTGTTTTCCAGTTGGCCAAAACTGGGGAGGGGGAAGAAGACCCACAGGTAACTCAAGTGAAGCACAAGAGAGCGATGGGGAGCTATCAGTGTGATGTGGGCCCAAGATGGTGCTTTACTGCAATGTGTCAGATACAGGTTTGGCCCGTGTCACTGAAAAGCTCAACAAATTCCTCAGCCCTGCTTATGAGTGGGAATGGGCAAGGGCATTTCCCAGTGGGCATTTTGGATGCAGCTATTCTGCGTCCAAATTTTGCATAACAAAACGGGTAATTGTACCAGTTGGCCTCCATTCCAGGGACTGGTCCCGGACATGTGTTGTAGAAAGAGGTTTTGTACAGTTTAGTGAAAGGAAATTGGAAAATGTGAGTGCACACTTAGTGAAACCTGGGGAAGGGTCTTCGGTGTCTCATCATTACTGAAATTGGCGTCTCAGCAATACAGCAAGGATAATGCTTCCCTTTCTCTCACATTGTGGTTGTCATTTGAGAGATTTGGGCCACAGACTGTCTCCATCTCTATCCGTGACATTCTATTAAATCAGGCCCCTGCACTGCTTTCAAGGCATTCCCCCAAAGTCAGACAGTTAGACTTCATAATGATGAAGAGCAACCACTGTTCTGAGTGGAAAAGCCAGTCCATGAGTAATGCAGTCCCAGTGTTTGTTGCTTTCACTTCTTGTTGTGATTTTCTGAGTTCCTGAGGTGCGGGAAAGCTGGAGGCGAGAAGCTGTCAGCATCAAATACTTGGAGAAAGAACATTTATATCTCCATCTTACTTTCCTCAATTATATATTGTATTGGCAGGGCAATAAGTAGGCAGGCAGCTTGCCTGGCCAGTGCCTGTGCTGTTCTGGCACAGAGGATTAAGCGCTTCATGCTTCAGAGCTGTCAGGCTGGCACTTTTCACCAGTAAATGCAGCCCTAAATTAAAGCTACATGAAAATAGAGATTTTGCTTCAGAGCTTGATTATGTCATTTTGTCCCATCTTTTTACTTGTTCAGTGGCTACGGAAGAGAACCACTCCCTCAGTAGGAGCGTCCATTGAGTTATAAACTCATGTGATATTAAAGTATCTTTGTGTATATTTATGTATGAGATCATTACAGTTGCTATTTTAAAGATATCCATCTCTGTAGTACATAAAACCTTTGGCAGTAAAATTGTAAATCCACGCAATGGGGTGTTAAGCACACAAATCCAATTAAATCCTTCAAACAGCTTTGAAAGCCTCTCCCAGAGGGTACAAAAATGGTTATTTGTGATTCTCTTGAACTGCCTTTTATGGCAGCTTGCTTAGAGTGTCTGTGACAAGTAGTCTTCTGGGGGTTTAACACTGCAAATGGTAGGTTCTTTAAACAAGCAAATGAATAAACCTAAGACTTGGATTTACTCTTTTAACAGATCCTACACAAATGGGAGGCCTGAGTATGCTGCTTCTAGCAGGGGAACATGCCCTGACTGCACAAGAGGTAAGGAACTCTCTTCTCTCCCTTACCATGTGTCCTCAGTTTAATGAGAGCTCTGAATTTGGCCAGTGGGAAATGGAATTTAAACTACATCTTGGGAAACCTCAGGAGGGACTGAAGTGTGAGTCCTGCGATAAGAGCCTTGTATCCCAACTGTGAACATAGAGGTTGGGCCTAGTTTTTATATCGGTTCAATATTAACTCTGCCAACTGCATATTTGATCAGACCAGGCAAGTCTGCCCCCTGAAAGGATATTATCACAGGTAGAAGAGTTGAAATACAGTGACTGTGTTAACAAATGGGTGGTTTGCAAGGTTTTTTGGGCAAGGATTTCATAGGCTTGTGCAATGCCTCACAAAGCTAGTAAGAAAAGTGAGTTGTTGTTGTTATTGGAGGAAAAGCAATAATTAGCTATCTATATGTGATAACCCCAAATGCAAAATGTGTAGCACATTTGAGATGGATTACTCCTATACTGCCAAGACTGAGCCAAGATTCCTCAGTGCTTTGCACACCAGTTTAAGTGCTTAAAGTATTTGCGAAGATGAGGGTACTGGCTTTCTGTGCTGCAGCATGAAAAATAAGAAACAATAGGGTAAGGTTGACAGAGAAGTGAAAAGAAAGTGGTTATTTTATGCTAAAATGAGAATATCCTGTAGTAGTTTTCAAAGTTTTAATCTCTCAGCTTGGAGTTTAAAAATTGTTTTTACTATGGTGTTATGTTTAAATGAGAGGGAAAGGTGTACTGTAGTCACAGATACTCAGTTCCATTAAGAAGGGTTTTTGCTACGACCTAGTGAGTTGTGCCAGAAATTAGCCCATACTTACTAACGAGTTACTGTATTTTAATTGTCATGGGCTGCCTGAGAAGCATGTAAGTGTCAGAGCACTTTCCCAGGGAACAAAACTACACATCTCTGATTCTTTCAGAGGGTCCCCTATGTAAAATACATCCTCCAGAACAATCTGGGTGTTTGGTGTTCTCAAAGGGGCCCAAATGGATGAATTTCAGTCCTCCTAACTGCACATAAGCAGGAATTAAATCTCCAGCTGTGTTTCTGTGCACTGGGAAACTTCCTCAGTTTCTTTGCATGGCAGCCCTGGTGTGTCTTCCATTTTCCTTTGTTTCCTTTTGATTCCGTGTTTCAGTGGTGATTAGATATGGAGCAAATATTTCTTAGGCTTCTGTTTCCCCAAATGCAGTAAAGATCCTAAACCTATTTAGACTTGGATGACTGAATACCACATCTGGCTTCCCATTCTCGGGCGTGTGGACAGAGGAGACATCAGATGTTCATCTTTGCATGCCTGTGAGACAACTGATGGTTGGATTTCCGTGCTTATGTTTGAAAACAGTTTCACACTCAAACTAGCGTTTGGGAGGTTAGCAGAACAGGCTAGGAGGTGGTTTGACAGGCTCGGTAAGAAGCTCCAGAAATCATTGTAGAATTGGTAAGCTGCTTTTGTCTTTGGGGGGCGCGGGGGGGCTTAGTTGTGTTGTGTCAGAGCTGGTACTGATGTGGGAGAGAATTTGGTGTACTAAGGTACCTGCTGAAGTATTGTCAGTGAAGAGGCTCAGAAGTTGCTTAACTATGGAAAATATAGGTATTGTTTTCACATGCATGTAAGTATATAAATATATATTGTATATCTAAAACCTTGGCATTTCTGTTTTTTTTTAAAAAGGGCAGATGCAGTGTCATTTTTAAGAGCATCTTCTGAATGTGGTCTTCATTATCACTAAAGTGTATGTGTGTTACATGTAAGATACACGTGTATATATATGTTTCTTAAACTATGTGTCTTAAACAGACATAAGATTACCTGTCAACATGCAGTTTGATTGCTTATGCATATGTATGATTATGCAGACTATGGTGGCCTTATAAGCATAGGTCTTGCATACTACTATAGTCTGAAAAAGTGTTAATACAAAGGAGGGCAGCATTGGCATAGTTTGCTCAGAACTTGGGAGAAGATGAGGGAGATTAT
>JAOXJK010000001.1:93967650-94034583 GCA_025774025.1 Xenus cinereus
CTAATCCCACATAAATGTGATCACGGAATTGTTGGAGTTGGAAGGGACCTCTAGAGATCATCTAGTCCAACTCACCTGCTAAAGCAGGATTGCCTAGAGCACATTACTTTTGTGTAAAGTGTGTGTTAAATGGGCGTATAGGGACTTTTCAAGTCGGGTGTTTAACCTTTACGTTGTCAGAAGCCCAGACGTCAGGTAACAAAGTGAATAGTTGCCAGCAGGAGGATGGGAAGAGCGATACTTACAAAGTTGCTTTGAGGATTCAGTCACCATCCCTGTATGTCGCTGGTTATGTTCCTGTTGTGGTAGGTTTTTTTCAGTAGACTAGTGAATTTTTCCTCTGATAGCACAATTCAGTGTCAGTGCATGACTGATTTCCAAGCGGGAGCTGGAGTTACTAAGCAGACAGGCAAGAGAAGCTACAGACCTTACCAGCAGTAAAAACCGACTTGGATATATGCAATGAGTTTCCACCTGGCTTTGCGTCCTTTCGTCAGTGACACAAGTCTGTGGTGTGTATATGAGCGTGTATTGATGGGCACCCGAGCAGAAACGCCGGGCGGGTCTGCTCCAGCTAGTGTCGTTGTGCTAGGCAAGGCCTGGTCCTTGCAGCAGGTTTATCAGCAGAAAGGCTGAAGCTGGGTGAGGAGCGCTCCTTGCTTGCCTGCTCGCCTCCCTCCCCGGCACAGCTCCCTTGCTTGCCCGGCAGGCTCTTTCCTTGCCTTACAGCAGCACCTAGTGGCCTGTCTGTAGGTTACTGCCCAGAAATCACGGAATTTGTAGTATAGTCCAAAACCTGGCTCTTTTACCATTTTCCCCCATTGTGACTGCCCAGCACATCAGGGAGGCATTAAAGCGTCACCTCAGTCGGTGCAGAAGATGAGCCGGGGGCTGCCCCTCACCTTTGTTCAGCGTGATCTGTTTTAGAGAGGGTTACAGTCACCTGCGGGAAAAGGGAGGCTACGGAGGCGTTCTCCTTGCATTTTCCTTCTCTTCGAGGACAAAGGATTACCTTGCACGCGATGCCAGGTCTGCACAGGGTGGTATTGCCTAGGGTGTAAATCAGAAGTGAAAAATCTCTCAGTAGAGCTAAGGGTAAGCTGAGAGGAGGAAAGAAGGAATGAGGAGATGTTGTGGATGTTTTATTATAGCCAGAAATGAGACGTATGCAATGGCACTGTCTGTGCATCCATTTCCTCCTGTAATTATTTTAGCATTTTGATCAGATTCAGCCTGGTGGAGGTTAGAAGTCCTGGAGATAATAAATTTCCCACAAGTCAGGACTGTGTGGGGAGCACCAGAGTAGAAGAAACCAGCTCAAATTAGTGCTCCTGTCAAGCAAAGGCAGCAACATTAACTTTTTAAAGGTGATGGAAATTGCTAGGAAGAATGTAGTTGTTCTAACCACAAAATCATCTCTTGAGTTACTGGGCACCAGCAATCTGTCCTTTACACACAAAGCTGTAGGAATCTGGGCTTCACACCATAAGCCTTCTATGGTTCCTGCACCTCACGGTGAACAGGCTGTGCCTGACCCCCAGCGTGTGGCCTCAGAGGCAGCAAGATGGCTCGTCCTCCTTCTCTCTGCCTGCTGGGGAGCAAGCGAGTGCCTTAGAGCCCTTGTGTAGCCCCTTATAGCCCCTCTCGGGAGGGCTTTTCCCCTCCAGCATGGTGCTCCTGGGGTGGTGTGGGTCAGCAGCTCCCAGCTCGGAGCTGCTTTGTACCGTGCCAGCTGTTGACACGTTCATGTGGACGTGTCCCTAGATAGGCAAAGGAAGCTGTGAAGCCACAGTCTCCGTTACGGCGAGTGGGCAGGGTCCAGCACGCGTGGCCCTGCAGCACCAGCCTCGGGGAGCAGAGAGGTTTCACACGGCTTCCCCGTTCACATCACTTCTCCTAAGCAGTAACAGTCCCCTTTGCTACAGCTCTGCTTGCAAACAGGCTGCTTCAATAGACAAACAAAGCCACATAAGTCAAACTGCAGAAGATTTAAGTTATATGGGGAAGCAAATCCCAAATTTGGTTATTCCTGGGAGAATCCCACGGGTGAAGTGGCCTGAAATAACTAAATGAGACATGCGAGCAGCATCCTTATATATTGCACACCAGTGCAGAGACTCAGACCCTCAGAGACCGGTCACCCAGCAGGAGCAAGGTGTCTGTGCATCCCCGGTACAATCCCCACCACTGCTGTGGCACAGACATCTTAAACAGATCATACAGAAACACGAGAAAAGCGGTGGTAAACCCTACATCAGTGAGAACAGTAACACAAACCATTGGAAAAACAAAAGACAGGCATTAAAAATACATTCTTTGCAACCCTTAGGGTTGGTATAGTCCCGTAGTACGCTGATAAAACATCCTGCTTGGTGTTTAATAAATACAAAGGAAGCATAGACCACAGCAGGCGCTGTTACTCCTTGGTTTTGTGGCGGCAAGAAACAAGTTCGACCGTGTACGTGAGCAAACAGTGTGGTGAAGTTCCCCTTGGCTGTGGGTTGCTGCACTTGGATTTAGCGTTTTCGGGGGAGTATGGGCAGCAGATTCCTGCAACGGAATGCGGCTGGTGCTGTTGCAGTGCCGAAGCATCTGGGACAAAGAGGAGCAGGAGCAGCAGTGCGAACCGCAGGGGGGGTTGGCCTGCTTACGCTGTGGTGCTGCCTGCTCACCGGCAGCAGAGGCAGTTGGTAGCTCCATCTCACGCGCGCCTTCGCTAAAAAATGCCGTTGACTTAACTTGCTTTCGTAATAAATGAGAAGCGCGCTTGCATCGAAATGTTTTAAGTAAACGGAAATGTCGTGGAAAAGTTGGAAATGGGAAAAAAGATTCCATCCTGTTGCTTCCTTAAAATCCCACAAAGCCTCCTTCCTTTCTTCTGTTTCCTGTAAGCCATGTTACATGCCTTATTTTATACTAACAGTACCTTATGCTTCTGGGAGTTACACTTGTAAATCTTCTACGCTCAAAAGTGATATTTAATGAATGTATCATATTTGATACAATTCCTTTACAGAATGATGCTTGATTAACACATTTTTGGCTAATAAGAATAGTACGGCTAAGCTCTGTGTTAATTTGAATAGGTCTGTTGGTTTAGAACAGGCATTTCTTTGTTTTTTGATTTCAAAAATGATGACTCTTTCTTGCGCTGTTTCCTGTAAGCACCCCTAAATGGATGTTTAGGTACATTATTTGAGCAATTTTAGGCTTGTGGTACCCTTAAGTACTTATTTTCATGCTGTAGGTGATTGGGGAATATTTTTCTAATAAGTATTTCTGTCACTTAGCAACCTTCAGCATCTCCCAGATTTATTTTTTTTTAGCTTCTAAGTAATCTTCCTATTCAGAATGGTAGTACAAATTACAAATATAGCAATGTTGATAGCATCATCAGTACAAGGTAGTTGTGTGTGTAGCCCAGTATCATCACTTTAGTATTCTGTTGCATGAAACTCTTTTGCAAAGTTTGGAATTACAAAAGAAAATAAAAAATCCCTGGTATTTTTGTGGTCTTTCTTCTTAGGTGATTTTCAAATGCATTAAAATGGGTGCTGAACTATGTTTTCCCCTATAAATTTGATTTAACCTGTCTAGGGCTGTGAAACATTAGGAGTTGTGAACCATTCTTCTCTTAAACATTAGTTCTTGTAACTCCTGCCTGGTATTTTGTTTTGCTCCCTGTTGTTCTTAATTTCAAAAAAGCGCCTTTGAGGTCTTACTCTGCACACTCCTTGTTTCAGATTTCCTCGAGTACTTGCCAATCTGATGCAACTAATTCTACGGAAACCTGTCAGAAGTCATCATTGTTTCAGTTTGCAGAGGTGAGTTTCTTGAAAAAGAGTTGTCTTCCCCAGTGTTTTTCTTTTAAAAAGCATCTGATGTTCAGCTGAAAGAGAAATTGGAAATCTTTGACTAAAATTCATGCCTTCATTTGTTTCTTCTTTTTGGGTTTATGGTACTGGATTATTTATCAGGCAGATAGGTCAGACTGGAAGTGCAGTAGAGTGTGTTTAGGAACATGGTGGAAATACTAGTGCAATAACAAAACTGGTTTAAGAAGTAATTTAGAGATGTGTTATTCCTGCATTTAAACTAGAGTCTTACTAACTAAAGTTTTAACATGTATATTTGGATGTTACATCATGTGCTTTATCTAATGTGGCTGCTTAAGTCATTGACTCCATCAAAAATAACTGTAGTTCTGGATTTTCCAAAATTTTCTTCTATTTCTGTAACCACCAAACAGCTCTCTGCAGCTATGCTTTAGTTTTGCACTGTACAATGTTTCTGTCACCGTATCTCCAGTTATTGCTAGAAGTGCAACTGTGGTGCTTTGCTGTTTTTTTGTTTGTTTGTCTGTTTGTTTGTTTGAAAGTGTACACTGTTTCATCCATGTTCTAATGAATTTCACTGACATAACTAACATGACAAGAATGAGGTTGCACAGAGTCCTGGTCCTCTGCAAGCATCACTTGCTTGTTTATATCTTTCCAACCTTTTTGAAATTATCATAATCAAGTGAGACATAAGTATTTAGCTATATAAATATTAATTGTACAGGACACTTGGTTTTTATTATGTTTTTTCACACCAACTGTGAATCTGACTCCTATGTCTGTAATACTCATTGCTGTGTGCACCTTCATACTCCTCCCTAAACGTCATCACTTACGGAGCAGATACATTGCAATCCTAGCTCACAGAAAATGGGAAATTTTATGGTTTGGTTTTTTGTTTGTTTTAACATCAACCCACAAGACCTTGAGTTCCAACTTAAGATCTGGGGCTTTCAAAATGTATTAAAAATAAAGCACTGATCCTTAATTTGTGATTAAAGGTAATGGCCACAGTGAAGTACGTAACCTGCAATTAGGCTCTTAAGCAACCTGCTGGCTTTTCTTGTTAGGAAGAGGAAATGCCTGATGTGCCAGCAATACTTGAAAGCTTCTTAAAATTGCTTAATTTCAGTATCAGTTGTGATAGTTCTATGGTAACAATTCATCATCCATCTTCCAGTATTTTTAAGATGCTTTTGGATGCTTACACTGTCAGTTGAGCAACGTCATACTTCATATAGTTCCTCTTGATAGCGATCTGTTTCTTCAACTTCACTGTTAAGTCTTTCAAAGAGTAAGACACATACCAGCTCACTTAATTGTTTCAGTTCATTTTACAGTGCCTAAGCAGGAGAGTGCTAGAGCCATGTGGTAGTAGGCAGGAATTGTGTTGTGAGCTGCAAGATACGCTCTTGCCCTAAGGGTTTGTGACCCCTGGCTTGTCCTTACCCCTCAAAGAAGAATTTCAGTGGGTTCCAGGAAACAAGCTCATCTGCACCACTAAAACATGTGGTTTAGAAGTAGCTCACTGATGATCAGTATTTAGATATGCATATTACCTAGTCTTACTTTTCAAGGATGTTAAACTGCCTGTAGTGAGGCTGCACCTAACCAGCGCATGGTAGGTGTGTGTGTCAATGGTAAAATAATTTGTACTTGTACCAAGGTCTGACATTAATCAGAGGTGTCATTTGCAACAAAAAAAAAATGACACAACAGTATAAAATGCAGTTTCCTTAGTGTCTGAGATAGATCTGGTATCTCAAAGTGCCTGCACGCATTGTGTCCTGGTTCACGCTTACCTTCCTTGCTAAGTAGCAATTTGTACTCTATCAGCACCACCATTCTGCAGTCTCGGGTCTTTCACTGAACTGTGAAATACAATATAGCATTCAGTTTTTGTTGCTAATCCTCTTTTGACATATCACCGGGCAAATAAAAGCCCTTCAAAAAAATCGTAGCCTGTTCTTTCCTGTTTCCTAGGAAAGACTTTCCTTGTGAAAAATAATACAAGATCATCATTTCACAGATCACCCGTTTATGTGTCTCCCTGGCAAGCAGATATTGTTCTTTGTAGAGGTGTGCTGGGACTCGTTTGCATGCTCTTAGGTACCAGGAGTCGTTCTGTATGATGGATCAGAAATGTGGCATGTTGAATTTTGATATTGAAACTGAAGAGTTAGATAACACAAACATAATTGTTTTCCTGACAGATCTCTTCAAGCACATCACAGCCTGGAGTCCCAGGAGCTGTAAAAGAAACCGAGGAGTCTGCATTGTTTCAGTTTGCTGAGGTATAATGGATGAAATATGGTGGGGGAGGATGGGAGGAAGCAAGGAACCAGTAAGGGCTGTCACTGAATGGCTAAGCACCCTGTCTTATAAGGAATTCCCATCTGTAGATGTTTATCTTCATGACAGCATTGTGTTAAGAAAATTAGGGCGGGGAATAATCAGTGACTAGTCGAGATGTTGGCCGGTTCCACCAGCTGTAGAATACACAAAAGATACTGGGCTTGTGAACATTACCTGGCCTTCCATACCAAAGGACCACTGCAGAAATATTTTCCAAATGGCCTTTTTATTTACATCTAAGAAAACGACAGAGACATTCTGAAATGCCATTATGCACTGCCTATGGAAGAGGCTGCAGCAGTGCAAAACGGCACCCCCCCTAGAGGAGGGAATCCTTTGGGAAATAACCTTGCAGGTCAAGGGAAGCTTATCACAGCTACAAGGATATGTCACAGCATTGTTAGGTGGTGACTTACAAAGCCTGTAAATTACCCATCGGTATGTAAGCTATCCTCCTTCCTCCACATATTGGAAGATTTTGAGTTCTTAAAGGTTTCTTTTTAGAATTTCTTCTCAAGTGTTTAACATGCCTCTATGAGTCGGCTTTCCACACATATACTCTTCTTGCCCATTTGGGGGAGTCTGGTACTGCTCGCAGAATCTCTTATGCTAAAGGTATATTCAGGGTGTATCTGACGAGACTGGGATTGGAGCTGGTGCTATTGTGGAGGAGCATAAGGGGATGAAAAGATACCCTGTTTGTTACCCCATGTGCTTATAGAGGTTTGACTACATAAAACATGCTGCTTTCTGTTAAATGTTAAGCTAATTGTGTGCCGTGTTTTTAGCTTGGCTAGGATGGGCCTTGATGTATTTCTTAGGAAGTCTAGTTAAGAAAAAACAATTTACTGATTCAGGTGCCATAAAATACCAGACTACAAACACCCCTATAAAAGATAAAATAGAGTTAATATCTCTAATCATAGAATCATTTAGGTTGGAAAAGACCCTTGGGATCATCGAGTCCAACCATCTACCCTACTCTACAAAGTCCTCCCCTACGCCATATCCCCCAGCACCACATCTAAATGACTCTTAAACACATCCAAGGATGGTGACTCAACCACCACCCGATGTTTTAATATGTGCCACCTTTTTTTAAAATTACGAGTTAATTTGGAAAGTTCTTTTGAGAAAATTAGTGGAATTGAGCAGGATGAAGCTATGTGCTGAAGCCAACCTTTTAAACCCAGTAAAAGATAGAAGCTGGAAAACGTGTCTTGTGAATTTTGTTGCAAAATATTGTACAAGTGAATCTGCTAACTTGCTTTCAAAAATCTTAACCATCTTACATTTTAATTAAACAACAATTTTAGGTGTCTGCAGAGTTGAACAGGCTATGAATTGCCTTCAGTACAGCACTTTCAAATTGTCGTGTAAAACCATGCTCTCAAAATTTCATAGAACCTAAAATCATTTCCTCTTCTAATTGAACAAATAACAAAATCATGAACCTGAAAATTGTCATACGGATGTGACAGTGCATTGAGTTGCATACCAGTATGCTGAGCCATCTCATTTGGCACATTGGACTGCATGTATGAATCATCAAATGTTAGGTAGGAGAGGTGCTTAGAAAGTTAATCAGAAATTGCAGAGGACAGTTTTAAAGTTGGGGTTAATCTCACTTTCTTGTAAAAAATGTTACAATGTGTGTGCAGTCTGGAGAGGGTCCTATTTTTGGGGAGTTTTTTTCAGTGTCTGGAAGTAAGGGACAGAAATCTGGAAAAGCAAAAAAAAAACAACCCACCAAACAACAACAACAAAAAGCCACATACACACACCCCCTTGTTGGCCATGGTTATTCCTCCTGTGTTATACTGTGGTTGTGAAACCTTAATGGCAGTGACTAGCATCATGTTTTGTCTACAGCAATAGAGAAATGGAATTTTTTAAAAGATTTTTATGATTCCATTTAAACCATTTATTCCATTAAAAACCATTCCTGGTTTTTCCAGGGGAAAGTCTTGAGCATGCTACAGAACCTCCTTAAGCTTTCTCCCCCCACTATTAAAGCTGCTTGTGCTCTTTCGAATATAAGGGCTTTCATTTGCTCAGGATGTCTTTGTCAAGTTTGGCAAAAATCCCATTCCTTACTGTGCCATTTCTTGCTGGGTCCTGTCTATATGAACACATTACTGCATTTAGTAAGCTAAATTATGGTAAGCAATTTGCAGTAGGCTGCTGTCAGCAATGTGCAGTGCCACAAAAGAAAAGAGAGAAGGAGAGAAAATAGTTATTTAGCCAGTAGCCAAGTAGACCTGTGAAGAAATGTGAAGTGTGCTGTGGTCTGATGTGCCTGGAGACTTTTGGCAGCCATCCCAGCTCAGTTTTGGTTCTGGCTGGGTGTTCCTCATATGTTCCCTTTCTCTTTGCTGCCTTTGCGGCAGGGTGAGTAAGAGTGCCTCTTTGTGAAGACAGCAATCCCATTGAGTAGACTTGTCATTTAAAATGGACACCTTTACCCCAGGAGTACAAGTCCCCCGTCACTCAGAAGCAGCTCATTATACATAGACATAGCATGGGATTCTTTCTTCTTTACAGCCTGGTAAGCCTTTCATCTGTTTGTCTGTTCCAAGTGCTGTAGTCTTCAATTAAAGTTGTTGAGGACATGGCTAATGAGGCCTGCCCAGTGACTTGCCACAACAGAGAATAAAAATCCTAAGAGTAAGACTTTGTTGGGTCCTGCAGCTCTGCAGGCAAGCACTGTGGAGATCTTCAAAGATAATGTGACATCCTCATAAAAGGTTTTGTTTTGTTTGTTTTTTTTTTTTAAATTTGGCATGTTGCCAAGTTACACTCTCAACTTTCTCATCCCGCTCTGATTTTGGAAATACTTGGCCCTACTTTTGTCCTTCTCATTTGTACCTTTAGGGAAAGCCATTATATAGGCCAGTGATTTCTGAGCAGTGGGCTGTGTTCCTCAGCGCGGTGGCTGTTTGCAAGCTGTCTGCTCACATGGGCTGGTTGCTGTCATCCTCCTTGCCATGTGAGGGAAGCAGAGCAGATGGGACCCCTTGCTCTCTTGGTCTTACTGGATGTGTGTTTGGCAAACGTGAACAGATGGTGATGACTGCTTCATAGAGGAGAAACACAAGCACCTCTTAGATTTAGCTAAACTCTCCTTGGTTATTAAACAAAGAAAATGCTTCTTGAGAGCAGAAGCTATAAAATTGCTGGTTTACCCATCTTAAAAACAAAATGAAGCCAAAACCCACAAACTCTTCACTTTCAGCTGCTTTTCTGACGTTTTTCTCTAGGTAATTTACTCAAAAAAACCAATCACATGCAGCATTGCAACAAGGTGAAATATTCCTTGCTAGTCCAGCAGGTTACTGTCAATTAAGATGAATGTATGCTTGAGGATGATTCTGTCCCTGCTGCATTCTCACATACTCACTTAGAGCAGGCTTGTGGGCAACCATTTCTGTTTTTCTGTGCTGAACAGAAGGTTTGAATCCAGAACTTTTGGTCAAAACGCCTTGTAATTCGGAGCATGAGAGCTAGTCAGTATCTTCTCTTCCAGCCTTCCCTTAGGTAAAGCTATAACCTTCCCAGGTAAAGCCATTACGTAAGATAGACATATATTTGCTCTTTGCCTATAGACTGAAAGCATGAAATATCTGTTGGAGTGAAATGCCTGTTCCAGGAGGAGAAATGAAAAAGCGGTACCATGGCACGTGTTCCTTACGTAAACTAGAATGTAATATAGTAGCTAAAATGCTGACCTGCATTGTAATGAAAGATAACTTGATCCTAGCAATCCCCAAGTTAAACCTCTACATAAGAAGGGGCTATTTGTGGTTGTAGTACTGCAGCTTCCGATTATTCTAATTAAAACTGGAAGATGATGTTAAGAGACAGAGAACAAGATCTGTAATCTCACTGAGAGCTGATCGATCAGCCATTCTCTTTTGATGTTTGGCCAGCATCTTTGGCAGAAGGAGTTCAAGGTTTACATCTCTTGCAGTTTGTTTTCTTGACTATGAAGAGAAATCTTTTTGCTGAGATGAGATGTTGGCTCCCTGTCTTTCTATTAGTACTACAAAGATCTCGCATTTTGTTAGGAGCACCCATTCCATTGCCAAAATGAAATTCTTTATTCTTTCCTCACATTATGCATCCGGAGGCAAGATGTGCCTGCATGTTCTCAGGTTATACTTTGGTGTGGTGGTGTTTTTCTGTCCCTTTTCTGCCATTCATACTGCACTGAAAAATACATTAAAAGCTGAGAATTTATTAGAGTAGAAAGAAAAAAAAGTCGAGACCCGCTTCCTACAAAGTGCAGTTTACAAGATCACTTACCCACTGTGATCTTGAGCAGATTCCCTGAACTGCCTCAAAGCAAAACTAGGATTTTGAATTATTTTAGTTTAATATTGAAAATTGTTAGTGTACATTCAAGTATTATTTCCCGTATTTTAAATAGCTTGCAGTAAGATAGATATTCTGGGTTGGGGGGGCAGCTGTAATGAATCTCCGTGACAATCGGAATGTAAACTCTTCAGATAATCTAGTTCAAAAGAAAGAGATTAAATATAAAGAAAAAGGCTAAGCTGATAATTTTTGCATCTGAAAGATCATGGTCATAAGTGTTATTATCGTGATGAGGTAGATGCCATGGAAACACCAGTGGTCTTACCCCTAATCTTAGGGCTTTTCAAGGTTTCCAGGTCAAATACTAATCAATTAACGCCATGCCAGAAAAGATCAAATATGAGAAATAATTATTAACTCTTGCGTTGGTGAGCTCATAATGCTGTACATCAGAAAAAAATCGGCTGCAAAAGTGCGCTTATAGTTATTTACTCAGCGCTGGTGCTGGCAGAACAACATCTATTTACAAGGCTAGATTTGACTTCTAAACATAAGGTCTTACTTCTTTTTTCTACCTAAAGAAAGTGAAACAAGAAGTGCCTGTGAGGGCAAATAGTCCTCTGCTATGTCTAACCAAATGGGAAATAATGCCCAAGCTTTCAGGGAGAATTTTATTTCGTTGACCACCACAGTTTGTGTTTTTAAGCAAAACGTGTGTCTTGCTCACTTAGTCACGTAAAACACACAGCATGGTAGAATGTTAGATGTGGACAATATAAACGTAGAAAAGAATGCATGGGCCTAATCAAAGGAAGAAATTCTTTATTTGCTGCTATCCTGTTGACTTCTAAATGCCTGTTAAGTGTTTCTTGGCTGAGATTGTCTACCTGAAGTAGGGCCTTCTGCCAGAAAGATCTAAAAGTAACTGATTTAACTACTTAATTTTTTCATTCATTTTCTCCCTTCCTGTCTCTCTTTCCTGTGTGCCACTGAAATATTTTCTCCTCTGTTCATTTAAAACCTAGATCTCATCAAATACTTCCCAGTTGTCAAGTCCTGAGCCAGTAAAGCACTGTGGGAAGTCGGCACTCTTCCAGTTGGCAGAGGTAAAGTTACACCCATTAGCGTCACAATGGGAAGGTGTGTGTGTATCTTTTCCGCAAAGTATGAATTTTGCAAGGTTTACTCTAGAATCAAATTTAGTATTTCGAGAAGCATAAATTAGTATATAATGGAAAAGCAAGAGAATTAGGCAATTGAAATAGCAGTTGAAAAGGACTGGAAGGTCCATTGCTGAATTGGGGACCAAGAATAAGAAGAGAAAAGTAGACTTAGAGATCATCAGGATCCTGTATGAAGTTGAAGCAATGTATTAAGTTCTGAAATCGGCCTCTGTCCGCAGTAATCAAGAATACTAGGTCAGGTTTTCCTAGAAATTCTCTGTGAATCTTAAATATAACCTTGTAGAGGTCTCCTCTTAATGGATACGGATGAATCACTCAAAAACCTTTGAGATTTGGTGTGGAAATATTTCTTGATGATTGAAAGATAAAGATACATGCTGTATTCCAGGTAAATAAGAGAGGATGCTAGCACCTTACTTTTACACATTTTTGTACACTTTTTTTGCTTTTTTCTTTCTTTTTTTTTCCCCAAAATCACATCCTATTTCAGTGAGGAAGATGGTTCTCTAGATCCTGTCTAGAAGCATCCAGCCATATATTTTTGATGGTGAGGTTAATCCCTCTCAGGGGAAAAAAAGACAGAAATAGAAGTATTTCATGCCTTGTTACATGGATAGTAATGCTATCCTACTTCACAGGAGCTTCTATGAGTGGAATAAAACCTGCCTTACCCTACAGGCAGCCCCTGGCAGTAGTAGAGTTTGTGGGTGTTTGCTACGTTGTCTGCGAGACCTGTGCAAGGGTGATTACACCTAACTGTGATCAGTGATCCATAAGGACGTTTGACTGTTGCAGCCCTGGGACAGCAGAAGGGCTGGTAGTACTTAGTCAGGCACAGCAGAAGTTTTTGAGGCGTCCTCTCACAGGACAGCAGCAGGCTTTGAGTGGTGGTGTTCTGGAGTAAGGCTGGTGTTGAGTGCAGCCTGACTTCTGGAAGTCAGCGTTAAAAGTGGCGACGTGACTGTGAAGCTTGTGAAGCCCTAATCTGGGGGAAGGACAGGTGCTTGTCCACAGGAGTGCAGAGTTTGTACTGTAGTTGGCAGAAAAAGTGAAGCTAAGTCTGGCAGCATGATGTTTGCATGTTGGACAGGTTTCCATGATGTCTCTCTCTCTCAGTGATTGCTCAAATGGATTCCTACAAGCCTAATTTAATATACAAAATGAATGTTAAAGGCTTCTCAAACTGAGAAAAGCATGTTATATGTGGTAAGCACATCTTCCTTGTCTCTAGCTCTTGTAGGATATTGGTGCTGTTGATGCATACTTTTCTTCCCAGTTTTGGAGACCTCTGTAATGTTGGATTGTAATTGGATAAATAAAATGTGAGAGTTTCAGCTGAAGTTTCAGATAGCGGTTCAGGACCTGGTTTGGAGCATTCCAAATAAACTTTATTCATTATCACCTCGAGGATGTCTTAGGTTTGCAAGTTCGTTTGGCAGACGTCTGTGCCGTGCCACCGTAACTCCACGCGGCAGATGCTGTGCGCTGGGGGGGACTGAACCGCTGTCTCCGTGCTGGTGGCACGGCAGGGCTCTGCTGCGTGGGAGCCTGTCTGCTCCTGCACACCACACTGCTCTGCTCCTCCTTCCACTCTCTGCTGTGTTGATTAACCGTTTTTATCTTCTCCACTCCCCCCCCCCTGTCCTTTTTGATGTTTCACGGTATTTCACAGATGGTGATGAAATAAAATGCAGAAGTGGGTTAAGTCACTTACTGAAAAACTCTGAGAGTTTCTAAAAATGGCTGGAGCAGCCACCCTGCAGTCTGAAGCCTGGGATGCTGTTCCTGGTGTGCTCTGCTGAGTCTCTTGCTGTGCCTAAAGGCGTGCTTTGTCTCTAGCCTTCAGTGGGGAGGTGTGAGAGTGAGGGGAGGCAGCAGTGGGGGTGCGCGTCACCTCCACAAGGCAAGCAGAGACCGCTTCTGCCACAGAGGGCTAACAGCACTAAAGCTTGGCTGTAAGCAGCATTTGGAGACTTGAGCTGGAATGGTCAGAGCTTGGGAGATGCTGTGAAGGGCTGCGGCTGCCAGGAGAGATAGGGATATAGCATCGTTAACCTTTTTTGTTTATTTCCTTTAAAGGAATGATGGGTTGATTTCTGCAAAATCAACTTTGTGGGTCTGTGTTGGTTGAGAACAATGAAATCTGAGTTTTGGGAGGCAGGGGGACCTAAAAGGTTGTAAACACTTCAGTTCCTCAGTCCCTAGAACTCCACCTCTTTCTAAGGAAGCAAGTATAAGAAACTTGCAAGCCTGATCAGAGATTATGGAATAAGTCCTTTAAAATACAATGTTTTCTTCTTCATACTAGTGGCCAATCCTCAGACTGATGCTTTTAATTTGTTTAGAAAAAGATAATTTCTTTGCACCTAGCTTAAAACTGGTACAAAACACTCTATTGAAGAGGGTCATGGCTTGATACAAGAAAAAGATTCTGGAGAATAAACAGCTGCCTACTTGCCAGATAGCCTCCCATACTCTTGAGGAGTAGTAAAGGCTTAAGGGCTCCTACTTGACATTGGTTTCATAGCATCTTTTTTATATGAGTCCTATGGGACACCAACAGGCAGTGCCATGGCCTGACAGGAGTAACCTTCTTAAGCTATGCAATTGAAATCATTTTGCAATCAAATGTCTAACTAAGCCTTCAGAAACACCACCAGCTGGCTTGCGCGCTAGTGTAGATTGGTGCTGAACCCCTGGAGTCTGTTTATGTGTGAGAGAGCATGTGCTTCAGTTCATCCTGCTCTTCAAAGGGAGTCCTGACAAGAAGATCCCCGAATTTTGAGAAGGCTTTTAATGTCCAGTGGTATTATCCACCGGAGCAATGCTGGAGCAGGGTTTTATTTACAACAGTATACACAGGTCTGCACTTCTTTTTCAGTATATAATGTTATGAATGAATTTTTGGAAGAGGGAGGAAATAATCCGTTCAAAAGCTGTGTGGTAAACATAAAAGAATTGCGCTGGTAAAATAATGTTTTTCTTTTTCCTCCCCCTCTGTTTTTTCTTTAGATTTCTTCAAGTACATCCCGTTCAGGTCCTTCTGATTTAACAAAACAGTGTGGAACATCAGCATTGTTTCAGCTGGCAGAGGTAATATTAAAATACTGGTGACTAATTACCACAGGTGCAGTGGGGTGGAGAAGTTAATGATGTTGATTGCTGAAGTCTGGAAGGCAGAACAGTGCTACAGTTCTAATTACACCGTTGCTTATAGAAGCATAAATTATCATGGCTTGGGTGCCACAAGTCAAGATTTCCCCAGACTAGCCATCAACTTGGAGGTTTCTAAGAGTCTGTGTTGCAGCTGAGAAGAAGTACCAGACCGTGGTGGCAAAGGGACTTTCCAGTCACCATTGAAATTGTTTCAATTCCGTGTTTTATGGTTTGGGAGTTTGACTGTTTGGTTTGACCAGGGGAGGATGGGGTGCGGGTGCAAGGAAACGGGAGAGAGAGCTGGACCAATCTGTTACTCAGATTAGGGCATTGCCATTACAAATACCTGTTAAAGGTCATTGGTTGCTTTCATTAATTTTTGCTTTTCATGCCTACTGTTTTTGAAGTGGGGAATAAACAGGTCAATAATTCCTATAGAAACTCTGCTGTTATACTCTCTTCAGATCCTCCTTCTGGGAAAATTTAAAAATCAATAGCCCCTTATTGAAATGTCTGTTTCTTTTGTTTCTAAACTTTTTTTTAAGCTTTCCCAGTCTTAAAGACTGTGAATTGCAAGTTTATTTGGACCTCACAAAACAGAATTCACTTTTTTGTAGCCACATCCATAGCCCTCTGTACTGTTGGCTACTGCAGAAGCAGTGAAGGTATAGTGAAAAAAAACCAAGCCAAACATTAGCAAGGGGTGTGTGTATGTTTAATTGACAAAATAAAATTATTGTCCAAAGAGTTGTATTTTAAAGATTAATCTTAGTATTTGAAAATCCTAGGCTGTTTACATTGTAGTGCAGTAAAGAAGTCACAGAAGTACCTTGGTACCAAGAATCCACTTCAGCATAGTTGTGGGGTTCTCCTCTGCATAATTTAACCTGCTTCCTGATAGACACTGTGCTTCCCGAGCTCCAGCGTTTCCAATGCTCGACCTAGCTTGACCTGAGCCAGATCAGAAGTTTCTGCCCTGTGCAGCACGAATTTTGGACACTTTCGAAGCGTTCTCTCACTGGTGTTATGCACATATGTATATTGGTGTAAGGGATATTTTTAGATTGCAAGGAAAAAATGCCTTGCCACGTTGAGAAATCTAAAATTAACCTAAAGAGAACCCAGTGATCTGGAATGTACATCTGTATTGACCAAGTGGCCTGTGGGCTGAGCTGTGGGATAGGGAAGCTCCTGGTTCAAGGCAAGCCTCTTCCATCTGGTTTTGCTCCGGGTGGCTGTTTGGTTGACTTTTGGTTTGAAAACAAAATAGCACTGGAAAAAAAGCTTGGAGGCTTTGAGAGGGAAAGAAAGAAGAAGAAATCATGTTTTCCCAAGGGCAACTGCTTGGTGCTGTGAAGGACTATCCCCTGCAGCAGTGTCAGTGTAGCTTACAGGTGATCCGAATCTGAGAGAATCTCCCAAGTCAGTGCTTCAGGAACATGGCAGATGAGGACTGTTTTACAGCTCTTTTTTTTTGAATGTTGCTGTTCCTCAGACAGGAACATGAGAGTTTGGGTTTCCATTAATGTTATCTCCAGGAGGAGATAACCATGGCAACGACTGCTGCTTTGCAGTTCTTTACAAAATAAGTCTGTGATACAAGAAGAAGGGTTCGGAAGGCTTTTTTATTACCTTCCAAATCATTTTGCATGTTCAAGTAAAAGAAAATAGTCTCGATTATTGAGATTCAATTAACTTTTTTCCCCTCCATCTTCAGACCATTTGGAAAATGGAGGAAAGAATTGTATATAGGAACATTTAGGAGTTGAAGGAGGTATGAGTGTGAGACTTCAAGTAACTTGACTGTGTCAATAGTTAGAGATACTGTATTGTTCCATTGCATTTAGGGTATTCTGAAAATCAATCTAGCAGTGGGTTTCCAGGTTATATAAAAGGCACTTAAAGGATCACGGAAACACCACTGAGATCAGTTGGAGTCTTTTTCTGTTAGAGCAGTAGAACTCGCCAGCCTTATTCTAGCACTTAGCCATCATCGCCTCGCATCAGTATCAGTAGGGCTTCAGCGCGTTTCTCAGTGCTGTCCCGTAGCATAGTTTGCTTTCCTGAACTAAGATGCCAGAAGGATTCCCTGTGTAATGCTCCTGTTAATATAGGTAAGTAATGTTAATAGTTGATGTTTGTTTCATGGGACTGTTTTTAAACTTGTTTTAGATGTGCCTTGCTTCAGAAGGAGTAAAATTGAAAGAACCTGGGAAAACAAAATTGGAAGCATCAGAAGATGCGGGAAGGGAAGTTTCAGAAGACATGGAACTAGAAGAACTGGAGAAAACAACAATAAAAGATTCCTGTAAAGTGAAAGTAGAACAATCAGAAATAGAGAAAATGCAAAACTGGGATGAGACAAAAGCTGAGGAATTAGAAACTGCAAAATGCAGAGATTTTACTAGTCTTGCAATGGAGAGCAGTCCTTTTGAGAGACATGATAACACAAAGGATCACATGTGCTGTTCTCCAGAGCTTTCAATGGCTGACATGAATATCCTCGGGCTAAAGCCGGAGAAGATAAAGAAGAAAAAGAAAAAAAATAAGTTGGACCGGCACACAAATGAAAAATCCACTCCCAAGAAATCTTGTAAAAAGAGGCAGTCCTCTGAGTCGGACATTGAAAGTGTAATGTATACAATTGAAGCTGTTGCAAAGGGGGACTGGGGTGCTGAGAGACTCGCAGAACCTCCCCACAAAAAACCCCGCCCTGTCTCAAATGTGAAGGGAAGTGTGTTGGATACAAAATCACCAAAGAAAAAAGTGAAATCGAAAGAGAAGAAGGCATCAAAGGAGAAACCCCCGGAGTCCACCAAAGAATCAAAGCCTCCCGATTTCCTTAGCATTGCAGCCAGCAAGGAAGTACCATGTGAGGCTTCTGATAACATTAAAGTGGAACCACTGACCCCAACAGAGGAGGTGGTACCCCAAAGCTTACCAGGACAGGTCAAAACTGAGGACAGTGACTGTGTTAAAAAGATAGAAACCTGTGGCTCCAGGAAATCGGAGAGATCTTGCAAAGGTGCTCTTTATAAAACTCTGGTGTCAGAGGGCATGCTCACGTCTCTGCGCGCTAATGTGGACAGAGGTGGGTGGCTTTGAGTGTTTCATTTACAGCATGAACCACAAAAGCCTGCCTGGAGTTGGGAGGAAAAGCAAAAGTTCATGTTTAAGCTGGAGTTTGAGCAGTGTGTGATTGGAATGCTGTGTCTGGTCACCTGAGATGCTGTGTCTGGTCACCTGAGGCAGGTGGAGGGGACGGACTCCATGGTCCAGGGCAGGTCTTCTCGAGTCCCGCTGTCTCTGTTAGTACGCACCCCGAGTCCCGCTGTCTCTGTTAGTACGCACCCCACCACCTCTTAACCTCTCCCTTTTTGTCTTTCATGATCTGAAATTTAGCTTTTGGACCGAAGGCTTTGTCGGGTAATTTGTCAGCCTGCTGAGAGATGTATGCAGGGCTTGTGTTGTATGTAACCCTGAACAATTTGCTTGTTTCTGTATAAACAACTGTTGTGATTGAGCATAGTTCTCAGTTCTACAAGAAGCAAGTGTGTTATGCTTTTGCTTTGGTTGTTAGTTTGGCTGCAGGTGATGAGCGAGAACCCTTCACCTTGTGGAAGGATAAATTTGAAATAATTTCTGGAAGCTTTCCGTGAGATGTCTTCAAATGTATTTTTATGATTAGCAGATAAAAATTCTACATGTAATTAGAACGGTCAGAAAAAGGTGTTTGTAATTTAGGGAAGTTTATTACTGCAAGTCATTCATCACTTTCTCTTCCTTTATGCATTGAGAGAGATTCTGACTTTAGAGATAGTATGAAAACTACTGCATCGTAAGTTGCAGTACTGAATGGGTACACAAGTTCTTTCTGAGTCAACTTTGTTTTGGCACATCTTTCTAAAGATGAGAAACGATTTTCTGCCTTCATCCCAGGAAAAAGAAGCTCAGGAAAAGGCAACTCCTCAGATCATGAAGGATGCTGGAATGAAGAAAACTGGGCTTTTTCCCCATGTGGCACAAGTGGGAACAAAAAACTGAAAAGGCCTAAGCCAAAAGAAGAGTTTGTTTTTGGGTAAGTTTCGGCTTAGCACTGTTCAAAGTTTTAATTTGGTCGGCCTGGTAACTTAAGAGTGAATCTTCCTCATTGCAGCTAGTGAACTGCATCCAACACCCAAATAATTACAATTAGACAGAATTCCTGAGAATTACAAACCCCGCTGGGCTTAGTCATGCTCTAGATACTTGTTGTTTACATACCAAAGTAATTCCTTTGAGATCTTTCCTGGTTTACACTACTGTAAACAGATTTGAATGACGTTATTTGCTGACTTCTAAAAAAAACACACGCAATATTTACCTGCTCAAGAGGCGGTGAAGAGGGTTACTTATATTTTCAGAGCACTTTGCAAGCAGTGTTGAACGTGCTGTGTAGGTGTTCAGTCATCATAAATAGAATTAGACTAGAAAGAATAGATGTCTTTGCCTGCTTGGAGAGATTGCTTACAGAGGAAAAGTAAACAGTGTTCTAATATTGGCAAATAATTATGATAAATATATCATTTTTCCTTTGTAGAGACAAGATATTTAAACTCTTTATATACACCATGAAGAAATTAAATGTCAGAATAATAATCAATGATTACAAATGCGTTAAAATTTAGAAAAGCCACACAATTACTTTTCTAGTATATGAATAACAGTTTTGTCAGAGTATTGCAGATTTATTTAACTGCAGGCATAGTTGTTAAATCTGCTTAGCCATACATACTTACTTGCAAATTCTTGAAGACTTCCATTTATCTGAATTCAGAGGGTGAAAAGGAATTAAAAAGAAGTAGATTTTCCACACTTCATGCTTAAAATTGTAATGTGTTTCTTTTGTGCAGGCTTGCAGTAGCCTTTTTTGTAACCTAGTCTATGTGAAATTTATCTGCAGCTTACTTTGCTGTAAAGATATTAAATTGGTGAAAATCTCCAAATCTTGACTGCTTGGAATAGTCTAGAAAAATTAAGGGATTACTTTTTGTGGTTTTAGGGCATTGTTTATAAGTTTTGTAAATATTTTTTAAATTTAAATTGAAAGATTGAAAACTTTTCACACCTAATGATGTAAAAACAAAATGCATCTCCTAGCAAAAAAAAATAAATAATTGTAGTTACAAATGATGTATTCAAAGTAGCTAGGAAAATTATGTAAATAATTAACTCATTCAACAAGTACTGTTCTACCATCATTAGGTGGCTGGATGGGTAAAATACATATTTGCCAATATTACTTCTTGATCCAGTCATGTCATTAATGAATATTACTAAGTGAATTCTGTAAAGGCAGAATCAGTAATTTGTGGAGTGTAAGTGCTGGAGAAGGTATGCATTATCCCTGTTCACGGTACTACCTGATCTTCTAGCTACTTGAAGAGCTGGTTTTACCTCTACCTGCTCCTCCCAACCTTGCTCCCTTCAACATCACCTTTCAGCCTCATTTTGTGTGTGTGTCGGGAGGAGGATCCTCACTTCTTCTGAATTAGGTCTTTCTCCCCATATCCTCTTACCTTCTCCATCAGTAGTTCCCCTCACTTCCCCCGTAGTCCCTGTCAGGTGTGCTTTGTCCATCTGCAGCCCACTCCTTTGCTGAGCAGTGCTCTGCTTGCCTGTGTCTCTTGTCAGGACCAGCCTGTCTGCCATGAAGACCCTCAGCTCAGCTACATGTGTTTAGCCAGGCTTGCGAGACGCTCTGAAAATTCATGACAGTGTGAATGATTTTTAGTTGTTTTTTTTTTTTTTAAATAATTAATTGCTGATATAGTGATAGCAGCATTCTCTGCTGCCTCCATGTTGCACAAGCTATAAATTACTAGCCAGGATGGCAGCACGTCTGCTTTCAGGGTAGGTCATCCCTAATCGGGGCTGCGGCCCCTCATATGCCACAGTGGGAGAGGAGCTGGGGCAGAGCATGGTATTGCATGACAGCTGTCAGAGCAGAAAATCAGCTTGTTTTGTGGTTGTCAGGGAACATCTGCATGGAAGAGAAAGGTAGCATTACCAAGCACCACTAATGTCAGATATCTTTGTGATTTAAAAACAAAACAAAACATGTACACACACAACAACAACAAAAAAAAAAACCCCACACGCTCCCCCATGCATGCACTCTGCCTAAAAGCCAAGTCTGTATTTTAAGGTGGAAGATTGCTTACCAAAAGAAGCAATGCTTGTAATGATTACAGAGATAAAATGAAGTATCATTCAGTGTACCAAAGCTTTTGGAATACAATTTTTTTGAAGTGCTTCTTCAGAGAGCAGAGAGAAACGTGGTGCTTCCTGTGATACTTCCAAGTGTCCAGTGCATATGTGCCATCCCTCCAACAGTCAGGCCAATTTTTGTCAAGTTCAGATTTTCCATAACAAACAGAATTAAAGACGAGGAGAAAATGTCGTTGTTCCCCCGTCATTGATGGTGCTATTTATAACCTGCCTGGCTGCGTGCATTGCTTTTTATTAAAATACAATTCCTTCTTATGCTCCTGCCTGGCTGCAAAAATTTGCTTGGACAGAGCGCTTAAACAAGACAGCATAGTCGTTACA
The DNA here is from genome assembly GCA_025774025.1 of Xenus cinereus. Lineage (NCBI taxonomy): Eukaryota > Metazoa > Chordata > Aves > Charadriiformes > Scolopacidae > Xenus > Xenus cinereus. The sequence continues at coordinate 93,989,093 of JAOXJK010000001.1, forward strand.
GCCAGAAATGCCATGCCATACCGTCCTGTTCGAGTGGTTTATTTTCATCTGGCTATAAGGAACAACAATACCACTTCTTGGGCTGTAGGTAAAGCTAATTACAGTCATTCAGGTTGGGCTTATGTATGAGGGATGTTGGGTTTCATGAAAGTATGAGCTAGTTGCATTCTTCATCTTGCAACAAATAAAACGGGGGGGAGGAAATAGAATCCCTCAGAACAAATACAAAGCTAATTTGCACCCCAAAGCATCAGGTTTTAGAACATCCCCAGAAGATTGAGTAGTTAGACATTTTTCTTCTGTTTTGAATTGTTGTTTTCATTCTGGTGTAAGGACTTTTATGTGAAGTTATTTTTATTGTTTTGTTTATTTATTGGTTTTATTGTCTTTTTCTTTATTCCCTTCACAGAACAGACAAATCTCCTGTATGAATCTGTGCAGCAGAACTTAAATGTCACCGGCGTGACATTGATTTTTTTATTATTATTATTTTCTCCCTAATTTTAATATACGCAACTAATTAATTAATTTGTATTGAGTTACAAGTGCAGAAGCTGGAGTGTACATTCTCATCCCAAAGTTGGATTAAGATCATAGAATCTTCTAGGTTGGAAGGCACCTTCAAGATCATCTAGTCCAACCATCAACCTAACTCTGACAAAAAGAACATCACTAAACCAATATATACTAGTTTGATGTTTACACTGTGTGTGCGCTTATCTCTTTCCCCCATCTCTATCTAGATACTTACGTATTTACGCACACATGTTCCTAAACAATACATTTTTTTCCTCCAGAAACGGAGTTACATTTAATTTGATTGGTTTTGTTTCCCCTTTAGCTTAGCAAAGTTGGAAGAAGAATTTGAAAAGAAATTCAACAGCCTCCCTCAATACAGTCCTATTACCTTTGACAGGAAAAATTCTGCTGTTCCAAGGAAAAAGAGAAAGGTTGGAAGTGGCTCATCTGAACAACCAAAATCCAACAAAGGTAAATTACCACGCGCAATATATTCTTAAGCTACCACGCAGTGCTACAACAAGCTCAAGAATTTGTACTTTTTTACTTTACTGTTATATGTGAAAAGTGTAAAGTCAAAGAAAACATTTTTATAGCCCTGAAGTTAGTTGGTTCTTACCTGGGTTAGCTTTCAGGCTGTACTCTTGACTCCTGATTTTCATGCTGAGTAGAACTGGTTAGAGTTTGTCCATTAAATATATTCCTTATAGCAAGCAAATTTATCAAAGCCATGAATATTTGTGAGCTAAGTGAATTGAACAGGTTTTCCCAGGAGAAAATGGGGAAAAAATGGCAGATGATCAAAAGGTTATGTAGTTTTATGCTGATTTGCATTTCACTGTAATTTTAGGATCTATGAATTAAAACATAAGATACCAGAGATGTCTGAATGAAACATAATTGTTTTTCAGGATTTTAATTCTTGTCATAAATTTGGAGAAAAAATGTCCTGACATGATGAGGGAAAAAAAAGGTTAGAGATCAGGAAAACCAATTCCATACCCAACTCCCTCGCTGAGGCTCTTGGAGGGAGAAACTCATGACACATTTGGCTGTTTTATATACAAACAACCGGTGAAACAGAAGTGGTAGAAAAGTGAGAATATGGTAGGGAAAACAGCTTTTAGACTGTGGCAGAAATACTGATGCTTTCATGCAGTACAGAAGCATCACAAAATGAAGGAATGATGTACCAGTAACCCTACAAGATAAAAGGGTCAAAAGAATCCTCATTATGCACAGTTCACAATGTGGAGCTGGTTTCCTTTTCTGCTACTGTCGTAGTTCCACTGACTGACAGGTTTTCAGATCTAATATGGCTATTTTAGCCAGGTGACCCAGGATTAGATCTATGCCTTTTGAATGCTTCACAAATAATCACATTACAGTATGCAGGACTGAGCAGCTGTCCTTTTCTAGTGCATGCCAATTTTGGTATTGATTTTTGTCTTTATATAATTAGATGTGGAGCAGGCGCTTTTGCAAAATTAGACTTGTGCTAATACCAAGTGAGTTCTGACTTCAATTGCCTTTCATTTTTTTTTTTTTTATGGTATGTATTTGACAGACCGTCTTCAGTGTCTTCAATGAGCGTGAGTGAATTGCTTTACAGTATGATAACACAGTGGTTAATTAAGCAACATCTGTTGGGAATGAGATCTCTTCATCTACTGTGATGTGGCAGTTAAAGTGATAGTAGCAGCCCCTTGGATTTCTCTCTACAGTATTTACCTGTTCAGGTGTCTGTTTGTCTAAAAATTTTGCGGGCCCTACGTTGTTTGGGAATGGCACGCTAGAAGACTACCTCGAGTCAGGTAGCCCAGAACTGCATTCTGCTTTTGACTAGGTCCATACGCCAGAGCTTGATTTTTTTTTTTTTTCCTTGTTTCCATCACTTAAAAAGCTTCGGAATGTATTCAGCTGTGTCTCGAGGGAAGGTCAGAAACGTAACTGCAGGCAGGTTACAAGGCTGATATAAGCAGTTTTGGCACAGCCCTGCGGAGGAGGCCGTGGAGCGTTTGCCTCTAGCTGACAATAAGGGCTCTTTAAACCAAGCCAGCTGACTTTGCAGTGAAGCAGATGGTAAACAGTCACATGAACATTTCCACCAACTGAGCTGTGGGGTTGCAACAAGCAGCCCCAGGGCAGGAATATCTGATCGTGACACTGCTGTTTCTGTAGTGAACATCTCACCGCAGCCCCGAACTAAATCCAGATGGAACTAGTGATATCTGCTCCTCATTTCAACGAATGCTGAATTCACTCAAGTTAGCTGGGCAAGCTGTCAGCTTGTGTCAGTCATTCCAGCTCCCTGGAGAGTGAAGTTTAGCTCTCAAAGAGGTAGCTGAAAAACTTTCCAACAAACCTTTTTTTCTTTTGGAGGAGAAAGATTGCTAAAAGGAAATATTCCATGGCAATGGGTTGATTTCAATTTGTTTTATTTTGTTAGGATGCTTAAAATTAGGATGTGAGTTGTGGATTTGAAACGACCTGAACCAAATTGCACACAAGCAAGTTTACTAGCTTAGTAGGGAAACTGTTCCAGCTGAGCCAAACATTCATTAAGCTGAATCCTCAATTTAATTTGTGGTGTACTGACAGGCCATTCAGCCTTGTCATGCTGTTGGCTTGCCTGTGAACTGTGACGAGTCCAAACACGGTTAGAGAATACTGACCTCCAAAGGTGTTAAGCATACAGGTCTGCATACTAGGCTCTTGCAAGTATTGCAGGAAATGAAAATGGTATATTGTGCAAAATTACAGATCTTCATTTGGAATGGTTCTCTGTTTTTTGAATTACCATGGTGGTTTTGGTTTTTTTTTACACCATCAGAATTCAAATGAAGTAACGTCTTATTCTTGCAATGTGATGAGCATGAACCACGGAGGGTCAGTGTAGTCTTACGGGTGTGACTGTGTTGGGTTGTAGGAAGCCTTAACTTTGCTCTGCTGTGTTCTGCATTACTGTGTCGTGTGGAGTTGTTTCTGCTGCTTTGCTCTGTCTGCAAGGTAATTAGAAAAATGTCCAGCACAAACAGTGCCAACTAGTCGTTGGGGCATCTGGATGTTTCCAAACAACACATTATAATTACTAGGGGTAGGTTTAGTAAACACTCTTTAAAATCATTCCATGTTTCTACTGAATGAGCACGTGCAGGATCATAAACTTCCCAGGCATTCTTAGTTCTCAGATAAGTACTTAATTTTTGCAGTCTACATATCAGTGCCTACTAAATTTTTAAATTTAATTTTAAATATTTTAAATTTGCAAAATAGGATGGAGTGCTAAAACTTCCCCAGGATGTTAGGTGAATAAAAACAGGTAAATGTTTTTGTTGGTTTTGGGGTGGTTCCCCCTTCCCCCATAACTACTGCTGTGTGCCTTAATATGTTTTATTTTGGAGTAAATGGTGCCAGATTGATTTTTCTGTCAAATGTCATTAACCTGCAAAAGGCCTGATCTGCTACCTAACCCAAATAGCCAGGGTTGTCAAGATGTTTTTCTGCTCCTAAGTGGAAAATGAGCGGGTCAGTGCCCAGTGACTCCTTCCATTGTGCTTGTCACGTCCAGTCCTTACTTAACTTCAGCCAGTTCTTTTCATATAAAAACACCTGAAGAACTCCATAATGTGAAAGCTGTTTCAAATCCACATGTATAAGGGAAAATTTGGACTTTCTTAAATGAGGGGCAATTTTTTCCCTAGAGCTTTCCAAATTGTCCAAATCCTACTCCCACTGAAATTAATGGGGGTCTTTCTTCAGTGACTTCAGGACTGAGCAAGCCATAATGCTTTGGCAAATTCATTTTGAACTGGGAGTGTTCATATACAGTAATAATGTCACAAAATGGCTGAAAAATACAGCTATACTGAATCTGTGCAGATGGCTTACTCCGACATTTGCTGGAGCTGTGACTGATTTCTTTTCTTTTCTTTTTTTCTTTTCAATGGCATATGTGCCAAAACATCCCACCACACAGAAGTCAGCAGTCTGCAGTGAGTCACTAATCCGCTCGTATGCAAAAATGAGCAACAGGCATAGTCATTATTTCTGCCTTGTGCTGTGAAGAAATACTCACACACCAAGCGCTTCACTAAAGCTTTCATTTTTGGGAAGGCAAGGAGAGGAATGCATATCGTCCTTTTATTTGGGAAAGGGATTGTCCACTTTTTTGTGTGTTTGTCTGCGGCCTCTAGGACTAGAAATAAAGCATCAGCTTAAAACAGATGCTTCTTTGTGGCATTCCTCTCGATATTAGCCTGGGGGGTCCTTTTTGGCTCGGTCCAAAGCATTCAAACGCCTGGAGATCGCACGCCGTAGAGTTCCAGACCTAAAAATACAGCATCTTCCTTCTGAGAGATGTAGAAATGCGCAAATCTGTTTGTCCTGCTTTTCTTACAATCACGTTGAAGTGTTCTCTGTTTGACCAGTCCCTTTAAAATAGGGAACTTTGTGGGAGCAGAGGGGGCATACGCCCAGAAATGTGAAGGAAATGCAGTTAGGGTTCATTACGTGTGGTGGGTTCGTTTTCTTGCCTGCTGCTTCCGTGAGCAGCTGCCGTTGGCTGTAGCCAGCATTCCCAGGAGGAAATCCCTACCGCCCTCAGTGAGCACGACGGACAAGCCAGGGATTAGCAGGTGGTTAAATCCTGTGGCAACTGCTGAAGTGCTAGGGAAAGGAAGAGCCATGTAGAATATTTCCGATAGATGAGCAGGAGAAAAGGACTTCACGCTTGCAAATGGCTATATAACAATAGAAAGTAAACTAACATTAAAAGTGGGGGGGTTTCTGCTTTCTGTAGGAAATCCCATCCAGTGTCCGCTGCCTAACAACAAGCCTTTTAGGTTGGTTGGTTAGTTAGTTTTTTAAGTCAGGGATTTTCTCTGGATCGAATGTTGACAAGTGGCATTTGTTCGAAGTCTGGGAGTACTTGCCTGCTGTCCCCATGAGACAGGCGTAGCCCAGCCAGCCGTCCTGGAGACCCCTACGTGGGTGAGTGTGCCTGAACTATGCCCCTGTGGCATCTGCTAGTGAGAGCCTGAAAAGGGTTATTAACTTTGTCCCAGCCAAAACCAGCACACAGTCTCAGGAAGGCTCCCTTGTTCAGCCTTTACTACATGCAAATGTCCTCCCCGGTCCAGACTATATTTTGCCTTCTCCGTATTAGTTTAGTTCAGTTAGTTTCTATTAAAAGAAAAGCTCTGGTTTTCGTACCTGAATACCATGTGAAGATCCTGTATTTGGCAGTTCACTGGCTTAGGCCTTAATCTAAAGGCTGGTTGGGATGTGGCTGTTTTCAAAGAACTGGTAGATAGTCTATTCAGTATAATTGCTAGACAATTTGTATGTGTGTGACAATGACTGTAATTTGGCTTTTCACAGAGGACAGTGAGTGTATCCTATAGTTCACTCTAAGTAGTTCTGGCAAGGATTGTGGATGAAGTTTCTCGTGGAATCAGAAGTTATATTCTCAGGTCAGAGTATGACATGGTGACCTATTTAGCTATCAGCCCATCTTCTCTTTCACTGCATTCATGGCCAGGGGGTATTCAAGTGTCAACGGGCACTATCTCACAGGAAAAACAGCTAAAAGGGTAGGAAATTTGAAGTTTCCTTATGAAAAGGCAGCTTCTGGCAGCATCCCACTGAAGCCAATGTCCTTGGATTTCCGTTTGGGAACAAAATTTTACGTGCAAGTGGCATGTGACTTGGAGCGCTCTACGTGTTGCAGATATGAGCTTATGACAGAGGTGCCTTGGATGGTAGGAAAGAGATGAAAGACATGGGTTTCCTTCCTTATGCAATGCTTGTGATCTTTTTGTGAGTTTTTCATCTCAGTTACTCTGCTTACAGTTGCTGGCACTGGCTGATGGTCTATGATACTGATTGAAATGGTCTCTAGGGTGCAGGTTCAGCTGCGGAAATGGAGACTTCTGTGATGCAATGTAACACGTTGCTTATTCCAAGCACCTGCAAAAATCACTGATTTGCTAATTTAAAAAGAAAAATAATAAAAATTACATAAGAATCATCTAGTTAACATGCCTCTGTCTTCTGGTGTAACTGTTGTAGGAAGGCTTGTTACTGTTGATGTGGATGAAGTGTTTGACGTTTGTCTTCAGAAAAGCTCAGTTTTTTCAGTTAGGTTTTCCCTCAACCTGCATGACCTTTTCCATTCCTTGTTTTGCGTTTTTATTGCACTAATTTTAGACTGCTTATCCAGCTCTGTGATACTCAGGAAGCTATTGTAAAATTTGTAGAACGACACTTGAATCAGTTTGAGTAAATATGGCCTCTTCTGTTGAACTTTGGGGTGTTTTCTACACAAGTTCTTGTGAAGCTGTTCATATTCAAGCTGATGTTGCCTAGGAAGATGTCTTACTTGGACTTTATTTGGTTTGTTGTATGACTTCTAGATTTTTGGGACCTTATTAATCTTTTCCAAAGTTTGATTTCTTCAGTAGTAAAAAACAAGCAGCAGTGAGACACAAAGCCGATGTGTACAAAATTTCAGGATTTCTATGGCTGTTTCTGGCTGGATTTTAGGTTTCAGTAGCATTATTCAGACAGCCTAGTGTCTGTGGATGGTTTTCCCCTCATAAGACTAGATCCTTCCATGTCCTACACACTTTTCTCCTCCTTTCACTGGGTATAGTCAGTCAGTGATGGCAAATCGCAGATGCATGATGTAGACTTAACCTTGATCACGTGTTACTACACGGTGACAGTTGTGTCTCAGTAGCCAACGTGTGTCTCCGATTCCTTTTAAGGGTGAGGAGTGGAGGAGGCTGGTGTTTGTGGTGGGTAGAATCTTGTCCCAAGTCGGCTGCAGATGGGAAGGATGCCTTCTTGTTAGGCTATAAGCTGCCTTGTCACCTGCAGTGCGTCTCATTTCTGTTTGGGCTGGTCTGTTCTGAGGTAGCCTAAAGACTTGCTTGGCTGCTGTACCTTCGGAAGTACGATTTTAAAGTGCAGGTTTTGAAAAGTTAACCCCATAATTTTTTTGGCTTTGCAGTGTAGAGACTATGCATCTGTTACATCTTTGGTCTATTATGTCTATAGTGCTGTGGGATCACCGTTTACTCCTTTAGTGAGACAAAGGGTAGCTTCTTGATGACCTCTGCTGGGGGCATACGTTGTGGTCTGATGTCACATAAGATGTCTTCTGACTACTACTAGTAAAGATTCTGCTATCATAGCAGGAATGATACCATGAGCCGAGCATAACCTCACCCTCCTCTCCTGGGGACTTCTGCATTTAGTATAAACTCATTTCTGGTCACCAAAAAGGCAAAGGTAACTCTTGCATCCTGTGGTGGGTTGGTCCTGGCTGGTAGATAAGTCCCCCCTCTGTCGCTCGCACACTCTCTGCCACTGGGATGTGGGAGAGAATTGGAAGGGCAGAAGCAAGGAAGAAACCATATGGGTCACGCTGAAGAGTTTCGTAAGTGAAGGGGGTGGGAGGGGAGGTGCGGAAACAAGCGATGCAAAAGCCAGCACTCACCCTCAGCAGACTATGCCCAGTCAGTCCCTGAGCAATAATGACTACTTCGCAAAAAACTTCAACCCCGAGTTTTAATGCTGAGCATGACATTATATGGTTTGAAATAGCGGGTCACCTCTCCCAGCTGTGTCCCCTTCCAAGCTCTTGCGTACCCTCAGCCTACTTGCTGGGGTGGCAGAGGGAGAGAGGTTGATCTTGATGCTCTGTAAACACCGTTCAGCAGTAACTAAAACTGGTGTGTTACCAACACTTTTGGTCACTGGTCTAAAACACAGCACCATCCAGGCTGCTGTGAGGAAAGTTTAGTCAATTCCAGCCGAACTCCAAACACATTTATAAGACAGCATATATTTAAACAAGCAAGCAAACCCTTTGTTTTGTTCTAAGACTAAGCTTTCCTAAGGTCATCATTCTCCAAAATGCTTTGTATGCACTTAAGCATTTGGAGCTGAGGGGTTGAAGTACAGCCTGCTGAAAGCCTCCACAGTCCATTCTGGCAAAAGGTCAGGTATTGTGCTTCCCCATGAAATGGCATCCTGTAATTAGTTGAAGGGGAGGTTGTATAGTACATACTGTGACTGTTGTACTCTTTTTAAAACTGCTAATTAAAAGTATGTATTATTAATGTTGTCTGTAGGTTCATTCCAGTCTCAGAAAAAGAACTTATTCTACAAAATTGTCAGCAAATGTAAGCACAGAAAGGAGAAGCTTAATGTTCCGGACACAGGTACTGGTGCATCACTTAGTTAAGGTTTTGGACTGCCTTCTCTCTCAATTCAGTCTCAGAGAAATGCTTCTAGACAGAGGCTGCTCAGCTCTCTAGTCTTTGATTGCTTTTGTCCCTTATTTCCCTGTCTGCTTTGATTCCATTAGTTCCTGGCTCCAGTTGATCATATTACCTTATTTCAGTATGATGCTGTTTTGTTTTTAATTGGCATCTCCCTTAATTACAGTTTCCCTGCTCCAGACGCCATGCAGCAGAGCTGACAAAGCAAGGGCAATCCTGCAGTTGGCCCTGAACTCTTTGTGTTCCACAGCTCAGAGCTCTTTTGTCCTTTACTTGCTCTTATCTCTATCCCTTCTGTATCAGAGCCCACGTTATTTATCCCTTTGCTCGAGCATTTATCTGTGTCCCTATCTCCTCTCCCTGTGATTTCCTGCTCTCTAGAACTTTGCAGACTGCAGCTTGTCAGGATGTAAGAGCTTGTTTCTGCACCAGATCTCAGAAATACTAACCTAAACTAACCCTTCTTCTGTAGAAATCTTAACCAGCTTTCTGTTTGCCTCAGATTGAAAATAACTTTGACAATGTTTTAAGTTCTGTCCTGGACTTGCTCTGCCTGCTATCCAGCTGGAAGCTCTCATAGGTTTTTTTCTTGTTACAGTATTGTGGTCCTGCATACCTACAAACTCACAACTCTGAGGGGCGTTTTCAGGTGTACGGGAAGTACAGCGTTACAGCTTAGCCTGCTTCCCTGGGCCATCTTTTTTTGTTTGTTTGTTTTAATATTTTTTTTCCTGCTGTAGTCATGTTGTCCACACTATCCGAATCGTGTCCAGGCTGTTCCTTAGCCCTTCCACGGTGGAGTTCTCTCCTACATCATACTTGTGGTACGGAAGAGCCTCTCTGGTTCTGCTTATTTAGGTAGTTCTGTGAATTTCTTCCTTTTTTTTTTTTTTCTCAATCCATATCCATCTATAAAATTACTATCCTCATCTCCAGTTCCCCCAGCTACTTTTATGCTTCATATCTTTCCCTAGGGCCTGGTCATGCCATTTCCTCTCCTTCCCTGATGCTATGCTTTCTGTCCTCTCGGTGCGCATGCACTATTTTCCCACATAGGTTCTGCCAGCTCTGCTGCATTCAGTGGTGCAAAACATTTTGAAATTACTTGTTCTGTTTCATTGTATTTGTACAACAAACATGTTGTAGGAGTCACTTATGAGAAGTAAGTAACTATCTTGCTTCCATGCCGGTGTGAAAAAAGCATCATACATTAACACAGCTTTTATTGGGTGCCATTCAGGTTTTTGTTCCTGAATTATTAATAGACCATGTAGACAAATTGGTAAGGAAAAAGAGTGTGTAAATTCTCCTGTGGGAAAAGAACCAGAAAACATTTAATACATGATAGAGTAAAAAAATATAAATATCTTAAAATCTGCAGATATAAACTGTGGCTAAACAAAATGTCAAAACCTCCATTTGATTACAAGAATCCAGCCTGTTTTGATATAAAGTGAAATGTGCACTATAATCAAAAATTCAAGCCTGGCAAGTGTTGAGTACCCTGGCTTTGTTCCAGCACAACACAGAGGCATGTCCTTGGAAGTTAAGCATGTGAATAATGTCATCATGTCTAAACATTAAAGATGTGTCTGTGCATTTGCTGGAGTAGGGCCAGTTTGCTAAGTTCCTCCCAAGACTGAAGCAAAGACACGAGGAACTTACCAGCCTTACATGGCCCACGTAGAAATCATCAAAGGAACGACAGTGGATATATATATTGGTGGGGAACTGCATTTTCTCTGAGTTACAAAGGGGAAAAAAATCTGGGGTCTTGCACCTGCTCTTAAGTGTACCATGTAGGGACACTAAAAGCAAAGCATGGATCAGCAAAGTGCAACGTGGGTATGGCCTTGGCAGGTGGCGTAAAGCCTCACCATCATGTGCTGCCTACATAACTTCATCCTTTCATGAATTCCTAGGTAGCAGGGCCCTAAACTCTTTGACATCACTGTCCCATATTCTGCAGCATTCGAGCTGGGAATCCCAGCATCTTCATTTCCATTCAAATATGCAAGGATTTAGTGAACCAAGCACTAAATGAAAATTTCAACTCCTTTTTGTGGTTAGTCTATACTTGTGGTGAGTCACAACTCTGTAATGTGTGGGTTTGATTTTTATGGAGTTAATTTTGCTGGAGGAAGGAGCTTGAATATTCTTATAGCTGGAGACACTTGGAAGGGTTGCTGTCAGCAGAGGTCATGCTGGATTCATGTTTTGTCATCTTGAAAAGTGTGTGTGCCTGTGTGCATCTGTGCTTTGAATGAAGAAAAGGGAGAAAAGTAAGTGCAGTAAAAGCAAATTTTGACGTGCTTGAATCATGTTTTCTGTGTCTGTCTCTGGTTTGAGTATCTAAGTGAATTTTGACTTCATGTGACCTGCATCCTACACAGCATCACCAGTGCAAATCACTGTCTTATGAGTTTGCAGGTGTTTAGAAATACAGCCTAGTAAAATACCAGTGGACATGCTGCAACCCCTGCTCCTCCAAGCACACAGTAATGCAACTGACTATGTTAAGAGATGTATCACTTTCTTAGAAGGGCTGCCAGAAGCACAGCTGGACCCATCCTTGTTTGGGGAGGTTGAACACCACTCTGCTGAGATACTTATTTTCTGCCACACTGTTTTCTGCTACCACTTTCTGGTGGAAGGCAATACTTTAAATAACAAGGAGTAAGTTGCAACTGTTGACTCCTTGCAGGTACATTTAGTGAGCTGTCCTGAGGGCTCTTACATGGTTATTGTAACGACCAGATGAAATTCTGGCCTATGCATCAGAAGAGGAAACGAACGTATATGCCAATCTCAGGGCTGGCTGATGTGTGAAGGAGCCTCATCTCCTGAGGCTGGTAGAGCTAACTGCCTGCTACTGATCCTCCATCGGCTCTCCCACGTGCACATCAGTCTGTACAGCCTTAGCACGTGCATCTGAGAAAGAACAGAAAGTGCAGAAAATCAGCAGAATGACCTTTTTTATTTTTTTCTGCTGAGAAATCCCTGTTGTGTGGCACCTGCAGCCCAGCTGTGCCACGGTGCCTTTGGCATCCATCCAGCCTGGAAGAGGACTGGGTCAGCGTAGGCTCATGCAGCAGAGCTTCCATCCAGGCAGCTGTTCCATACACCTGGCTTGACCCTTTGCTGCTTTGTCAGCTTGTGTCCCTCTGCTGGTTAGTCCCCAGGCCTTGCTGCAGCATCGTGTGCCACCTGGCCCTACGAGCAGTATTGTCAGAAGAGCTGGAATTTCCACCAGAGTATGGGTCTGAGTGTGCTTGGCATCAGTTCCTTGGTGAAGTGGTTCCCCAGGCACTGGTGACTTGAAGCTTTTCTCTGCCTTCCTAGGCTTCCCCTTTTTAACTTCATGAAGGCCATTAAAGTATTACAGCTCATCTTTCTTTTTGGTACCACCATGCTTAGACCCACAGAGCATTCATTCTCCACTAAATGGGGTTAAACTCCCACAGCGCTCTCTTGTAACAGATAGACATGGCTGAAGAAACTCTTTTAAGTCTGTCTGTGTCTTGTTGGGGTTCAGTCTGAAAAGCTTGTCCTTTTCTGTGGTGTGCTGAGTCAGTCCAATTGGCTTCATTGTCTTTGTTCACAAACATGGGGTTAAATAAGAAATACATGTACTCTGTGTGCCTGCAGAATAGGGTAAACTGTCCATGCTAACTTTTAACAAATCTAGCTTGGGAAACAATCCGGCATAGAGCCTTAGATGTTTTTCTCTTAGTCATTTTTGTCACTGTGGTGTAAGCCTGCCAAAAGGCTCACATCTTCCTATCATGTGCTCAACTCTGCTTTCAAAAATAGCCCTGTAGTTCTGCATGTGCTACTGTCATACAGAAAGCTAACCATGCAAATGCCCGTTTGCAAGACTACACAGTAGCTGCAGAACCTCATTTCATTTCTAGACAGTGTTCTCCTGCAAATTAGCTGAGCTCTACATAGGACATCTCTTGAACGCAGGACTGTGTGGAAACAGAAGGCATGTGAAATGGTTTAAAGAAATTATTAAATAAAAACACAGGGAATTAAATTTCTTTAGCCCTGTCCTTTCTGCACAGCAAAATCAAGTCCTAGTTTGGGGCACCGTATGGATATACCTTTGTCAGGTATAGCAATGGTGAAGCAATGGGACACTGTTCCTCTTGAAGGAGGTGCAGGAGGACCCCAGTTAGTAGCTAGCTTAGCTATACAGATGTTAAAGCATGGACTCCTTTATCTTTCTGGGGTTCAGTACAAAGGATCTTGGGAGTGAAGCCTATGTGTGATTTCCTCCAAGTTACATCTTATGTCTGCTGGAATAATAATATGTAAATAATTCAGTGAAATGATTTCTTAGCCCAATGTCCACTAAGATTGCTAGAGAAGAAAAAAAGCTCTTCCTTTCAACACCCACCCTCCACTCACCCGCACACAACAAAATAGTCACTCATTGCTCACCTGTAGTCCTTCCTTCTTCAAAACTGTATGGTAGCAATGTTACGATGAAGTGATAAAGAGCTTACTTTAGAGCTAGAGGCAGAAAAAAAAATAGAGGACTCTCAAGTTTCATTTCAAGGATTGAAAAATCTTAAAACATGGAGAAGGAATATATTTACTGCATCATGAGTTTGTCAGCCACGTTCTGCTATTTCTTAGTCAAAACCACCAACATCATATACTCCTCCTTATGTATTTAGTAACTGTTGCCTCTTTTAATTTTACCTTTCATGGTTTTTTCTTATCTTTAATTTCTCGAGCTTTTTGGCACATACAGTATGAGGAAAAAAACAAATGTAAGAGGAAACTGTCTATTGTACTGACCAATCATGTTAATTTCTAATGACCTGACATGGCTTGTAATATACAACACATTTAATTAAAAATATATCAAATCAGGTTTCTGTCTATCATATGTTGTTTATTGTTGGAAATCATGTCTTAATATTTTTATTAAATGTAAAAACATTAATGTGACTTGTATTACTAAGATTAAAGCCATTATAAACTCAATCAAAGTAGAATTAAACAGCACTGTCAAAGTACTAATTAGAGCAAATCCCAAAATCAAAGTTAACAAATAGTGTTGGACTACAACCAAACCATTACATTAATACATAATCAACGCTCATGAATTCCCAAATAAGAAATCTAGAGAGAAAGCTGCCCATTTAATTATACATTCCAATTAAGATTTTGGTCTCAGTCAGTGCAGTATCTCACTATTAGCCCAGTTGAGTTACTTGAAAGTTACATTTGCAGTCATTGCCGCTACTACTTGACTGGACTGTTAGGGGGCAGATCGTTTCTTGTGATTTCTCTTGCTCTCTTTACAAAAAATAAGTTATACAGCATAACTCTGCTCTGGAAAGGTTAGCAACTATAGCTAAACACTGAAAAGCTATTTGAAGCTGTGGGCTTTTTTTCAAAATAAAGAGCATGCACAAGTTCAAAAATGTTTTACAAGAGAAGATAGAAAGCTGAATTAAGAACATAAGTGAATTAAGGTGTGGAACTTTTCCAAATGTTTTTACACATATGTACTAGATCTGATTGTATTCTTATACCATAAAACGTTAAAAGGTCCCTACCCACTTAAAATGAAAGAGCAAAGGGCAACAGCTAATAAGATAAGATGTGTTACAGCTATTCTCTTCACCAGTCCATATCCTCACACAGTTAACAGTTAGAGAAGCTAGCAAAAGATAGAGGTTATATTAGCCATATCTTTGAGGAGGAAGATCATTAAAACAACAATATATACATATTTTATATATATACACATATAAAATACAAAAAAAACAATAAACAAAGAGTAAATGCACCCTAAAATGAAAAAGGGCAAAGTCCATGCAGGCTGCCTGGCTGTTGTGCACGGTTCAGGCGGTTGGATGCTCCTGCGGGAGACGACCGGTCTCAGCGTAGGAGGCTGGTCTTGCTCAGCGCTGAGCCCTTCTGAAAGAGCAATTGTTTGCACTCCAGCTTGAGTTTTTGTGCATATAGTTTTTGCTGGTCCAACCACCCAGAATGTTAACAAACGGGTCTTAAATGTATCTTTAAAACGGGAATAAAGATTGAAAGAAATTGTGGGGAAGAGAAAGCTAGCTGTAGGCACAGTAGCGGCTGTGAATTACATAAAGGACTGTTGCAAAGAGATGTGGTGTAACCTGATGGGTAGTAAAGAAGATAATGAGTTGAAAATTCATTAGGGGAGATGAGGTGCAGGCATTAGGGAAAAATATGTAATCATTCAGGATGGCAGTGCCCTGGGAAAAAATACTCCCAAGGACTTGGTGCAGGTGCCCATGAGTGCTCCCAACTTCAAAGCAGATGAGACAAGCGTCTGTAAAAAGTGACTTGGGCATTCCCTTTGCTGCCTGTAATTGCAGATGGGGTAAGCCTCATAATACTTCTATCACAGGAGGAAAAAAGATGTCACAGATTGAATTTATGGACTAGTGATACCATATGGTATCAGCAGTATGGCTTATTAAATCAATGGAAACTAAAACCGATTGATGACTACACGCTGATCTCATACTTCAGAAGCTAAAATGCATTTGGTGATAGCTGTCTGACCAGTTTCTTCATGAACAAGGTTAAAGTGACTTTAGTCAAGTGAAAGTTTGTGATCATTTTTCGATTCAGGGCAGAAGTCTACTTTGAAATGCCAACATTGGAACTGTTGAGAAAGATTCAGACTGTTCCTTTCTCACTCTCTGACTTCATGTAGGCATTATTTCCATCATGATATTTTATCCTGAGTTTGCTTTCTTTTTTTCGCATTCTTGTCTTCAACTGTTATCCAGCTCAGCTTTTGCATTTGCTGCCTTTTGGGTGTTCTATAAGATTTGTTGTTTTGTAAAAACGACTGCTTAGAGGAGATGATGTAGAGTGACTGTAGAGGAGAGACTGGGACTTAGTCAGGAATTCCTGAATTCTGCTTGTAAGTCCACCTGTGAGCTAATATAAACTTAAACGAGGGCCATTATTGTTCCTTTAAATACATTTTGTCTCTTGGTTACTTGATTGCATCTTCTGTTGCAGTGTTTTATACAGACTGTTTGATACCCTGCTCTCACTGAAGTGCTACTGCCCATCTCACGGTTTTCTTTACAAATACTAGAAAGTTGAACCTTCTGGGATATGTTTAGGAGCTGATGCTACTATTTCCCTGCAAACATCTGCAGCATTTGGATCATATCTTGTCATGGGTTATGCTCTGAGCAGCTGTGAGGGAAACCTTTATGCAGATAGATGCTAAATGGTAAACGAGCATAACTAGTAGCTGAATTATTCTATATGTAAAACTGCATTTTTATCCTCTTTCAGCCATATTCTCGGAAGACAGAAATTCCAGTGACTCTCCCTGGAAGAATAAATTTTCTATATCTGCCCTCAACACTCCGGAGCCAGCAATGATGCACGAGCCTTTAGTTGGCAGCCAGAAAAGGAAAGCAAGGAAAACTAAGATCACTCATCTTGTCCGAACAGCAGATGGTCGAGTGTCACCAGCAGGAGGGACACTGGGTAAGAAAATAAGACTTTAACTTTTGTTAAAACTGAATGGTTGGAGAAAGTTGAGGAGTACAACCAGCCTATCAGGGAACTGTTTTTCAGTTAGCTTATTTTCATAGCTTAGAGAGGTCATTCTTTAAAATACAGGTATCAATCAACTGGGAAATCAGTGTGTCCATAATGGCCAACTTACTCTGTTTGAATGCTTAAATCTGTCTTCTCTCCCTGCATATTTCTGTTTTAAGAACTGAAAGCTGATGGAGAGACAAACGGAAAATGGTTACCTTTCATAATTTATTTCCAGTCCTGTAAAGAAATTACATTTTGCCTAATTACAGGATGGATAAATTAATTCCATAACATGACAGTCAATGCCACAGTCCTTGCATGAGTCCTCTGCAGTTAAGATAATTTCTCAGGACTCCTGTATCTAAAATGTACACAGAAGCCCTCTTGCTTGACCTAAAAGATAATGCAAAATTAGTAAATTGTTTCATAAAACTTAGTACTGTGCTTCTGCCAGTCGCTTGGGTCAGAAGAGGTTGCAGCATAAATTGGATTACACTTACAAAATCAAAGTCCTAAAGGTGAAGATTCTGTTAACACCAGACTAGCCAGTATATCGATGGGCTGCTGTGAATTTAATTGCCAAATTTGCAAGCATAACTTTCTTTTATTGCAGAGGAGAAGCCAAAAGAGCTGCCACAAAGTACTCTTCAAAAAACATCAAGTGCAGAAACAGATTGCAACAGTGAATGCTCCAGAAATGCAGAGACAGAAGAAAATCATAGTATTACATCAGATATGCCAGCGGTGTCTGCATTTTTTAGCTTAGCTGCTCTGGCAGAAGTAGCAGCCATGGAAAATGTACACAGGTATGGTTTTCTTTTCCCTTTGCTGTCTAAGTGAATGGTTTGTGTCTGGCAGCTTGTTTAGAAAGCATGTGAATTGCAGACTGTTCAATTTGGCCTGTGTTTCCTCTTCTACAGCTTTCTATGAACGTCTGCTTTACGCCGCTGGCTTAGTAGTGTTAAGTCTTCAGCTAAATGACAGTGTAATCTATTTTGTTAGTCAGTAAAACGATCTTCCCTGGCAAGCTTACCTGCCAGTTTTTGTATATAAGCAGGTTCATAAGCTCCTTGAGATCCTAATGATTGAGGGTTTCTAATTATCAGGTGCCATTTGTCAGATAATAGCAGATTTAAATAGCTATTGCATGCTGATTTGTATTTTTCAGTAGCCTAAGACTGTTGAATTTCAGAAAACTTCAGCTGTATGCTGAACATGGCTCAAGGAAGCTAACTTGTTATTTTTACTCTTGTGCTTTGCTGCGTAGGAGGCAAAGCATCTGCAGAATGGCACGGGCAGAAGAACTTTGGGTGATGGAAAGCCACATTAGTTTGGGTTGGTCCTCCCAGTTACTGAGTAGACTGTCCACACAGAGAAGGTGGAGAATGTGCAGGTTACTTAGGGCTGTTGGATCAGTTCAGCATGGTCAGATCCTGCACGCTAGACCTGTGATGGGAGGAAACCAAGGACAGAGAGTCTTCCTTGGCTCTTCATTATCCTCTGTTGTTCTTTGATGCTGCAGCTTATTGAGGAATGAAACCCTTATCCTTTCCTGCAGTGGAAAATCAGTGAGGAAGTGCTGGGCCAGTTTGAAACCATCACAGCCTCTGCAAATGGCATTTGACAAATTGCTGGCTGCCTGAGAAGTTCTACAAGGCAGCGGTTGATGAAACCGTTTAAACCTCAGTTTACTGTCGATCTTGTAGCCACCATCGGCCAGCCCAGTCCTGTGCATTCAGGCTGCACATCAAACATTGAAAGGCTTTTTGGAATCTCAGGTGCCCTACAAGAAACAAAGTCAGTCAGCTCAGCCTGTTAGCTCTTTCTCTGCAGAAGCTCTTGTCTTGCTTAAGCAGCATTGTTTTGGGTGAGTTTTTTCACACTGCAGTCAGCCTGGCCTTTCCTCCCAGCATTGCAGAACAAGTGTCTGCTATCAGGACAGCAAAAGTCTGAACTTGTTTCTGTTGTCTTCTGTGGTCAGAAGCCACGAGGCTTGGGGAAGTGCTGCGCTAAGCTCTGCTTTCACTCACACCCTTGTGGTTACATTGATTTCCATTAACGTTGACCAGAATTGCATAAGAGTAACAGGATTCACTTTGGTGTGGTTTTTCCCTCTTTGTTCCTCTAAGAGTTCTTGTCCTCCTCTTGTCCCTGTTGAAGTGAGTTAATGTTTTACATAGCCTTCTGCTTGGGTCTCTCCTTCTTACTCCCACCTTTTGTCATGTCACTGTGCAGCTAGAGCAATGCAGCACCTTCCATGAGGCCTGAAAACACCAAACGGGCAAATGTCCAGCAACTGTTGAAAATTCCAGCTTGTAATCACTGCTGGTGGAAACGACAAGAAGGGAGGACTCTTTCCCACTGGAAACTTCGCCATGTCTCTCACAGTCTTGGCCAGCAGAAGTCAAAACAGAAACCTAAATCTGATGGGCTAGATGCTTATCTCTTTTCTACTCTGCTGTTTGTTATCTTTTGCAACTCACTTCTTTGTTTGCAAATAGCCAGAAATGAGAAGAACAGCATTAGAGGTTTGCTTGATGTGTTTCTTTAGTGCCTGAATTTAATTATGAAATAATCTCACAGAGCCTTGGGCCGCGGAAGCCAAACTCCTTTTTAACTGTAATTACAGCTTGTCTGGAAGTGGCGGCGTGGTTTTCATTTGAAGGCTTCTGTTTAGCTGTACGTACCCTGTGCCAGCCCCGGTTAAGCACTGTGAACGTGAGCTGCATTTTGTGCCAAGGCCACTTCAAGGCACTCGGGTTCTGCAAAGCACGTTGGTACCTCCCTTTCTGCTGGGGTCTTAGCCGTGCCAGGGTGAGGTAAAGTGGCCCTTGTGTAAATAAGAAGTGGGCCCCAGATTTTCATTGCTGCAAATGAGACATACGGTAGCAAAAATAGAACCTGACTTGTGAGATTAGATAACAGGCGGTGACGTGCTATGTGTATGTATTTTAAAAGGCAAGCTGCAAAGGAGCTCTCCCAAGTCCATCTGCTACAATGATGGATGTTGATTTCCAGCACATAATTCTGGCGCAGTTTATTTTTATGATTCCTTGTGCCAGGGGATCATTTGTAAATTAACACAGCTGTAGTAATGAAAGAGATGTTGTGCTGGGCTGATGAAGTGTTAAGTCATGAAACTTGGAGTAATCCCAATGTGCAAGTCTGCTGATGAATATATTTCCATATTGCTTAAAAGCTGACTACGGGCTTGCGTTAATACGATCTATGCCTCTGTGCGTCTGCCTTCTTTTGCCACACGTGAGCTCTGCCCTCTGCTTCTGAGGGCTGAAGCCACTCCTGGAGAGAATGAGTAACAGCACTTGCGCGCTCTCAACTTACTCTTCGGGCATGCATTTCGTTTTGTGTAGTCAAATACCACCGTGTCTTGGTTTTGCCTGACTTTGCATTGTGTTGCAGGTTGTCCTCAGGTAATTATTGTGTTACCGTTGCAGGAATACTTCTAAAAAGAGCGTGTGACAGCAGTACGTGGGCATTTGTAGCCGCAGGGAGTTTCGGTGCTGTAATATACCGGATGTTAAACCATATCGCGTGCCGCTTTCCATCCTTTCTGGTCTGGTGAAAGCACCTCCCGCGCTCCAAATAATGATGGGTGGCTTTTCTTTTCTTCTTTTGCAGAAGTCAGAGGGCCACACCTCTCCCACATGATGGACAGCCAAATGAAATGTCTCAGGCTCCAGTGCTTATTTCCTGCGCTGACCAGTGAAGCTCCACTTTATTGTAAAACATTGTGCTTTACCTAATATCCTAGCCTTGTCTTTACCAAGGGAAGCTAGTCAGTCCATATGATGGAAACTATAGACTGCAAGCAAGTGTTTATTGCTCTGAGTGGCCCAGAATTCACTGGAAGCCAGATGTTAGCAACTTGGGCCAGGTCCTCAAATCGGATCCCAGTATGTAGGAGGGTGATATTAATTGTCTATTAATGAACAGAAATGGAGTGATCCCAGAGCTTGCTTTCTATTGAAGGCTTTTTAACAGTAAATAGGTGGTTGGTGTGAAAAAGGCTGCCTTTACTGTTAGCTCACACAGCATCTCTTTTACCAACCAGAGAGTACGGCAACTAGTTTCGTATAATACCTAGTTATTCTAAATTAAAATGAAAAAAAAAAAAACCAACAACAAAAACACTGACGCACTGCACTAGTTATTATTAGATATTCTTAGTCATTTTTGTACATGAAGATTTAAGTTCTAAGATGGTTTATATTAATAGGTTATGCCTACGTTTATATTGTAGAATGAATTTAAAACCTGTTCCAGAGAACTCAAGGCAGCCTGGACAGATGTACCATTGTTAGCGGTGTTTGGGCAGCCATGTGGTCCAGATGTTCTGCACTTTTATATTTGCCACCAGAGTGGTAGAGTTTACTGGCGAAAATTCTGACAGGCTATGTTTGGGTTTGTTTCTTTTTAATTTAGCTTTGAATAACCAGGATGATGTGCATTAGAAAAAGGAGTGGTGTATGGAAAAGAAAATACTGCAGATAATTGATGTCTTTCACGCCTTGGAAGGTTCCTTTATTTTTGCATAGGTATCTGAGCGACTCGGTGAAACTTTCCTGTAAACAAAAAGTACTGCAAATGTGTTTTTCAAAAGTGACCTTAGTATTATTTCACCGTTCTGAAAAATCTAAAACCGTGACTTTTCGATACACATGTACACCGATACACGTAACTTCTACATTTTGCAGACACTGGCATTGTTGTGGTTACTATGCACAGTCCAAATCGGCTTCAGAGTTTGCGTAAAGGGCCAATTACAGTTTGTGTTGGTAAAGTGGCAAGCTGTATACAGATAAACTACAACTGAAGAGTAATGTTTGACTGCATTCAGACTACCAAACAGATCCATCTGCCAGTTTCTGTCTTTGCTTATGTTGAATTTTTGTGTTTTGCTCTCACAAATGCATCCCAAAAGCAGGCCAAGTGTATCACTTGGCCTGTTATCTCCACTATCGTGACTTACGCTATTGTATAACCAAGCATTGATTCCTACCAACAGATGCAAAACGATCACTAGTAATTGATCTAAAGCTACAAATTCAACAGGGTACTTCTTCTATAGCACAAGATGTTTCCCTACTTTTTGCATTGTAGCACAACAATTTACCAAATTGGACTCCAGCAATAATTTTCTATTAGTCTTCGTCATACCGGCTGAACTTTTGATAGTATTAGATTGAGTTTGAAGTTCTTTGAATTAAGTCTTTAAATGATGCGAGTTTACATCATTCTATCAGGCATTCTTATTTATACTTGACTGAATTGATAATGTGTTTTGGGGTTATTTTGTAACTAATTTGATGTAATAGCCATATGGACAGTAACTCTATTAATGCTTGCTAGGTTTAGCCTTTCATTGTTGTAGTAAAGTGAAAGTCCTTGGTTCAGTGTCGGGAAACAATATACAACGTACCACACGGGTTGTAATGAAGGATTAAAGGTCTGACAAAAGGCAGGTAGCTGGGGAAAGTGTCACTGAAGCAGCACCATCGAGGATGCATGTGTTGGAAGAAGGGAACAACAACAAAAGAACAACATTTACAAGCCAATGAGTCAGTGAAAAGGCTTTTTAAAAATTCAGGTGAATATATGACTAAGAGCCCCTACAATGCCATTGCAGCCTATGGCAGTGTTTTTAATAAGATTTTATTAAAGTTTTATAAGTTATTTTAACAAGACAGGAAAAACTTAAAAACTGTTGGGTCACATCAAGGTGGCTGTTGGAGTTTTGGACCACTTTATAATTAGCTGAAATCCAAATATGTTACAGTGCAGGCCGTTCACGTTGACAATGGTACTAACTTATTTCTCTAGAAACCTTTAGAGTAGATATATTTTTGTCAAAGCACCCCATCCTTCCTCGATTTAAATTTCAATATTGTTCCTGAAGATATTTCTGTATATTAATGGTACCTTTTTTAAAAGAAACAGAAAATTACTTTTTTCTATATGAATTAATATCTTACTTGATCTGCTTTTCCTTGACTTTCCCTTAGAGAGGGGGTAGGGTTGGGTCAGTTTACTGGATATGACTGTTTTCAGATACTTATAAACCTTTTTGTAGATATGCTTAATTTTTAAGCGATTAGGCACTGAGAGTAGCAGAAATCCTGCAAAGCTTTATAGTTCACTAGGCATTTGCCTTTGTTGGTTCTCTGAGTGATGTCTTGATTTCAGTAGCTAGAATTTTCCCTGAATCTACTAGAAGGGGTATCAGTATTTTCAGGTAACAAAGTCTGTTAGCACAACAAAAATTTCAGACCAATATCTTACTGTATTGGGGTTGGGTTTTTTCCTTGTTTGTTTTGTTTTAATTTTTATTAATTTCAGCTGCTTTCATTTTGGAAGATCTTATTGCTATTGTGTGTACTTCAGTATACCAGCAAACACTGTTACCCGTTAACACATTGTCCACAAATGCCTCTAGAGAAGAAATTGTTGCACCTTATGTATATCTCAAGCAAACCAAAATATGATGCTTTTCTGCTTTGTTTATTCTGAATATGTTGTATCATACTTTACTGAACCCATTTTAACTTAGCTAAAGCTATCGATATTTATGCATTTCACGTTATTTTCTGGATCTGAACCTGTGTATAAATCTTTCTTTAAAAAAAAGAAAAGCATTTACCGTAGTCGTCCTCTGTGAGTTATCCATGGGAGGGGGGAATCTTGTCTCAAGTGTAAAATGCAGTACTGTCCCAGTTTTCCTTGGCTTTTATTTATTTAGTGATCTTTGATATTTCATATGTAGTTTTGAGGTATACTAAATACATTGTCGTAGCCGAAGCTACAGATCTAAGCAGCTGGGAGAAAATTACTGTAATGTCTTCTTACTTGTCCTAGTACTGTATACAAATATGGGAAGAGTGTTCTGCAGAACATTTGAGATGCAGATTCTTATCCCCACAGTAGGTTATTTTTCCAGATATTAGACCAAATCAATCAAAACTCGATGATCTTAAATGATCCTGTGATTCTAAAAACATCTATGGAGATTACTTTAATGCTCTGCTTATGGCAGTAACTACCCCTTGAATGTGCTGTGATTTCAGAAATAGAATATATTTATTTAAGATGACTGCTCTTTTATACTAATACAGTATCCCAAAGTCATGAGCAAGAGACTTCTTGGTAGTTTGGGTGTCTTATTTTATAGCATTGGTGCATGACTTTTGAAATTAAAGTGATAAGCGTTGTTGGAAAGGAGCACAGGAACAAGGGACTGGTAGAAGCGTGTGAACTTGTGGTGTTTAAATTCCAGCTTTGGTCTTTATTATTTGGGTGAAAGCTGCCTTTTGTAGCACAAGGCTGAAGAGCATTCTGCAGTTTGTATCGAGTAGAAACCCAAGAGAGTCGTAACTTGCATCAGAAGAAGGGAATGCCTTGCAGTTTGGATGCTTTCTCTTGGAACAGGATATTAAATTGAAGCTGTTTTAATTTCCGCTGTCTGTTCAGCTACTATACGGATGCTGAGCAGACTGAAGGCAACAGTTGGTAGTTGTGGGACAGCTAAGAGAGGATGAAAGGAAAGCTGACCTTTGTTCTCAGTATGGCAAAGTTATGGCAACAAAGGGGAATTGTGAAAAAAGATAGATGTATATATATGTGTGTGTGTGCCTGTGCATGTGTGCGTGTGCGCCTGGGTGTGTACATTCTGCAAAAAAAAAAATGTAGGAAAAAACAAAAACATGATGGGTCTGCAAGAGACTATAATGTATGTTGACCCTTTGAGTGCACTCCCTTTTTTTGAATGCTGAGTCTAATATGGCTACCTCTCCTAAAAGACTACTTTCGTTAACTTCCATTTGCATTCAAGCTTGATCGTGTAATCTTTTCAGCCATTGATACCATTTGTATATCACTGTGTGCTTTACTTTGCAAGAGCAACGTTTCTATTGTGCAGACAACGTAAAGGCTGAATATACAGTGGTAGCCAAACTATGTTGCCGGAGCATTTTTGTTTAACCTCTGCCAGAGCCGTATGGGTTGCAGGACATGGGCCCGCTAGCTCTAGTTGGTTCAGTGAAATGGGTTTTTATAACAGCAGCAAATGCCGTGCTCGCGGGGTGGTGGACTTCAGCTACTGCCAGAGGTGACGCAGTAAGCCAAATGCTGCTCTTGAAACTTATTCTGGAGTTTACGTTTGCAATCCTGATTTCGCAAGGAAACGTAACTGTGCAACTTGTGTGTTGTATACCATAAGTTATCCATTAGATGCCGTTTGTTTGCCGTGCTTGTTTGGTAGATTGCAGAGCTCCTAGGTGTCTTCGCCATGTTTTGTAATACTTGTGGCATTCTCCTTACCCTGTACATACTGTGGAACTTTAACCTACAGCTGCCAGGATGCGGAGGCGCTTCAGGACGCTGAGCGCCATGAAAGAGTGCGTTCAGTCTGTGAAAGAGTTACTTGCCTCCTCCCCTGAATTCCCCAATAAAAAGGCACAGTGAGGTTTATGCTCTCACCTAAGTACTATTATAGTCGTTTATATACTCAGTATTTTCTACTGAATTGACAACTTTGAAGAAGCTTATGAGATGGATGTATACTTTATGTTCCCCCACTAATTCTGCTAAGGCAGAAATCTAGGAAGACTTGACGTGAGATCTCCACTCGGCAACACACCTAAGCTTACGCTGAAAACCATCCTTTACTTATGGGGCAGCGTTGTTGTTTGCACTGTGACAATGCAGGAGCCCCAGTTATGGACCACTATGCTCTTGGAGTTAAGCTTGGGCTTGCGTGGTGTTCCTGGGGGAGGCACATTATTGTGACCTAGGGCCTTCATTGACATAGAATTCTAAAAATGACTGCAAATAGCGTAACACTTATTGGGTTCTTCCAAATAATTGTATTTTAGTTTCTGGATCTTAACTGTTACCGTATACCAGCAGACCCACCCTGTACTCTACTGGAAAAAAACACACCTGTACAGGCTAACTAACTAGGCTTCCAAAATGTAATGGTCTAGTCTACTCCTTCCACCCCTGCAACTGAAACCTTATTTTCTCCCACACACTGCTACACATTAATCAGTGGTTGGGGCTTTGAAGGTGACAAAAGCAAGAGAGTCGTATGTGTGCGTGTGTCTGCGTGTATGTATACATATGCATACACACACACACACACAGAGGACCGCAGTGACTTGCAACGTGTTCTTTGTACAAAAGTGTTCCCATCTTAGGTCAGTGAAACACCATGAGATTTCTCAGATGATAGTTTTCCAACTTTCTTGCTAGATTTCAGTCTCTTTCCTTCACATTACACCATAAGGTGTGATCTTCAAAAATCACACCTGAAAAAACCCACAGCTCCTGCTGACCTGGATGCTACAAAAACCTTCTTTCTCAGCAGTGCTTGCTTTTAATAACCAGTATCTGTTGACAGTTTTAACACAACGGATTTGCTATGATCTTTCTTCCTAGGGCCCAATCCTTCCTTTTATTATCACACATAATTCCACTGAATTTTGACCCAGTATTTGGCTTTATTCTCTCCAAAGCTTCGTGTAAACATGCCTTACAATAGTTCATCTCCATCAATCGTATAATAGAGCTATTGCCTTCTTAGCTGTGTGTAGTTGAAAGTCAATAAGCACATTTCTAGAATGTCATACTTTCTTCAAAATCTTCTAATTTGATATTTTTAAGTGCACATGTTAAGTCATGTGTATAACATGCTAAAGTACATTAAACTGTGATAATGAAACTGAAATATTTAATAAAATATTTGAAATATTTGAAAAGGACCTTCAAATAGATTTCTTTATGTTCATTCTATTTTGGTTATCTAGCGTGTGCCTGTAAACAGTTTCCCATTTAAACCCAATGATTGCAAATAAATACTATTCAAACGGAACTTCTTTGATACTTCACCTGCTTTACTATCAAATGATTGTTTACTTTAACATATGGCTGAGTTAATAGTATTTGCAGAATTTGTTTTTAGCTATGGTATGAATTTGTTGGCTTTTTTAATACTTAAAAAGAAACAAGCTCGTTTCCCACCTGAAAACGGAAGATGCCAAAACCCAGAGATGGATCCTCAGAGCTGTAAGCTGTAGCTTCCTGTCAGATCATCCATTCAGCTTCTACGCAATGACTGCAAAAATGTTGCATGTTTCCCAAAGGACTTCTGCCCATTCGTTCTTGCTTACACACGTCTATAATGGGAGCTTCCCTTTTATTTTTGAAAACTTCTGAGTCTGGTTCAGCACTGTTGACATTGTTGGAAAGATCTGCAGAGCCATGCAAGCGCCCCAGAATGCAATGGATTTGTATCGGCATAAAGCTGGAGATTGTGGGACAGGGAGAGCCAGGACTCGGTGCCATTGGACTGTAGGAGAAAAGTTTGCCTTTTCTCCTGAGCTTTCCAGGTATCCACTTTGTGTTTCTGGATTTTGTTGTCTTTGCACAATTGGGAAGCTCATTTATAGTCCGCACAAACATATGAGAAGTCATCTCAGATGAAGAAGGCCTTGCTGTGTTTTCGGTCTTTGGACACCAAGAGAACTTACTCAGAAATGGATTCTCTTTTCAAAATAAGTAGCAAGTGTCACCAATGTTTGAACTGACAGGTCCCCACTACTTTGGAAACTTACTTAAACCAGAACTGTTTTCTGCCCATGTATTTTACCCTCTTGAGGCTTGAACATTAGACTGTTGGGGATCTTGTCTTTTCCTGCCCTTGGATGCCTGAAGCCTCCATGATTGCAATGTATTTTTCTGATCACAGAAGACCTCAGTACAGACTTGTTAGTGGAAGTCAGTAGACAGCCGTTTTTCACATGGGAGCAGAGCTCCTGTCTCTGAGTCAAACGTAGCAGAAGGGAAGCCTTTGGGTTTTTGGGGGTTTTTTTAAACTATGTGCCATTTACTCAGGGAAGAAGAAATGTACACAATCTTGCACTGCCTTTATGGGGTATGTATCAGTATGTTTGCAAAGAAACACCAGGAATGGAAGAGCTTCAGCATTGAAGGCCACGTAAAGGTCATATGTGGGGATAGGGGAGAAAAGCTCTGATTCAGTGAGCAAAAAAAGCTGGAAGAAATCTTGTACGAAACATATATTCTGTCATTATAGTATGACCAGTCAGGGACATTGAAGTCACTATTCTGGTTTTTTGATTACAGAATTACCTTAAAACAGACATCTTCATTCCTTGAACTCCCATCTTTTTTCATCTGCTCTCATTTAGTTCTCCCAACAAAACACATGCTGAATCCAGCTAACTCTGGGTGCATCTAGGTTTGTTACCCAGCTCTCACTCACATTGCTTCTTGCAGCTGCATTGCATTACACTGACACTCTCATAACTGTCAGGTAAGAAATTTCCACTAATAGTTTTGGAAAAACATGGGACAGAAAGGTATCATCCTGCTAAAGCACGCACTTCTGCCAGGTGCTCCAAAATTCTCCCCTTGATAACCATTTGTTGCGTTCTTTCATCCCAGGGCTTTTTAACATGCAGCTAACCTTGCTTTCAAACACTTTTTTTTTTCCCCCTACAGTGTGTGACAACATTAAGCAAGACATAAAGTCTACTCGAGCATACCATTATCATGTTATAGCTCATGAAACTGTTGATTCTTCAATAGGACACTAACACCTTGTAAGAAAATATGAGATGCATTCCTATATCTGCTGCAAAGTTCTATTTTGTTTTGTTTTCAGAAATAAAACCTCTAAGATATAACGCCTACCATCTATCCAGTGTCAGCTTCTTTTTGTGGACTGTTTTTGGCACAGAAACAGTAAGAAACTGAGCTCTAATATAGTTGTATTTAAAATTTACTCTAAATTTCAACTAGGCTTCATTCGTTACTTTCTGACAGGAGAACATAACAATAGATCTCCAGCAGAAGTAAGCTAGCACAAGATGTAGCTGTCTCACCCCCAGCTGAAACTCCAGTTGAAAATCCAGCATATTAAAGTGATACAAAAAGTTTTATTTCACGTAGAGCATCACTTCAACCTATTTGTCAGCCCGTGAAACAACAGGAACTAGTTGAAATAGACCCAAAAATCAAACCAGTTGAGTTAGAGTGTCAGGGTTACTACCGAAGTGTAATTTTCTGAGTGCG
Source organism: Xenus cinereus (assembly GCA_025774025.1). Classification (NCBI taxonomy): domain Eukaryota; kingdom Metazoa; phylum Chordata; class Aves; order Charadriiformes; family Scolopacidae; genus Xenus; species Xenus cinereus. The sequence continues at coordinate 94,017,586 of JAOXJK010000001.1, forward strand.
AACAACTAACACTTTAACCCATTCTGCAGCATTTTGTTTATTACTTTTGTTACCTTAGAGCTTGGATATGGAGAAGTAACATCAAGAGAGTCAGGCGCATTTATTAGAGTTTGCACACTAAGAGAAGGCCGGTGGTGCCATCAAACAACATCCAGTTAAAGACAAAAAAGGAAAGAAAAAAATTGAGCACTCAGGAGATGTCCTTCTGATCCAAAAGGAGTATTTGGAGTACATCTTGAAGTTACATACGTGGCCCACCAAAGGCTTCCCAGTCGTGGCAGACCCATCAGGCTCCAGTCACATCAATCTGATCATCAGTTCCCTTCCTTCCAATGTTTGGGTGGGTTCCCTTAATACACGGTCAACACCTAGAGTTATGATTTCCTTTTAGGCTTTCCTAGTATGAAATATCTTGGTTCCTGGGTGTCTTCTTGAGTGAGATTCTTAAAATGGAATTGCTGCTGGAGGACTTAAAACTCGGCAGCATGTTGCCAAAAGTTTCAAAGTCTAGTATCTCAGATACCAACCTCAGAAAGTTTAACATAATGGGATTTCTGTTCTAATTGAGGCCCTCTAAATGCTGCTGTGGTATCACTGTGGTTTATTGAAACATCTTGCCATCTTTCAGGATTTAAGGAGAATTTGGAAGTCATATAGTCCCAATCTGACAGTAGTTTAAGATTTATTTTTGGTGGTGGTGTCCAGTAATACTGGCTGAGATGTTCCATCTGGTTTGGTCCTTGTTGGCTCGGGCAAACACCCATTCTTCTCTGTGGGTGAACGTTACCAGGACTCCCAGCTGTGGCGTTTGTCATGAAGCAGGGCTCTGGCAGAGGGAGGCTCTTTCCCCACAAGCCTCCCAGGCCTCTCCCCTTCAGGTGAGCAAAGTATTTCTACATCACAGCAACTTAGTCCATGCAGCTGGGTTCTCTTGCCCACAGCTGCTCGGATACGTTGTTTTTTTAAAAAAAAGCAAAACACACCTAGCTGGCAACTTGACAGTAGCGTCAGATCTTCATGAATTTCCGGGTTTTGGTAGGCAACGGTTTGAGAGTGAAGGGTCTAAAGTGTCTTCAGTCAGAGCAGCAATGTGAATTGTGTGCAGAGATTTGACAGGTTTCTGCAACAAAGCTGGGTTTCCTTTTGTTTTGGAGAGCAGTGTTTTATAATGGAAGTAAGGTGGCAGGGAAATTACCATCGCAGCAGATGGACTATTTCCTTGTCTTCAAAAGATTCCAATTTCGAGAGCGAGGTTTGCCAACTGGTCTAAAAAAAGGAGGCGAAATTGCAGTTCTGGTCTGTGGCTTGAAATGGATGCTGTGTTTTACTTCAGTGACTGTGGTGGTGACTTTGCAGTCGGAAGCATCACGTGAGCTACTTGAGGTTTTAAACCATCCCTTTCACTTATAGATGACGGATGTATTTGGCACGTGGGAAAGGTATTGCTAACGAATGCTTCCCTGCATGTACCTCATAAGTAGTAGCAATTGTTTATCCTCATTTTAATCGGTGCTTAAGAAAATTCTTCATGCTGTATTTCAAAAAAATAGGTTGTGCTTGGCTGGCACAAGGCATAGTTTTACCCCGGAAAGTAATGCAGGGAAGCATTTGCTCTGTGACTGTTTAATCTCGGTACATCGTGATTTTTCAAAGCATCTTTACCAGTGACTGTCTGTAGTGTACCATATTTAGGATATAGTTTATTCAGGTCTGGGATCTTTTAAAATGAAGGCAACTACTTAATTCTCAAGTAGAAATCCACACCAGCAAGGGAATCTCTTAGGGATGAAGGGTTGCTAAAGGATGCCGGATGCAAATGCTAAGATCTCCTAAGATGTGTGAGGTACCATTGCAGACCTCGGAGCCAGGCTCTTGGCAGGGATCAGCACAGGTTCACAGTGGGATTGTGCTGACTCTCATGAGGGGGAAACAAAAGAGCCTGTGGTTTAAACGTCAGGACAGCTGTGTTTTAAACCCCTTTGGTTCACTGAGTCCAACACGTCGTCGTCGGCACCGTGTGCTCCTGCCGGAGGGAGGCTGGGGGTTGCCGGGGCAGGAGGCTCCCTTGCTGTGCTGCTTCTCCTCGGCATTTGCTGCTGGTTGGTTTTCTGCAGCTCCGCGTGTATAACTTAAAACTGGATGTGAAGACGGTCACTGGTTCCCAGGTCAGTCGTAGCGATACTTGGTACGCTCGTGTTGTCCGCTGTCGGGTGCGGCAGCCCCACTGTAGGTTTAAGGCAGGAAAAATGGGTAACCAGCGTTTCCCCAGCACCCCTGGGGTCACCTCCGTGGGGTGGCCGAGGGCAGTTGGTGCCTGCTTCAGACAGGCTGCGGGTTTTACGGCAGCGGCACTGGCAAGCCTGATCTGGGATCAGGCTCTGTGAACTGCAGAAACAAGAGGATGTTCATAAAAAGTCGTTATAAAAGCAAAGCAGATTTTTACTCGGTCATGACTACACACGCATAACAACGGGATACATTTGGTCTTTTATGGCTTTTATTAAAAAACTGCCTGGAATACGCGGTGTTTGCTGCCACAAGCTCTGACAGCATTGTACGCTGTGCACTTGGTTATTTATTAACAAGTGAGGGGAAAGAATATTTGTTTTTTACAGATTTCTCTGTCTACCAGATGGCAAAATGTACCTGACATACCTTGGTCACTGGGTGGTTAGAAGAACAATAATCTACATGTTACCTTTAGGGCTGGGTCCTTATTTTAGCATTTTCAAACAGAAGCATTTCTTAAGTAACTAGCCTGTGAGTCGTACACAGGATGTTTCACGTGTGAGAACCATGAAAACACCATAATACATGAGTAATATAAAAGCAGTAGTTCCGTGTTCACAGACTGTTAATCTGCAGCTCATTTAAAAAACCTAGATGAAAAATAAATGTGTTCTTCCACTTTGGCAAAGTGATTCTGTAATTGACAGTCAAGGGTTACCAGCAGGGATTTAAAAGCATCTTTAATAATGAAATAAAAATTTCTGGGCTTTTAGGCCATTTGGAAAATACTCCAAGTGCTTTGCGGGATGAGTAATTTCTTTACTAGTTTTGATTAATAAAACCACAAATACAGTTAGTTTGACAATCCTTAAAAAAGTAGAAAATGGTGGATGTAATTTTTTAGATGCCGCACGTTGCCTCAGACCGAGATGGAAGCCCCTTGGCAGCACTGGCCCGTCGCCATTTGGCGGTGCTTGCAAGAGGACATGGTGGCATGTCTGGAATGTGCAGCTGCTTTCGGCATCAAACCACCGTCCCATAAAGCTCAGCCACTGGAAATACGTTGCCATCAAGATAGAAGGGGCATAAAAACTGTTTAAAATTAAGATTTGGTTGGGGTTTGTCACTTTTGTCAAATTTACTGTCCAACTGAAAGTGATTTCTATTTGATAGAGACAATGTCTTTGCTGTATCATTTCGTCCAAGTTGCTGGAAGTCAGGAACGTCAAACATTGCTTACAAATTTCTCACCTTCCTTTTCAGTCACCTTGCCTTTCCTCTCCTCTCTTTGCCCGAGTGGCTAAAAACTTGACGGACATCAGTAGCAAAACGTCCCACTGATTTTCAGTAGGATGGGCAGTGTCTCACACCCTCCCGAGCTACTGCACCATCTGAAAAACCCACAGAGAATAATTTTTTTAATTAGTGGTATTTTAAAAACTGTTTTCCCCAATTTTGGCTGTGCATCAAATGCAGCTTCTGCAAAAGGATAGGCACAAGGAGATAGGATGCTCCAGTGAAGGACGGGGAACAGCAAAGCTGGGCTCCGTGGGCCCTTCTTGTTCCCCAGCTTTTTGTAGGAAAAGCCAGGCAGCGCCAGTGTCAGCAACCCAGCAGGCTTTTGAAATACAATAAATTATTTCCTTCTCCTAACAGTTTATTGTTGAGAATAGATTCACAGTTTATGAGGTTTGGGGCCGGTTCATTTTTTAGTGCGTGGCTTGTTATACCAACCAATGTTCCTTGAAGTCACGTGCGTTTTTTAAAAAACCAAACCAAACCCCCCCTTCAGACCGGCAGCGTTTGCGGTAACTCATGCTAAGCCTTAACTTGCGAAATAAAACTCTTCCCACATTTCTAAATTTCTTTCTTAGGGGGGAAAAAAAAAGAGTCCCCAGACAATTCAATTTTCTTTTTCCGTAATTACCGAAGAAACCTTCAGGTGAATGAATGCAATTACTGGCTGTTCTGGTTACCTCGCCCCACGTAGCCTCACCTGAGCCGGGTGCTCTCCCTGGGGGAAGCCTGCGGGATCAGGTCCACCTTGACGTGAAGCATCATTGCTTTCCGGCCGGAGCAGGCGCCCTGCCCGTCGGGAAGCGCGGTGCAGCAGCCCCGCTGCATCCCAAGGGATGGGATGGGGATGCCCACCCCGAGGGTGCGGACAGAGCCCCTCGGCGCCCGGGGCAGAAAGCTGCAGTAAGAGTTGCGCCTGTCGGATGCACGTATGGAAGGAAGGGCTGTTGCTCTGCACGGCTGCTCAGTCGGTGAAACGCTGCTTTTGATTTCTGTGTCTTTGGCCTGCTTCTGTTTGAGAGCTGTCCTAGGCGCTTCTGCGTGACGGAGCTTTTGTCGGGTGAGCAGCTCTCTGTGGTTTGGGGTTGTTGCGGTTGAAGGTTTGATGCTGGCTGTAGCAGCTCTGGATACTTGCCGTTGTGTTCTCCGGCCGTCCCCTTGGAATACTGTGGTGGTGGTGGTTGTCTCCAGTCCCCGTGCGCGTGAGCTTTTGCTGAGGCAAAGACGTTTTTATCCTCGTATTATTGTTACTGGGCATTGATTTCACCAAGAAATACGAATCCAGGAAGGATGCCACAGACTTTCTTTAATTGAACTAAATGTGTCTCTAGATGGTCTTTTTTCACCCATACCTTTTATATTTGAAATTTACGAATGGAGGGGGGGGTGGAAATAATTCAGGGTGCGGACAAGCCTATAGGAAAGGCCAGCATCTCCATAGACCAAATTCTGTGTGTTCTGCTTGCGTTTCTATGGTGGGGGCAGGTCGGTGAGCTGCCGCAGTAACCGTTCACCGCAGAAATGGTGAACAGCCCGATTCATTCCCACGGCCATCCGTAGGTGAGCGTGGCAGACCCGGTGCTGCCGCTGCTGCTGTTTATTCGCTTCCTTTCAGTCCTTGTAGGTTGATTGCTCTTGATGTCGTTCTACTAATTGCGCGGCGTGAGCCAGCTGAGAGGAGCTCGCTGCGTGAGGTCAGCTTCGGGCAATCGTATTGCATGGAATGCAGCCCCGCAATTCATGGTCACAGTAATGTTGGTATTTCCTAATGGCATTTCATCTCAATGTTTCTGAGTGCCTGTTTAAAATGTCCCAGGCTCCTAGTTTGACTTTTTTTCCTTTTTTTTTTTTTTTTATTTTTTTGAGGCAGCGTCATGTTTCATGTCAACCAGGTAATTCTTTGGGCTACTTGTAGCAGATTTTAAAAACCAACTGCTCTCTGAACCTGTGCAAGCTATTGGCAGGAACCAGATGTAGTGATTCTTGTCAGCGTGGGTTTTTCTTGCTCCTTAGCAACTTGCCAACAGTTCGGTCAATGTTTTTCAAGATGACAAAAGGCTGAAGGAAAGCTTTCCGTGGAAGCTTTTGAAATGTTGTTGTGAACATTTCTCTGCATTCTTCTTGGTTTGCTGCTCCCCAGCTTTTTGTCAAAGGGACTGTGAATGTAGGCAGGCTTCTGGTGGTTCGTGAGGAAGATGTTAGCTGACTCTTAATGGGATGTCTGAAGAGCTTCTGTGTGTTCCTGGACAAACAGCAAGCCAAGGCAGAAAACTGAGCAGCCAGTCAGGATATTAAACACATCCCAGGTCACGGCAGGGTGAGATCTAGGCAGTGTGTCACACTTGGCACAGAGTCACAGGGCCAAAAGGGACTTGGAGACGTCAGCTAGAGAGTGTCTCTGCCCTAAGACAGGTTAAGCTATACTTAGCACATACCTGACGGGAGGCTGTTGAACCTGTCCTTAAAAGCCTTTAATAGTGGAGACTCAACCGTTTCCCCATGCGGTTTTTGCCAGTGCTTGACTATCTTTACATTTTGAGGGTGGTTTATTCCTCCAGTGCCTAAATACAAAATTTTAGGGCATAAGAGAAAAAGATTATGTCCTCAAAAGATGTTAGACAGAGAAGCATTTTAGCTGTTATTACAAATGCAACCTTAGAAATAATGATCAGATAAGATCTGAGACAAGACTTTCAAGGAGCGCCAGCCCAATTTTATTGCTAGCCACAGGACTCCTCCATGCCTTTGAAAATCTCTTCCTTCAAATGGTGTGTCAGGTTGACGGTTAATAGCCATACCAGAGAGGTTCAAAGAGACCTTTCTCCTCGTGCTGTGTTTTCTATCTAGCAGTTGCCTTTATTATTTTTTTTACAGAGTTCTGACAGTAAAAAAACAGAAAACAAAACCAAAAAAAAACCACCAAAAACAACCAAACAAACGCAAAACAGCCCATCTTGCCAGCTTTTTTCCTTGGTACCCTTTTCAGCCGCTACGAGTCCATCATTAAAGCCATATTGCAAGGAGGAAACCAAAGGAGAAGAGCGTCCATTTCGTTAGACAGCGCTTGTGCCAGCCGTGCCCAGAGGCTGGTGAGCTGGCAGGCGCCACAGCCTGCCCTCACTCTGCAGCCATCCTCCCTCAGCTGCCGCTGGGCTTGGAAACGGGCGTTTTCCTGGCTGTCCTCCGGAGAGATGCTGCTGGCGAGGCACCCCCTGCGCTCACAGCCAGGTGCCTGCCTGGTGTCTTCCCTGGGAGACGTGGGAGAAGCTGCCCGCTACGGTGTTGGCAGCGCAGAACATCCCTGGGTCTCTGCTTTGGGACGGGGACCCGCGACTGCAGCTGCGAGACTGTCTCCAGCTCCAAAACCAGGACTAGTGGAACAGTTTTGAATCGGCCAGGAGACTAGCAGAGCAAGTTCAGTGTGTTAGTTCAGTGTGGAGCAAGTTCAGTCGTGCTCCCTTGCTGACAGTGCCCTGATTTAGCCGGGGAGATGCCGAGGAGTCATGGGGGGGACAGACTGTTCTTTTCTACATGCAGAATACCCGATGCCAGGGATGGGTGTCCAACAGGGATGCAAAGAAGAGAGCACATCCCTCAAGCAAGGGCTGGGATTGCCTTCACTTTTTGTCCGTGCGGGGCTGTCGGGAGGCTCCCTGCCCGCACTCCCCCTCTCTGTGCCTGGCACCAGGGCAGGGGGTTGCTGTGCTCGGCAGAAGCTGTAGGCGTACAGGAATAGGTCAGCAAAGCCTCTTCCGTACTAATGGTCCGGGCACCAGGAGAAGGTCATCCTGCCTGTGCCGGTGTGCTGCTGGGACCTGGACTCGGGTCCCCACCAGCCCTGTTCTTCTTCTGCCCGGCCCCATGCAACTTGGAGGCAGGGGGAGGCAATGGCAGAGTCCCCTGGCTCTGGTGGCAAGCGGTGTTAACACCTTCTCCAACGCGTGGCAGCCCCTTGCCAGCCCCACGCTGCCCTGGAAGGGGCTGGTGGCACCACCGAGGGCTGCACAGGGTGCTAGGATGCTGCCCAGCACCGGTCGTGCATGTCCTTGGCTTTGCAACCCCAACAAGAAACAGCAGCGAGCGGCGGCAGAGGTGGCCCTGCAGACGCTGCCGGAGGTGTGCCAAGCCCATCGGTTGCTGTTGTGGCCTCCAAGCCCCCTTTAAGCCACTCCATGTGGTGGTACAGACCCGAGCACTGACACGCAGGGAGGTGCGACAAAGAAAAGCAGGGACTAGGTTCTGTATCAAAGAGCTAAAATTAGTGAAACCGCAGGCAGGACACAAAACAGAGGCCCTAGTAACACTGGCCTCCTACACAGGTGTTTGCTCCAGGTGATGCCTGGCCCAGTTATGGGCATGGCAAGGAGCAGATGGGTGAGGGACCCAACTCTGTTTAGTTCCAATAAGAGCCTTTGACGAAAGCCAGTGCAGCTGCGTACCGACCAGAGGCTGCCTTTTTAAGGGCAGTACCTCCACAGACAACCCGCTGCGGTAGCTGGCAGTCTCAGAGTGTTAAGAGAAAAAGCATTTTGTGGCTAAAAACGAAACGGGTGCAGTGGAGCAGTTCAGAAAATGCAATTTCCTCAACAGCCTTGTGAGCGGGAGAATTGGCACTTTTATAAAAAGGGGAAACAAGGTGTGTGGAAGGGATGAACTGATTTTCCCTAAGCCCAGTAATCAACCTGGCAAGGATGGCGGTAGGAATTTTTGGCTCCTAGTTTCACACACAAACTATGAAATACGGTGGATGGCTATCAATCTGCACTTGGGTTGCAAAGTAACCAATATGTTCAGCAGTCCCTCGCTTTCACCATTGATAAAATCTTCAGAGATGCCTGGAGAAGGAAGAGTGTTTCCCTCCGTGTTTCACAGTTTCTCTCCTCTTCCAACAGACTCTTAATCCCTTGTGCTCCCCTCAGTTTCCTCACTGCAGCTCAGCCCTAGCAACCCTACCCAGGATAAGCAAAAATAGGTTGTGCTGGAGTCAAAAGTGGCAAAAAAAGGCTGCGCTTTGCGGGCTGAGCCTGACTTCCAAATTACACCCTTTTCCTTAGTAGTTAAAAAAACACAAGAGCAGCCATTAAAGGTGAATCTTTAGTTGATTTTGTATGCAACGTAAGTGCTTCTCTTAAAATTTCCCTTTTTTTTTTTCATTCCCAGCATAGCAGGGTGCTGCTCGTATTTTCCCTGCTGTTGAGTATCAACATGTGCTTTGAATCCTGTAGAGCTGAAGAGGACTTGCTAACAGAACTGAGAAACAACACTAATCCTGTAACCCTTGCAGGCACAAAATTCTTAGCAAAATAAAAAAAAAAAATAGGAGCATTTCCCTTCTCCTGTGCTCGCACGTCCATCTGTGTAAACACTAAGGGTAAAGCAAGGTTCAGACATGTAAGTAAGATGAAGTAATACTCTGTAGAGATGCAGGGACTGAGATGACTGAGTTTTAAACAGTGTCTGTGCACAGTGGCTTTCCCAATATAGGTGGAAGAATTTACATCACACAGCGTACAGGTCAGCTTCTAGCTTTTGTATGTGTGTCTCTTTCTTCTTACGGTACTTACCTGCATGCTTGGTGTGGGTACCTGGATGAGACAGAGGAGGATACCTGCTGCTTGGATAGCTGAGATTGCTTCTGAGGTCACTATGAAGTATCAATCAGGAATTTTCTAGCTTTACTGTTTTGTGAGCAAAGAGGTGGAGAGTAATGCTGGATTCAGCAAGGATGTGTTTGCCTGGCAAACTGCTAATGGCAAATATGCTTTTAAATGCAGTCCACCCTTCATTCTCTAATATTGCAAATACATCCTGTTCCGTCAGGGCACCCTTCTTTAAAATATGCATTTTTAAGCTCCCCTGTCGAAACGTCAGAATTATTACGGGAAACTGTTTATTTATTGCCACGCGTTTCTTGGTACACGTTTTGTGCTGTACTCAAAGGACGACTGCTCTTCGGGGTGTGTTGTGTGCTTTTGGTCAGATGTCCGCGCTTGTACTGGGGGTCGTTTCTGCCCACTGGCCTGTGCTGGGCGAGGGGTCCCGGGGGAGAAGAGCCCTCTCTCCCGCTGGTGGGACCGTGCGGAGTCACAGGGGCCGGATCCCAGCTTGGCAGGTCGCAAGGGAACGTTGCAGACCGTGGGGGGTACCAGGATGTGTGTGAAAACAGAGCCGAAACCAGAAACATCCCTCCCGCCATCTCGCTGATGGGGTTTTCTGCCCAAGTGGGAGACCCACGTGCTTGTGCTGCTGTTTTTCGGGTCTTTCCTGGGTCTGAGCCACTTAGGAGCCCTCCTTCATGCAACCCTGGCTCCTCACCACCAGGGTGGTACCCGAAGTGGAATAGCCGCGTGTCAGGGTGTCATCACTGGTTTGGGAAGAGGCTTCTAGAAACCCTTGCTTGCTGCAAGGGTACATGTTAAGTGACATTTGCATCGTGAACAAAAGTGACGTAGGACTTCAGGATCAGCAAAGCCTGGGGAGGGTTGGGCTGGGAGCAAAATGGTACCGCTTGTGAAAGGGGCCTTGTCCCTTAATCCCTGTTTTTAAAAGAAAATCCCATTGGAAGAGTTGCCGCCCGTCTGCACGTGCATGCTCCCGCTTTGTCTTTGCGAGCGGACCCCCAGATGCATGCAGCGAGCAGGGTAGAAACGGGTGGCCACAAGAGGCATCCCTTGGTCTCGCCGGGTCCTAACGGTGTCCCCAGACCAGGAACGGTCTCCCTTCCCCTGTCCCCTGCTCGGTGGCTTGGGCTTGGCTCTCGGGTGGCAGCAGCGACGGGCAGCACTCTGCTGCCTGCATGCTGTCGGGAGCATGAGGCCGAAACAGCCCAGCTGGAGATCTGGCCCAAAATGCGGTAAAAGCATTTCCTCAAGTAGTCAGTTTAATTTTATTAAGTCGTATTTAGTAGCCCTCAGGACACTGGCTGTGGGAGAGGGAAGGGGTTATGCCCTAAAGGTAAAATAGGATGGGTGGACGGATGAATGGATGGATGGGTGGGTGGATGGATGGATGCTGCGTGAAGGACTGCCGAGAGTTTGGTGTGAGGTGAGAGGCCTCACATCGTCCTCAGAGAGAGGAGCCCTTGCGATGTGATTTGAGCAACGTGGGAGGGTTGGCAGGGGAAGCACTTTGACTGAGAAATGTTCTTTTAGATTAAACAACAAAACTCTGCATGCACATACAGACTAGATCTTCATAACGCGGCCAGGCTTTGACAGTGTACTGCAGCATTATTGCTATTTATAATCAACAATTACTAACACTATAATCCAGTAAACTTAGTGGTAGCAATTACAGCAACATAAATAGCAATCCAGATGACTAAAGGCATTGCTGTCAATGTGGATGGCAGCTATAGCATTAGAAAAAAAAAATCTGGAGGGAAGATATTGGAAGTTGATGTGCGAGCTTGGGTCTGCTAGTCTTTTATATACCATTTTTAATATACTTCCTGAAATGAAGCTTCAGAAAGGTACACTGCCTCTTTAAAATTAGTCTAGGAACTACAGGTAGTTCACATTATTTTTAAAATAATAAATCTCTATATATATCTATATTAAAATATATATGTATACATAAGTTGGCTAGCCTACCTTGTGGAAAGGCTGCAGCTAAACTAAGTCTGAGCTAATATTGTATTACCATGGTCTTCTGGTTTGTAGATAGCCCTTCCTTATTAGATGAGGTTCTGTTCTTGCTCCACAGAAGGTGCCTGTGTATATAACTCCTTTGTATTGCTTTCTGCAGAGTCCCTTATATATTTCTTACTACTAATGCTGTGTAGAAAAGGAAATCCAGAGATTTTACTACTGATAATTAACCATATAATGGCCATTAGCAAAATAAAGATTTAGTTGTTTGGGAAACAGATTATTTATATTGTGTATGGTTTATTGCCTGATAACTTGTTTGGTGACTGGATATTCTTTTCCTTCTCCTGGTCCTTTTCTGCTTTTTCCAGCTATGGTGTTTACTCCTCACTTTGATTATCTAGCAGGCAATAAAGTATATTGTATGTTTTGAAGCCAAGTGGTGTGCTTCTTAATTGTCCATTAAGGGGGAGTCAGTGTTGGCGGAGGCCGGACAGTGGAGCTGTGGCTGCTCCCTGGCGAGAGGACGGCTCTCCAGCCACGACGGGGACCTCTCCCGTGGCAGCTTTCGGACAAGACAGGGCCAAGGAAACCTCCCAAGACAAAAACCTGGCGTTTCCTACTGATAAGGAAGGAGCTGCAACCAGCAGCACTCATAGCCTCCCTTCTTCGCCGTCCCTAAGGTCATGAGGAGACCGTGTGGACACAGATGAATTGCTGTGTATCTTCTAATTTCAGACAGCCCTTTTTACTTCTCCAGACAGTGGTGGCGGTGGCAGGTACCGCCAGCGTCACTGGCAGCTTCTGGCCCTCTCAGCAGCCTGGTGCCCTGGCCGTGCTGCGTGTTTACCCGGAGGAATGGAGATGGGCAGAGCTGAGCACACACGCCGGGCTCGGGTCCGCAGCCTGGCAAGGAACCTCAGGGGCACTCCGGGCTTTCCTGCACACGGGGGATGGATGGATCCATCCTCAGCAGCTACACACACACACAGAGGCAGCGTGTGCCAAAACATGGCTCCTGGGAACACATTCATGCACATGACGAATGGCCTGACCTTACCTGGTCTGCTTGTCTGGGGTTTTATTGCTTCGGTTTGGTTTTGTTTTTAATGGGGAGCCAAGTTCTGCCTGGCGATTCCTCTCCCTCCCGACATCTGTGGCCTTTTTTTCTGTATTTCAAAAATGTCACTCCCAGAAGGGACTAGTGGGGAGTGTGCCAAGTGCTGCCTTTGCAGGAGGAGCACATCCTTCTCTACCTCTGCTTCCCTTCCTCTTCCTCAGCCATCGATGCTCGGAGGTCGCTTGTCACCTCCCAGGAGGGACACACACACACACAGAGCATCACCTTGTCCTCCTCTCAGAAGAAGGTGCAATTAGGTCGCTCACCTGATGAAGCCGGTCCCTCTCCCAGAGCTGGGATGTGGGTGCATGGGCCCCACTCCCATGCAGCGGTTTTGTGGGGGGGACAGGGTAGAAGAGGGCAAAGAGGCTTCCTACCAAATCTCATAAGAAATTAACAGCTTTGGCATCTGGGGAGATGAAGCTGCTAAAAAAAAATTCAGCCTTCATCAGTCAATACAACTGTCTGGTGTTTATTTTTCTCCATTGCACCCTGAAGCAAAGGCTGAAATGGTGGCGCTGCCCGTGCAGCAACGCTTCCCAAAAAGGAGTGAGAAAACTGCCCTCATTCGTAAGGAAGTCGAACAGGATTTTTTTGCTTCAGCGCTGACGTTCACCTATTTTGCTAGTTTTTGTGTGGGCGAATGTGTGTGTGTGTGTGTTGCATGCACGTACGCAAGGAGGGACAGCTGGAAAGCCTGAGTCTGCGTGCCTGAGCACCGCTCTGGTCCCTGCACCGCAAGGTGGGGTTTTTTTGGGGAGAGGACAGACACAGGCTGCTGCACACCCCCAGCCCCACTGCCCGGCCAGGCAGCTGCTAAGGGACCCACGTGCACGCCATGGGGCAAGGAGCTACTGTGCTCCAAGGAGGTATGGAGTGCCCAGGGGGTGCCAAAAAGGACCCCAAAGGTGCCCTTGCCATCACACAGGTTCAGTGGGGAGCCAACCCCATGGCAAGGGGTGCCCCACCACTGCTGGCAGGGGGATGGAGGGGCTCCTCACCAGCACGTGTTTGAGGTGGGGATGCCGGGGCAAGGAGCGCACCTCTTCGTTTTATGTGGTCACAATCGAAGGGCTCAACATGTCATAAAATTATTTTCTGCTAATTTTCGAGCTCCCCTTTCCTCATTTAGGAGTGGGAATACAACACGACTTCTTGAACAGCACCTGCAGTTTGGTCCTCTCCCATCCGTGCACCTCCTGCTGGGAAAAAAGTGTTTTTTCATGTTAATAAAATTATACAAAGGCTTATTCGATTTGTTTGGATGTCAACAGAGAAGACAAACAAAAGACTCACATGCGGGAAATGCCTGGCTTCATCTCGCTGTTCTTGCTGCATCGTGGGGGGGAAACAGGGATAAAAGCTGGTTTCCCCTTTCTAGGCAGCATCGCTTCTCCCTTGGACCTAAACCAACGGCTCTTATGTCCTCAGGTGCCTGTGCCAGGACTTGGCCTTACCAGCACATCCCACCTGGAGACACTAGCTGGTAACGTAGGCGGCAGCAAAGGAGGCTGCTCTGAGTGGGTACAACAGCCCACAACACCTATATTCAGCAACGAGTGAGTGCTGGAGTAAAAGCACAGCTATGCAGCATGTTTTATATGCGTGTGTATATATAGGGTGTTTTTTTCCTTTTTAAAATTGCTTATTATGGCATATTTATGATTGATTTTTTTATTTTATTTTTTTTTCCCCACAGCACAAATTGGATCCACCATATTTGGATGTGCTGGCTGTTCTTTGCCAGCACAAGCTAGGTGTAAGAAGAGGAGGGTTGCTGCAGGTACTTGGGGAAGTTAATGCCTTCCTCTCTGGATTAGTCCATGTGGCAGTCACGGGGAGCGTTCGTATAGATAAAATCAATCTTGTGTTCATGCTGGGCCTTGCGTCCTCAAAGGGAACCCCGGGCAGCAGATGCTCCCAGGTTTGTGGAAGGAAGGCTTGGGTGTGCTCCAGGCTCCTACAGGAGCTGTGGTTTGTCAAATCCCACGTCTGCACCCACGGACTGATGCATTTCTGCAGTTTGTTACACCGTTTGTTGAACACTTTGAACCAGCTCACTAAAATGAAGGCTGCCAGAGCAGGGTAGGGCAGGGCAGGGGCCCACGTGCCCAGCGTGTGAGTTAGTTATAGCTTGCGTTGGATTTGTCCTGCAAAAACCAAATGGCTTCCTTGTTGTCTGATAACCAAAGGGAAGCTTTGGTTGTGGGTCAAAGAGCAGCGGTGATAACCTCTGATTTAAAAAATAAATAAAAAAGTAAAGCTAGCCACTGCAAGCCATTTGGAGCAGAAATTTTCCTCCTCCACCTTACTGCATCTCATCAGTTTCCTATTGTTTGTTTAGATAAATTTGAGGGCAGCTTGGGCTGGCACTTAATTGCTTGTCTTAAGGACATAAGTCTTTAATTAAAAGCTCGATATTACAAGGCATGGAGAGGAATCCTAAGGGGCAGCACAGCTCATGGATGTAAAATCTTAACAAAAGTGCTTCACCTTTCCTGCTTTTAATTTTTCCCTTGCTAAACAAAAATGGATTTTTTTCCACTAATATTTTTTCACTTCTTAAACTTTCCTGAGCTTTCTATTCTATAAATTGTTGATATATAGTCTGCTTTTCTCCTGATGGCACACCATGAAAAGTAAAATGCCATGGACACTTGGGAAAGGAAATTTACCAGGAAACTTTCAGAAACTCTTCTTTATTCAGATGATAGAATTGGGGAAGGGGAAACTGAAGGCAAATATTCTCAGTGCCAGCCACCCCTTTGGAAGGGAAAGCTGTAATTGTGCCAGCCTGGGAAGAGGAGTTTTCTCCCAGCAGTTCCGAGCATCAGGAGAGGTGGGGGCTCTGCAAACGAGGTGGGGGCTCTGCAAACGTGCGGTGCTTTTGCTGCTTTCAGTTGCTAAGTGAGATTTAACTCCCAGGACATGGTGAAGAGGCACATGGCGCAAACACGGGGTGCAGGGCACAAGGAAGCAAACCTGGCACTCGGGCCTCTGATTATATCCTTTTTTTTCCCCCCGTGTTGCAGAGGGAAAGAAGAAAGAAGTAAATCTGTGTAAGCTGAGTTGCTGTTTGAGGCTGTGTGAAAATCTGTTTCTGAGCCATTCGTGATGACAAACACTTAATTCCTTCTCTGCAAAGTGGAGGTCAGGAAGAGCTGCCCCTAAAGAGCTCAAAGGCTGGTTTTCCCCAAAAGCCAGCACAGGCAGGCTCCTGTGGCACAGGCGGATCGCTCTAGGGCCGTACGCTCCAAGGGGCAGTGAGGAGCTCAGGCAGAGGGCTGTCACCAGGGATGGAGGAAAAGGGAGGTGTCAGAGTGCCTTGGGAGGGGGCTCTTCTAAAATAAGCTTTCAGAAAGGGCTGTGGTCTGGGGAACGAAGCAAGGAGAGGTCCATAGTAACCCACGAAAGCCACGTTCAGGTAAGAGTAATAAAGCATCAGCTGTCAGAGGCTGGCACAGGGTGGTTGTTTTTTTAGGATGCTGTAAAAGCACATTCAGCTGTCCAGAGCAGAGTCTAAATTACCCCTGAGCTCAGTAACAACCCTTCTCCAGAGGTTGGTGTGTGCAGAGGTTTGGTCTTTGTGTTTGCATTTTCTGTGGTAGGGAGCTACAAGCCAGTGCTCCCCCCCGATGGCACACACACGTGCCCACACATACGTGCACACACACACGTGCACACACACAGAGCCTGGTACTGCTGGCCCAGCTCCTGGCAGTGACCCTGTCCACCACCATCGCTGCCTTGTGGCCTGGGGCTTGCAGATGTGCTCCCTGCTTTCCTAGCCTCCTTATCCGGAGCCCCAGGCCATCTCACACCTTCCCTCGGTAGCGGTGGGTCTCTGTCTGGGGAGCTTCACAGAATCACAGAATGGTAGGGGTTGAAAGAGACCTTAGGGACCTTTGGAGATCATCTAGTCCAACCACCCTGCCAAAGCAGGGTCACCTAGAACAGTTGGACAGGAACGCAACCAGGCAGGTTTTGAATATCTTCCAGAGGAGGAAACTCCACAACTTCTCTGGGCAGCCTGTTCCAGTGCTCTGGCACCCTCAAAGTAAAGATTTTCCTCATGTTGAGACAGAATTTCCTGTGCTCCAGTTTGTGCCTGTTCCCTCTTGTCCTGTTGTTGGGCACCACTGGAAAGAGCCTTGACAAAGTCCCATCCTCTTGATACCCACCCTTTAAATATTGATACGCATTGATGAGATCCCCTCTCAATCTTCTCTTCTCCAGGCTAAACAGACCCAAGGTCTCTCTCAGCCTTTCTTCATAAGAGAGATGATCTACTCCCTTGATCACCTTCGTAGCCCTCCACTGGATTCTCTCCAGTAGTTCCTTCTCTTTCTTGAACTGGGGGGCCCAGAAATGGACACAGTACTCCAGACGCGGCCTCACCAGGGCAGAGAGAGGTGGAGGATGACTTCCCTTGACCTGCTGGCCACGGTCTTTTTTATGCACCCCAGGATACCATTGGTCTTCTTGGCCACACAGGCACATGGTCAGCTTGTTGTCCACCAGTACTCCACTCAGGAGGCTTCCTGCCTCCATCTCTCCTGAAAAGCCCACAAACTGCTGGTAGACCTTGCCCATGGGGCTGTGCTATGCAGTCGGGTGGGCTGGGTTTCGCTGCCGCTGTTCCAGACAGGATCTCAGAGCATGTGGTGCACTTCCCAGGAGGTGATGGGTCAGGAAATCTACTCCATGGCTAACCCAGAGGAGGTAGAGAAGCCTGAAATAAAGTCCCTTTGACTTCAGCTCTGT
>JAOXJK010000001.1:94034683-94047636 GCA_025774025.1 Xenus cinereus
GGGCCGGGGGGGGGGGCGGGCAGGGGGAGGAAAGGTCCAACATGGGCTGTTCCTTCAGAGGACACAAGCCCTATTCCTTCCCACAGCTCACCTCCTTGGCGTTAATTATGTATAGCACTAAAATGAAGAGGCAAAGGTGAGTAACTATACCACATTGCCATTGCTTTGGGGGTTTAGTTTTGGGAGAGCTGCAAGGAGAGCTTTGCCTGTGAGACACAGGGTTCGAAGTGAACTGAAAAGCCTTGTCACCTGTCCTCACGGCATGCATGTCTCTCTTTTGGTGGTGACACACTGTCGAGTCCCAGAGCAGGCGGTGCATGGGCTGGTGCCACACTGGAGAAAGTCTTCAGGTGCTCATGGAGAGGAGTTTTGAGGACAGTTGTCTGAGCAGGAACGCTGAACCCACGTGCCTGCAACACTGGTATCAATCTTTAAAGCACATTCCTGACCTGCTGGTGTGGACAGCTAGTGCCCACCGTAGTGGCACAGATGGGGGCTTAAGGGGTGGCCGAGGCTGTGGTGCTGGGCAGGTGGTGGTCCCTGAGTGCAGAGCGGAAAGTGTCCTGCCTGTGGGGGGGCCACACCAAGAAGGAGTCGGAGAAGTGCAAATGGGACTGTGCTTGGGTGGACTGTGGTGTCCCCTCTAGCCAGCTCCAGTGGAAGGATGAGGTTTTCTCTATGAGCTCTATTTATGGAGCATTTTTACCAGATTCTACATTTTGTAATGTAGAAATGCTGTCTCTTTCAGCTCCTTCCCATGACTTGTTTGGTTTGGCAGGCCACCAAGCCTCAGTAGCTTCTCTGCTTGTCCTTCCTAACCTGGAGTTTGTCTGGGCATTTTAGCAAAGAAGCATTCCCCTCCAGCACTTCCCATCTTTACCCAACAGGAGGAAATGCTGCACCCTACGTTGGTGTCTGGGTAGCTCTGGCAAAAACAGTGTCATGGCACAGTGGCAAGAGCACTGCTCACCTCTCTGTTCATCTTTTCTGGCTTCTGTGTTGCTCACAAGCCAGTTTTGGACCACCGCATGTTTGCCATCATCCACCTCAGAGATGGTTGCCTTTGAGCTGCTATTTGCACGGGGTGGGCCAAGCCACCTTCCATCTGGAGGCCATAAATCACTTTCCCGGAGTGAAATAAATAAATCACTTTTATAAATCACTTTCACTTTCTGTGAAAGCAGAGCCATAGAGCCCCAGACCTCTGTCAATAGCCCCCTATTTATCGCCTGCACGTTTCATTGCCCAACGATGCCTTGCTGTTCATGGTCTTCATTAGCCATCGGATCTTTACAACAGGCACTGGTAAGGGTGAGAGTGGGTTCGATGTAAAAGCCACAGGCAGGAGGGCAGCATGCCAGGCAGGAGGCAGAGGGGACTTAGGTTCCCCCCTGGTGTTTCTTTTGCTGCTGGGAGGGATGCTTTTGCTGCCGGGCCCTAAATGCACTTGCAGTCGGTGGAGTTTCCGTCACATGAGAAATTGGCCTGGCCCAGCCCCAAGTTTCGGTTTCTAAGTCTCCAGCTTATTTGTATAAATGAGTGACATCCAGTAAAGAGCTTTTTAAAACCAGGTCCTTTCAAGGCTAACGGAAAATATTCATATGTATTTATGTGTAAATTAATTATTCCCTTGTTTTGCCTGACACTGAAAAAAGTGGTGTATTCATAACACATGGACTTTTAAGGCAAATTTTAGTTGCTAGAAAGGTCTGGATTATCAGTACACTTGGTTCATCCTTTGGGGGCTGGAGCATGGTTGATTCATCACTACAGCATCAGCCAGGTGTTTAATGTCCTTTTTCTTTTCTCTTTCCCCCAGCTGGCTGGATGTCTAGTTCCTGTTGATATTAATAGGAATTAAACATGCTTAGCCCTCTGACATTTAAAAAAAAAATAAATCTCAATGTCAATATTTTCTGCAAGTAGGCATGCAGAGCACAGGCATGCAAAGGCTCGCAGTCAGCGGCTGCCCCTCAGGGCACACAGCCACCGCTGCCACCCATTTCCAATGTGCTTTGCTTTCTTCTTCCGAAAGCACCGGGACTGGGTACAGCAGCTCTGGAAAAGCACCATTGATGAAGATGATCTAAAGATTAAATTTGGAGGGAGGGGGAGACCCCTGCAGCACAGCTGGGGATGTTTGCTGCACTATCGCACCATGGGGGAGGAGAGGGGGGGATGGAGGGGAAGGAACGGGAAGGGGAAAGGGGAAGATCCCTGGTGGGAGCGGAGTAGTCCTGCCTGAATGCTTCTGCCTTCAAAGGCCGGGACTGCAGAGCTGCACTGGGTGTGAATTCCCACCCCTGCGGTGTCCCATCACCTCTCCTGCCAGCCCCAGCTCCAGCCCCTAGTCCCATCTTGTGGGTGTTGGTGTTGGCAAGGGTCGTCGTCATGTGGAGCAGGACTAACCTCCTGATAGAACCACTTAACAGAAGGATATGAAGGACAACGCTGCTTGCTTTTCCCTGCTCCCTAGCCAATGGACTTGCCCCCACAATTTTCTCCTAGGCCTGGTCCAAAAAGTTCTGTGAGTACTTTGAAGGAAAGCTCTTCTGCTTTGCTGTGCTACACAGGTATAATGCCATTTATGTGGGCTGAAGAACTACATCAGCTACGTGGAGCAGCAAGTATATTCATCGTCTAACAAAGCCTTGCCAGTTTAATCGAAATAAACCCCAAGCGGTTCTATTAATTACCATGTTACTGAAATTCATAGCCCATACTGCTAATTTTTTGTTACTTTACCGTTTCCATGCATGGGTATGGCATGTGCTCTACATCCCCTTTTCTTTGCCAAGAGAAGGACATCAATGGCTGGGTTTCTTCCTCCTTGGTCAAGAGCCCATTTCAGGCTATTTTTTAACACATTTTAAGCAGTCTGGTTGAGCAGTCTTTCCTTTTTTTTTTTTTGTTAATTTTCTGCAGCTGTAGTTACACAAGGATCACTTGGGTGGTAAGAGTCTGACAAACCCTTGCTATCATTTCCTTGCACAAAGCGAAGCTAAAGCTAAAAGCAAGTTGGGCGACAATCAGGCAATTTGTTCCTACAGCAAAACACAAGCTGAAATAAGGTCACGACTGCCCAAAACAAGTTTGTCCAAGGCTCCAGTCCTCGTGGAACTGAGCTGCCACCCACTTGAGGGTTTATCTTATTGTAGAGGTTTACCCTGGGCCCTGGCTCTGTCCCTGCAGTCAGCTCTCCCCAAAATGTTCAACTTCAAGAGTGCCTCTGATGGCTCCTCTTTGCCAAAGTGGAGCAAGTGTTTCTCAAAGTGTTTCCCAAAAGATACCTGAGGCAGCTTTTCCTTTTGTTTTCCTTTTTATAACCAGACATTGAAGGTAAATCCCATCCCATTACCAGGAGCTGGGGGCAGGGAGGTGTGGGAAAACATCTCTCCTGCCTGACTCGGCAAACTTTAATCAAATAGAGTCAGTTTAAATCACTGCAAGCCTGGAGTCTGAGATGCTAGACATTTTTCAGGTCTCACCGGTGTTGTTCCAGCTCTTGGGGGCTGTTAAACTGGCCCCACTCATTTTCATGTAAACCAGTTTCTTTCATTCACTCTCATTTCTATTCCCCAGACTTCTTTCAGCCAGTGGCGTGATCCAAGCTGAACCACTGCCCGAGCATGAAAAGATTTTGGCTGGCTGGTAAAGGCATAGCTCGGGTACAGCGTTTGATGGGGAGGCAAATAATTACCAGCAGCCCTACGGAGGGAGCTGTGGCACCAAGTCAAGCCTCTGCCAAGTAAAGCGCTCGAGGTGTAAGCATGGCATAAAGAGGACAAGCTCTTAGGCTCAGCTGTAGTTTCTTCTTCTTTTTGACACTACAGTCAAGAACTAGGGGTCATGCTTCTGAGAGCAGCATCAAACATCAGGTGTGATACTCCTGGAAGGACCCCTGAGTTGCTGGGAGAGGCGACTGCTATTGCAAGAAGATGGAAATCAGTGAAGAATCATTAAAAAGAATGCAACCCAATCCATAGCTTTCTGTTAGTTTTTGTTATTTAGCAAATTCAATGATTCTCAAACTCTCCGAAGGCCCAGCGTGCCCCTTATTGGCCTCCTGCAGACCCAGGCAAGCACCGATGCTTTTCAAGTAGTACATACTTGGCTGATCACATTCCTGTCATGGTTTCAGAGCCGCTTATATCCATACAGTTTACAACGATTAGTTGCTGTTTCAAGCTGAGCCACAACAAGGCACTGTTAAATCTCTCTAATACAAAACTGAAACATAAACAAGGCTTGGCCTGACATCCACAGTGACAATTTTCAGGTTATCGTAGGCAAGCACAGTGGAACTGGCCCCAAACACCCAGCGAGGATGGGTTAATCCCACCCACCCAAACCCAAGGGACCCCATGCAACCACCAAGTCGTGCCAGCTTTGTGGTTGAACTGGTGTACTCGATAGTGTTTTGGCTCAGTTCATCTCTTTCTGGCTGTGTTGGTCTGGAGGAGCTGTGTGATGTTGGATCAGCTGCTGCGGTGACCGCCCCCTCTGCTGCACGGGGAGGGGGCCAACGGTTCACGTACATTAATTTTCTTCTCTCGTTTAGTAACCTGGCAGCTCTGGGTCAGGCACGTCCCAAATACAAGCAAGCCCCAATGGGGACATATGGGATCTTCCTGTGGACAGCTTCGAGCCATGCCTGCGCTGGGGATCTGCAGCGCATGTGCTTGGGGACAGAGGGACAGACAGACCACACCAGCGACTCAGCTGGTTTGTTCTAGTTCACTGCAGCAAATTACTTGCTAATGAGTCATTTGAAAGATTACTTACTGACGGCTGACCTCCTCGTGCTGCTTCGCCCTGCTGGCTAGCGGGGAGGGACAGGGACCCTGGGGAGAACCTGCCTTGTCTCAGCTGCCTGGGCAGTGTCACCTGCCCACGGGTGGAAAGGAGAGCAAGCGCAGATGAAAGTCCAACCTTCACACACCCCAGCGGGGTGGGCACCTCCCAGGTTTTCAGTGCAGGCTGTGCTGCAGGAAGGGGAAGCCAAACCCCTCTCCGTGCAGAGCTGGCTTTGAGCTGCTCTGAAACCGAGGGCAAATGACACACACACACAAAAATATCAGTGTTTACTCTGGCCCCTTCCCAGGAGCCTCGTGCCGCCACGTGCCGGGGTCTGGTGGCTGGTGTGCAAGTGGGGAGCAAGTCACCGATCGCTGGGGCTGCTGTGCCTTGGGTAGCACAGGCTGAGCAAGAGCAGCAGTGGTGGCATCTCCGATAGGACCACATAGGCTGCTGTGTCTTCAGCTGCAAGTTCGGGCCCTTTTCCTTCTGCATCCACGCGGCGTTAACACGTCCAGGGTCTCAAGCACTGCTCAGACAGTAAATGCAAAGTCTCCAAAATGACTGCTTTTCCTGCAGCCAGTCTATTCCTAACGTTATTTCTAGTTAACTGCTTTGGTTTTCTTATGCTGTTTCTGTGGAAAGTTTTTATCGGATCAAATACTTGCGATTCTGGTACAGTGTGAGAGTGGCAGGGCTGGCGTTGGAGACACAATGTGTAACACCACCACTAACCAGCACTGGTGGTTTTTTTTTTTTTAAATGCTTTCTATTGAACAATGTCCCAAGGCTGTAAAGGCTTGTAACTGGGCTGGCCACCATGGCGTGCTACATCCCGAGGCTGAGGGACAGCTGGTCTCACACACATGGTGGGTACGGTCACGGCTATGGGTGACAAGACATTGCCAAGAGAAACCCCATGTGCCACAGCTTCCTCACCAGCCTCAGCCAAAACCGCTGCCAGGAGCCTGGGCATTGCCTGGCACCGCGGCAAGTTTGGGGCCAGGAGCACAGCTGGGCTGAAGCCACCCACCCTGCATAGCCACGTGTGGAGGGACACCAGGAAAGTGTCCAGCCCGGCGGTGCCGGTCTCGCTTGCAGCGTGGTATGAGAGAGGGTGCTGCCAAGCCGGGTGCTGCCAATCGCGAGGGGAAGCCACCATGACACGTGCGTTGTGGAGGCTGTTTCACTTGGGGTTTATTGGACAGGCAGTAAGGAGAAGGGGAAGCAAATCCCACTGATAGCAGGAACCCAGGGAAGGAGGGGAGGAACTTGCCGTACTGAGGAAACGTTGGTTGTGAAGCTGGAATGATGTCCAACTGCTGCAGGAAACAGGTACGTGTCAACGTCTTGGGGAACCCCCACCTCCACCACCATCCTGAGTGATCTGCAGGGAACTGAAGAGAAGTTGTTCGCCACTGCCTAGGAAGCAAAAAATGTTTCTTTTTAAAATTAAATCCACAGCTCTAACCCAGCTTGGAAATCTGTCCAGAGATCATTTTAATATTTGGTGGTGCTGAAGATGGGTGAGGGGCCTAGTTTAATGCCAGCAGGTGCTTGTGGAGGGAGGATGAGCAAGCCAGTGAGAGGCCACCTCGCTTTTTACTTCATGTAATTGAGCTTTAAATGAGAGAATAAAGAAATTGTCTAACTATAAAAGAGAGATCATTCAGTAAAATATTTGTCTAAAACAGATGGCCCTGGTGACTCAGATAAAATACTCCCCCTGCTACAAGCGAGTTGAAAAGCAATCATGGTTTGCCATTTAGAAAAAAAATGACACACTCTGGTGATGAGCCTATCTAGGAAAAATGGAGGAGAAAAAAAAAAAGCACTCATATGTCCGATTTAAAAGATTAAAAAGGTTTATCTGGGCCACTTCTCTGGTCTAGCACCAGCTTGGGGTGCATGTGTGCAAGGATGGGGCGTGGGACACATCAGAAACTGATTTGTTGTTGTTTTTCAGGATAGAGTTATGTCACTTACAAGCGCACAGGGATTTCCATAAGTACCTTCAGCTTCTTGGTTTCAGTCACTTTGTGGCATCATCAGTTTTTCCTTTATTTGGGGAAAATTGTAGTATATGGCTATTTTTGTCAAAGCTTTTATGCCTTAGTTTTCCTTTTCTACCTTTGCAAATTCACCAAATTCTTTCCTTTTGTGGGTTTGTTGGGTTTTTTTTTTTTGGCTACTGGCCAGCCCCAAACCTGTGCTTCTTCCTTTCTGCTGGCTACCTTTACAAATCCCTGCTGCTCTGCCTTCTCCTTCTGAGACTTGATTCTTTCACTCCTCCTAGAAAAGCAAGTGTTATTCTCCAGCATTCGCATTCTGCTGGAAACCTTCAGAATATCCGCGTACTCGTGGCGCACCAAACACAGCGTAGCTGTTGCAATATTAGGTAGGCTTTGAGTTGAATAAAATAAAACTTGTATCTGCAGATAGATACACTTTTAATTTACCAGTTTTGACTAATTGCTTGTTCCTTGTAGTGTAATTTTTATGGATAACAGGGAGTAGCTACAGCTGGGGTGGCGGCACAGATGCTTTTACTTTGCCCAAGCCTTTGCTGCCAAGCGAGTGGGCACCGCGTAACTGCTGTGCGCATCCCACATGGACATCCCTCCTCAGGCTCACGCCAGAGGTCAAGGAAGTCCAGACCACGTCTGCCACTGGTGGGGTGATGCCAGCTTCTGCCTCCCCACCTGCAAGCCCCTAGCCCTGACAACGAGGAGCCTGGCCAATGCTCTGGACCCTGCCGGAGGAGTTCTTTCCAGGTCTCCATGATTGCCAAGGAAAGCTCTGTGTTGTAGGCCTGTTGTAGGTAGAAGGTCTCCTGGTAAGGAAAACATGGTTTTGGCCCTTAAAATATCTGGTTGGGCTGTTGAGCTTGCTTTCTTGTTTTCTGCTGAAGGTTTCCCCTGGAGACCATGTATTATGGGCTTTTCAGCCTCTAGCTGAGTGGACGGAAGGATAAAGCTTTTAATAAAGTCTATTAATAAAACCTGCAAGCTATTGGAGTTAAGCAAATGTACAGTGAAAAATACAAGATGTAATCAACCATCTCTTTCCTTGTTTTCCAAGCTGATGTACCATCACTGGTTGCAAAATAAGGCCACCCTTGCCTGTATTCACAGAGTATGGTACACTCACTGTATGGCATAGTGCATGTATCGTACACATGTATGTATCTATCTATATATGTATGTGATACACCTAAAAACTTACCTTCTATACCATGGTACAATGGTAAAAGTTCCTCTGTCTCCTTACCCGGGTAACTAGTGATTGCCATACAGAAAATTAAGAACGTGTACTGGGCATGGGGTGCCCTCGGCTGCATCGCCCACAAGTAAGGGAGGAGCACACCAGCCCGTGGTGAGCAGTGCCAACGCCTGGCGCCTGGCACAGTCAGTGCCAGTAGCCCTGTTTCCTACTGTGTTTCGCTGCTCCGAGTGTCACGAATAAGTACAGGAGGGGGACAGGCTTCAAGACAGTTAACAAGTACCTTAAGGCCGTCTTGTTACCTGTTGTACCCTAATAGCGGCACTGCATAAGAGATGGCACTGCATTTCAGCTCTCAAGCGAGTGAACAGGACTGATTTTGGGGTGTTAACACTGCTGGCTCTGAGAAAAACGATCTTTCAGTAATAGGAATTGTTTTTTAATTTGTACAGTAGAACACAGTAGGATGGCATAATGCCGCCAGCCCTTGGGGGACGAAGATTAAGGTTTTCCTAGACCATGGCCCCTTGTAGGCTGGGAAAGCCAGGCATGGTGCCAAAGGCTGTTGTGGTGCTCGGTCTTACCTGGTTGGGCTGAAGCAGCGCCTATAACCCTTGAACATTGTTTTTCTCTTGTGTAAAACCCAAAAAATACACTTCAAGAAAGGTAGACATTTCCTTCTGCTAACGTTCCCATCCCGCCCCCTTCCTCAATGGTACATTTGGCAACATAACAAGGTTTCAAAGCAGTTTAAGGACCTTCATATTTGTTGAAACAGCCTGTCTAAAAGCTGATTTTTCTTTGCTTTAATAAGTTGAGAGGTTAAAATACACCAGAATTTTTAAGCAGGTATTTTTAGACTGCTTATTTAAATCAGCTGAATTTAAATTCCGGCTCTATTTTTCTGCTTCCCTAAAGAAATGTCGGTATTTCAAAAGCTCAGGGCTTCAGTTCAAGTGATTCACCCTGCTGCAGATACCATCTGAACCAAAACAAAGCACAGATCCAACAACCACACTCACTAAGGAAGAATTAAGCCACTAAAACCATTTTTTTAATTGGCCCTTATGAATAATCATGACATATTTCCCCAATTGCTCTCTTTTAGCTTTATTTTAGCAGATATAATCCTCTGCATAACAGAAGCCCTGCCAGTTTGAAGAGCATTATCCTCAAAGACAAACAGCCTCTGGAGGCAAGATGGGCCCCACTCTCTGAAATGCATGGATCAGTCATTAAGTTGTAATGCTGGCCATCCTCCTCCTCCTCACAGGAGGATGGCTGTGTGCCTTTTTGGCATGAGACATACACATGTTTTCAGAGGTATTTCCAGGGAAAAACAGTGTTTTGCTTCTCTTTTTGTGAGTCCTGCAGGCTGTTCCCCAAAACAAGGAGCTGCTACAAACCAAAGCAATAGTTGGTTGCAGATACAGGTGGAAATGATTTTCACTTCTCCCATTGTCTTCATGATCTCTAATGATCCAGAACCCTATTTGGCCTCATGCATGAGTCATCAAGTCCCCGTTCTTCCAGTCAAATGTACACCTTGCCCATCCCAGGAATCACAAGGGATTTTTTTTTTTCCCTTTCCTTGAAACTTAGTTTCAGACTCTCCACTGTGTCCTTTCTCACACACTTTTCCCTGAGCTGTAGTCATATCTGTTCCATCGTGACAGGAGGTTTCACCTGCAGGTCTAGCCCTCAGAATTGCAACATCCACCCTCACAATCTGATTATCATTGTAATAGAAGTCTCTGATGTCCTACAGGCCTAGATAAAGCAATGGGGCTAGAGTGTGGCTTTGAAAAATCTAGAAGTCAATCAGTGCAGCTCCAAGTCCTACATCACTGGAGAAGTACACATGTAGTAGACCATTCTGCTCCATCGATGCATTGTTTGAGGAGCTCAGTCCATCCAACCATTCTGCTTTAATCTTATACCTTCTCACTATACCAAGCCTTGAAATGACAACCTCAGAAATTACATGATGGATCAGCCAAAATTCATTAGGTATCTTTAAAAATAAGTCCAATGGGATACTGCCTAGCTGGTGGATACTGCCTAGCTGGTTTGCAATAAGCGGAAGGTTGACATTTTCAGGGATTCAATGGCCAGGAGGGATGCCTTCTCTTTCACTGAAAGCATATGCCATCAGGAACAGTTAGAAACTGAGCACGGTTAAAATTTAGGAAGAGGTTAAATAGTTGCACTACACTCAGTCTTGATAACCAGTTTTCCTTCTGCAAGGAAGAACCGTAAGTAAGCTAGAGGAAATACAAAAAGCACACAATTCCCATTATCACAAGCCTTGAGTTTTCAAAAACATCTGGGACTGGAATTTTAAAAAGAGAGAAAAAAGGTGCAGGTTATTTTACCTTCTAGATTTTGCAGCATTTGATTTTACCAGCTGTGGCCATGGATACTGCAGATCTACAGCGGTTACTGATGCTCTAGGAGGGAAGACTGGGATTCCCATGTCTACTGGTTTTGGGTGGGATGGTGTTGATTTTCTTCATAGCAACTTGTATGGGCCTACATTTTGGATTTGCAGCCAAAACACTGCTGACAACAGAGGGATGTTTTAGTTCTAGCTGAGCAGTGCTTACACAGTGTCAAGGCCTTTTCTGCTCCTCACCCTGCCCCACCAGCGAGCAGGCTGGGTGTGCACAAGAAGTCAGCAGGGGACACAGATGGCACAGCTCCCCCCAACTGACCAAAGGGGTCTTCCAGACCATATGATGTCATGCTCAGCATAGAAAGACAGGGAAGAAGAAGGAAGAGGGGGATGTTCAGAGTCACAGCATTTGTCTTCCAAAGTAACTGTTAGGATGATGGAGCCCTGCTTTCCTGGAGATGGCTGCCGATGGGAAGCAGTGCCTTTACTCAACCTAGAGTTTTTGCACTTTCACCCTTCCAATTCTCTCTCCCATCCCCACCAGGGGCAGGTGAGCAAGCGGCTGGGGAGAGTTGAGCTGCCCTGGGACAAGATGGCAGCAGGGACTTGAGGTCTCAGCTCCCACCACGTGCGGATGCCGTGCCCGGCTCTGTGAGCCCGTGGAGCCTGTCGGTGTGTGCCCCTGGCACTGCATGTGGCAGCAGCTCCCCGCTGGGCTGGCTGGGAAGGAACCGCCATGGTGGACAATTCTTTCCTCGGTTGCTCTTTCTGAGCTGTTAAACCATCAACACTAGCACTGGGGAAAGGTAGCTTTAAAATCGTCTGGTCTGTCTCTCCATCCCAGTGCAGACTCAGCTATTTGTCCTCTCTGTCACAGGTCTGGGGAAGTGATTATTGCCCCTTTCGTCCCTTTTGTTGTCATACCTTGCCATGGACTTTTCTTTTTCTTTCTTTCTTTTTTTTTTTTTTTAAATTAAACAACCTGTTACCTCCAATCCTTCCTCTAAGGCTGTGTTTTTCTAGACTTAGGGTCATTTTTATCTCTGGGCTCCCCTGGAGCCCCTCCAACAGAGCCACAGCTGAACTACAGCTCCTGAAATCCAGCAGGGACCCCGCTGCCTCTGAGCAGAAGGGAAGAGTGACGAGCCTCTTTTAGGCCATCCTCTTCTTCCTCCAGCCCGATGCAATGCGTTTCTCAACAACAGCCTGAGCTGACTCAGCCAGCTTGGATCCAATCAGATCCTTCCAGTACTAGAGAAACACCTCTCTGTTTGCACCGCCTAGAGTTTGATGCGTGTCTGCCTGCTGTGGCACATCCCTTTTTTGCCCCCTTCCCTCTGTGTCCTCTGCTATAGCTAGAGATGATCATTTCCAGGTGGCGGCACTTCCTGAAGCTGGCTGTGTTATCCATCTCCTCCTGGTTGGGAATACATGCGGTTGCATACGTGCATGAACTCATACATGCATACATGTATACATTTGGTGTTGGCTCAGGTTAAATAATTTAATAGCTTCCAAGTTATTTTAGAACCATAGAATCATTCAGGTTGGAAAAGACCCTTGGGATCCTCGAGTCCAACCATCAACCCTACTCTCCAAAGTTGTTTACGTACAGCCGTGTAGGATGATGCTTCCAAAGCTTGCAGGTTGGACACTCCCCTATTGTCCTGTCGGCTTAACATTTCTCCAGTGCTGTGGGATTTGAGCGAAGTGCAAGCCTCATGATGGGCTGCATCTCACTTGCATCAGCACTCCCTAGGGAGGAGGCTAGGGCCAGGGGGACACTTTTCAAATGAAGAAACGGATATTGAGGTGCGACTCCAAGATGCTGGGGTGCTTTGGAGCGAAACAACTGGTCTCATTCCTCCTCTTCAGAAGGCTGAAACCAACCTGAGGTGAGCTGGTGACAGCAAACAACAGGGGTCAGTAACAAAGTAAGATGGAGGCTTCTGTCACCTGCCAAAGGGGTTCAAGTGTCCCGGTGGAGGAGGGCTAGGGAAGTTAACGGTGTCAGAGCAGCGCTCTGCTAAGGGCAAGGGAAGGCCTAGCCCATACTTTGGTAAACTGTACCACCAATTAGAGCTGCTCCATGCTGATGTGGCCCGCTTCTCAACCAGCTTGACATGGAAAAGATGCAGTTGAAGTCTTCCTCACCTCCTTCCTTTTGCCAGTGTCTGCTCTTCTCTTCAAGCTTTGGGAGCTCCCAGCACTTTCTCTTTGCTGCTGACTTGGGGCCAGGTTTTGGGCTGGTACCTCCTGCTGTGTACTAAGGAGGTTATCTTGTTCAGGTTTCCCAGCCCAAGGCTGCGATCTGGATTAAGAGCAGGTTCAGGCATGGAGCAGTCCCTCACCAACTGCATGTGGTGAAGAGAGTGTTTTCGTACCGTTGGTAAATAAAACGTGTCATGTACATTTTGACACAGGGCTTTTCTCTTGTGCTGATTGTTTCATTATAGCGTTTCCCTCCTGTGGTTTTTTGTTTTTTTTTTTTTGCCATGCATCATGCTATGAACTCACCTGCGGAGCCTGTCAAGAGCTC
>JAOXJK010000001.1:94047736-94073339 GCA_025774025.1 Xenus cinereus
GCTGGGCCGGGGCCTTAGGCCTCCCGACAGGCACCACCCTGCCCTGGCCCTTGGGCACCTGCAGCACCTTCCTCTCCCAGCAGCTCTCCAGCTCTCGCTCCATGGCGGCACAGCCGCCTGCTGGGTCACACACCTCTCAGGGGTTTGTGGCAGCAGCAAACTTGCGGAGGCGACATTTTCTCCCCTCATCCACACCACTCATGAAGGTCTTGAGGAAGACCAGGCCCAGGAATGAGCCTTGTGGAACACCTCTAGCTTCAGGCCTCCAATTGGATTCTGTACCGCTGATCCCAACCCTCTGAGCTCGGCCATCCCACCACTTCTCCACCCACCTCACTGTCCCCTTCTCTAACGCACAGTTCCTTGGCCTACCCAAGAGGATTTTAGGGGAGACAGTACTCAAGCCTTGCTCAAGTGTGGGTAGACAATGGCCACTGCTCTCCCCTCATCCACCCAGGCCACCACAGAAGGCATTTCCAGCAACTGTTGCCTTTCCAGCAACTATTGGTGTGGGTGAAGTCCCTCAGGAGAACCAGGGCCTGAGAATGTTGGACTATTTCAAGCTTTCTGGAGAGGGCCTCATTGACTTCCTCTTCCTGATCTGTTGGTGTGTAGCAAACACCCACAGCAGTGTCACCCAGATCAGTCTGCCCCTTTATTCTTACCCATAAGCTCTCAACATGTTCTTTGTCCACCACCCATCATAGCTCCATTCATTCCAGCTGCTCTCTTGCATAGAGAACAACTCCACCACCTCACCCCACTGGCCTCTTTTTCCGAAAAAGTACATGGCCATCCATGACAGCATTCCAGTCATGCAAGCTCTCCCACCATGTCTCTGTAATTGTAACGAGATCATGGTCCTGTGACTGCACACGCTACAGGTTTGGGGAAGAGTGGCTGGAAAGCTGCCTGGTGGGAAAGGACCTGGGGGCATTGGCCAATAGTCGGCTGAATACAAGCCGGCAGTGTGCCTGGGTGGCCAAGGAGGCCAAGAGCATCCTGGCTTGTTACACCAATAGTGTGGCCAGCAGGACTAGGGAAGTGATCATTCCCCTGTGCTTGACACTAGTGAGGTCCTTTAATTATAATTTATATAATTTTATTATAATCTTTAAATTCTCAGTGTTTCTTGAATCAAAGCTTTCAAATTCTACCTATCCTGATGCCCAGTGCCTCCAGGGGTCTGTGCACCACACAGCAACTTTACTTCATGTTTAATATGACGAATTTTCTCTTTTCATCTTCTAAGAGATGTCAGAGAATCCTAAATCACCTTTTGCTTCAGTGAAACTCTATCTTGACTGGTTATGCTCAAACGTAAATGAAATTAATTGTAATGGATAGACCTTAAAGATCCCTATTCTCCTTACTGTTGTCTTTGAACTTTTCATTGTGCTTGGATGAACCTTCTGGTCAAGAAGAGAGCGAATTTCTGCTGGGTTTTCTGCATATACATAATTTATGAAAGAATACTGCTTTCTTACACAGAAAAAAACCCACAACAAACCAAAACCCCAAACGTCCAAAATACAAACAAATGCTCTTGCTCTGAAAGCAATTCTTGCTGCATTTATAGAAAAAAAAAAAAGGTAAGATAATGAATGCAACCAATTAAAACTACCATCAAGCTGACCTTAAGGTCAAAGTTCTGAAAAATGTTGCCATCCTTCATTTTTCCCCAGGTCTGGTAATCATTCTAAGTCTAACCTGTACCTGCACCTATTGTGCAATCTTAAATGAAAGGGGGAAAAAAAAAAGGCTAACCAGCTAGAGCACTCACTTTCAAAATATTTCATTACCTGCAAGTACATAAATTGTGAATGACAGGTAAAACTCAGTACTTTAAACAGTTTCTAATTCAAGTTGAAGGCATGCTAAACCTTAATCTGCACCAGTTAGTTACTATGCCCAAGGGACATGACTGAGGTGTGGAAGTGACTTCACGTGGGTGCTGACTTCATGTGACTGTATGTCCCCCAAGTACCTCCACTTGGTTGGTCACATACAGAAGCTGGCACTACATAAAGTCTTAGAACTCCTGAAGGGTCTAAAAGTACCGCTATTAGTCAAACTGCAGAAACTCTTCGCACTCTTCTGGCAAATCCACAGTTCCTAAGCTCTTTTAAATACTTCTTCCCCCAAAATGTGTATTCATGAAAGTCTCCCTTCCCTTCATTGCACCCACTCTCCAGTCCAGTAATTTCAAAAGCCTCCTGTCTGTAGTTATTAAAAACAAGCAAGCAAGCACAAGAACAGAAGGAAACCAAAACTTGTTTCAATACTGCAGTTCTCCTCCCCCAAAGCAGATGATCCTTGTCTCCATGCTATTTACATTTGTGCATTAAAGTTTCTTGCCAACTCATCAATCCACTGAAATACAGCCTGCCTCTGCCCTTTTCTCATACTTTATGACTACTCCTTCCTTGCCTGGCTGCGGCAGAAAAGGTGGCCTGTGAAGGCCAATCCTCAGTGCTGACACCTCATGCAGGGTTTGGAGCCCACCTACCAGCTCACCCCGTACCCTCGCCGGATTTCAGGAGCATGCACAGTAGGCAACAAGGCAACTCTTCCCACTTAGGAAGAGAGACAGTCCAGCTCATACGCTATTTTCATCACGGAAGTTTTGAAGCAAGATGTATTTAACTCCAAGATTGTATTAGCTGTCTCTATGGCAAAGGTGAAGAACACAAAGCACAAAATAATTATTTACTGGAGAAAATAAATAAAGAACACACTTGTGTTACATGGAAGGAACTAGAGGATGCCCACTTTTGCTACTAGGCAGGTAACTAGAGTAGGAAATGTTCAATTATGGAGCTCTGTTAAAGCACTGAAGCTCTTTCAGGTGGTTTCTGGACTGGACAGTTCAGGTTTGGGTTGGTTTTCCCACCTTACCTGATTGGAACAGTCTGAAGTACCAGTACCAGATGTGATTGCTTCGAGATATTCTCCAACCACTTCCACTTCGATTAGCCCCATTTTTCTCACCCCAAGGTTCGAGCACGCAGTTTTGCTGTGCTTTTAGACAAGGCTCGCTCAAGAGTTCACAGCTTACCTTGCAATTAGGTCCCTGCACAGCAAAATTCAGCAACTTTTAAATTTCATAGCTCAAACTATGGTGCATTGCTCCTTTAGAGAGGAAACTGTGCATAGGGAAATCACAAAAGACTTCAGAAGAGATCTTGAAGTAACAGCCATGCAAGCAGGCAACCGCTAACAGCGCTAGCTGTTCCCATCAGCTCCGCTCCACTGAAGGGGACTGTGCGTGCAGAAACACTTCCAGACAGGACTTAACAGCCTTCTCTCATTTCTCCACTCTCAAACAAATGTCAAACACAACTTCAGAAGACCTGGAGCCTAGGCAGTAGTGCTTTAGCAGTAACACAAGAAAATCCCTTCTCACAGAAATGCCATTTCAGCGTTGTGAAGACTGACTAGAAGTATGCACTGCCCTGCTGTGTTTTTAAAAGTTACAGTAGGAGCTCGTTATTCCTCAGCTTGTATTTCCTCTCACAGCATACATGGGTGACAACATTCAATGGCTGAAGTTGGTCAGCCCAGCTGAAGTTACCCAAGGGCAATCTACATACTTTTTTCCCCAACTGGATGACCTTTTTAAGGAGAAACACCAAGATCTCACTCCCAACCAAAACTGTTTGCAGCAACCTAAGTAACACTGAGAACATTCCAGTATATCCAGGACGTACTGTGAAGGGAGAGAGTATAAAGGCAGGGAGAGGAGCTATGACTATGAAGTTACGGAAGCAGTTACAGAAGTTCAATGTCATAGCAACAAGAAAATCTCTCACAAAAACAACTTAAATTACTTTATTTTTTAAGTATATTAGCACAATATTTACAAAATTATTTCATAAATAAAAACATCTTCTTAGGTAAAGACTATAGATGTATAGATATTTAAAATGTCTATATATTTATATATACACACGTACATACACACACAAATGGAACCATACAGTTATGAACAACTTTGGTTTGAAATTACTGGTGGGAAAGGGCTGGGTGTAACAATGACTTTTTAAACTCTCACTTTTAAATTTGTACCTACAAGAACTCCAGAGCAAAGCCCTTTAATGCAACAACAGGATGGTGGGTTTCTCCCATTTCTGGGGCAATTGACTTCGCATCCTGTACGTGGCCACTGAGCTCCTTGTGTTTTGGCAATGCTTATTAACAGCTTGGCCTCACCCCACAGTGACACAAATGCAGTTCGCTTTACGGAAAGTTAACATAAAGCTATTATACATAATGGTTTTTGTAAGGCAAAATACCTCAACAGAATTCCAGTTGGTTTGGTTTTATTCCTCAACTGCTTAACTTAACTTTCAACTTGCCAGAGGGAATCACTGGTTATGAACAGGGAGCTCTGCACAGCACTTAATCAGTTAAATTCTTACGCTGAATTATTAATGGAGAGCAATCTCCCATCTTTAGGTAGAGATTGCTGTGATTATGGAAAAACCTGTATCAAAAAATTTATATCTAGGAGCTCAAATCTTATTATGAATACTCCTACTGACAAACGCGAAGGTATGAAAGTAAGTGTAAACCATACGTGCTTCCTAAATGTATTATCATATGAATAACCCTCTTCTCTGTGGCCAGCTCCACTGATTTTAGTGAGGGCTGGACCATGGGTTCATCTAAGCAGTTCAGTGCTGCAGCTCTAGCAAGAGGGCAGTTTGTGAGAGCAAATATTGTAAAACCAGATACCTCAATTTTATTTTGTTGAATTCTTTATGCAAGGTGTCTGCATCGAGACTTGGAGCTCAACATACAGAGACTTGAATCTCTGCAACATGGACATGAACCTTAGTGTGTGACATCCAACTCTTGAGACGTGCCTAATTACTCAGAATCTTTAAAACCACGGATTTTATTACATTACTGTTTGGCAAGAGCTTTCCAAACAAAAATTTAAATGGTTAGGAGAAAATAATGCGTGCCTTTGAAATATATTACCTTAGTACTAACAGGAGGCAGTGCGAAGATTTCTACAAACTATATATAAAGTCCAAGAGAAGCCAACTACATTGGAACAATTTTCAAAACAGTTGTAAAATGTGGTAAAATCTCATGGAATGTGCAAGTCCTAGAAAATTGATTTTTACCCGTACCACTTACATATATACAGAAACTGAGCCTCCTCACTTCTCATCAGCTCCTCCTAATTATCTTCTATTTCATGTATTTGTGTTGTAATGGCAGCACCACAAACTTGTGTCAGAAATGAAATAGCTCCTTTTTCCATTCAAGAAAACAGATTTTAAAACTCTGTCAAAAATACACTAAATAGGACAGCTCCTATTTTTATGAAGCATCAATGAGTTTTACAAATTCACTGAGTTAAGAAATTCTGAAATTGCTTCCAGTACCAAACACTGCACGACATGAACACACACAAGAACCACATTCAGCATGAAAATTACTAGCTGCTGTGCTCTATAATTCCAGTGCTGAATTAGGCTCAAACAGCTGAGCAGTTTCTCATCAAAGAATACGGAAGAGGCACGGAGAGCTCTCTCACTGGACTAAAATATCGGCCACCAGAGCAGACATGACTACTGCCCATGGAGAGGGCTACTACTGTTTTGTGGAATTAGGAGAACACAGTTGATAACTTGAGAATTGGGAGTAAACTGTGTACTTACGCAACTTTGTGTATAAGCATTTTATTAATTTTTTTTATAACAGTTTTGCTGAATCTCAGAAAAGATGTATCTGTAAAATCTCTACTTCCTGCTTGTATCATAGACACATGACCATACCTTGCCCATGCACACAAATAAAGAAAACAATAGTCTAAATGGTATTGCAATCTTTGGGCTGAGCATGCCCGTTATCAAAGCAGTGACTAATGATAGTTTTCGAAAAATAATACCACTAAGGATTACTGCAGGGACACCCTGTAGTGGGCAAACAGTGCTTTTTATATTCTCACCCTCAACCATACCATTTATACCGTAACAAGAAAATAAAGATCACATGTGGGCAAACACACACGTTCCTCGCTACAGCTGCTGTGACTATAAAATTACATTATTTATATCAAAAGCACTTTTGCCACACATGCAAAACAACTAGTTTCCTGAATTTCTTCTCTTTGAGTAGTGCATCTTCAAGGCCACGGTGTATCAACAACGGTGTACTTTTCACGCATCACACAGCTCTTCAGTTCTGGGAATTAAAAGAAAAAGAACAAAAAGAGTGTTTGGGATGAGCGGCAACATTTTGTGCTGCCTAGTCAAGTTACAGTTTAAAAAATATCACAACTTCAAAAGCATGCTTACCACTCAAATAATGGAAAAGAGTGGAACTAACAGCAAGTGATGTTTCAGTCCCGCCATAACAGCAAAGTGACACTGTCCTGGAGCTCCAGCTCATGAACTGGAATAGGCTGTAGTGGCTCCCAGCCTTAGTTATCTGACCTGTCCTGTCTTTAGCCCTAATGCTGATTTACTTCCACATGCCATTTTGTAAGCTAGTGTGCCTCAGCATCTGACTCACCCCTTTGGGGTATGCCTGTGAACTTTCAAGGGAAGGTTAAGGTAGAAAGCAGGTAGAGCTCAAAAGGTTCCAGCCTGCATGTCAGAGCCCTTGTCTTCCATCTGTAAAACCTCCTGTTATTTTTCGACCCCACAAGTCGAAAAGAAGTGGATAATTAGCAATTTCTGTGCTTTTGGAAGCTCTACATCAGCACTAAAAGAGAAGCCAGGCTTTTGTAAGCCTAAATGAGACCCAAGAAGAGTCAATTTATTTAAAATTGGATCTCCAAGCAAAACTCTACCTTGTTCTCCAAGAATAAGCAGCAGAATGTGGTAACAGTACCAATCCCATCCTTATCTCCCTTCTGGTCAGTTTTGAATGCAATTGACTGGCAAATACCTATTTGTATCCTGACCTCAAACCGCTGCTATGAAGAACAAGCAATAGTCACTTCTGAAGAAGGACCTACCTTCCAATCCTCCTACTTCAGATTGCACTAACAGGTATACATTTTCCGAATGCATTTATAAGACACCAATGCAGTTGTCTTTTGTACTGCAGAAGTGCTTGTATTCCTACTGGTTTAGAAAATAATCCTACGGCATGCCTGGATGAATCAAGTAGTAGTCATGAGTAACATAAACCTAGCAGCTCATGGTGTTTGGAAGGAAACCTATTTTTAAAATCAACTGACATACCTTTTTCCAATTAGGGCTAACTAGTACCTCATTTACTGCCACACTGTCAATTCATGTCTTCTAGAAGTGGCACGATATAAAAATATTTCAAGTAAATTAAAAGATTTAGAGTGACCTTACTCCTTTATCCTGGCTATTAAAATGTTGCAATTTGACACAGAAGTATCAGGTCAAGGGTCTAGTGATACTTCGTGACAAGCTTGCTCAGTTTCCAAAAAGTAACAGCAGTACCAACAGCATGAACGCGTGCTCTTTTTTATCCTATTCCCATGAAAACTATGCACAGCTTCTGAGTAGAAAAGAATTAATAAAAGATCTTCAATGACAGCTCAGATTTCAAGCTCTCTGCAATATGCCCATGCAAACTGTGTTACTCTTCTGATGGATATGAGCTGCAGGAACCAAGAATCTTCACAAATTTGGCTATCCACTTTAAGTACCAGTTTGGGAATTTTGAGCCAAGTTAACACAGTCTCTCTCATTTCATGGCTTATTATAAATTAGGAGGAGTCCATTTACATGGAGTCGGTGCTGCAATCTTACAGGCCATTATAAAATCGAAAAGGACTAATCCCAGCATTTCAAATCGGAAGAAATCTTAAGTTAGGCCAGGACACTGCAACATACATCTTTGTTTACCACATTTGGTAGATCTTTAAACATCAAGCCTAACCAACAGGCAGAAGCCACAGTGCACCTTTAGATCTTGAAGTTCAAAATTCAGGTTTGTCAAAAGTAAGCTGAAGTTATTTAAACAGTTCTTAAATCTTATGCAGATGTTTTTCAATTCTGTTTGTTTTTAAACACTACTATCTGACCCTGAAAAATAATAAATGGAGTGAAATCTGATTGGAATACAAACAATCCAAAAAAACCCAGAGAATTTAAGTAACATCTAAAGGGGGTAGGGGGAGATAAAGTCTACTTTTAAAACACTTTCCTGTGAACTTCCAATTAAATACGTAGAGAATGCTCAGCTATATTAACAACAACAAAAAAGCCAAATCAAAAAACAAATACAACAACCCACCACAAGGAAACAGCCCATGCATCTTAAATACTATTTAAGCATAAAAGAAGCATACAAACTATTTGACTTTCCACATTTGATCAGAAACATACTATTTAATAGTTCTCTCTCCCTGACTCATTCTCGTCACTGTTTAGAAATACACATTCTTTCCCTACGTATGATACAGAAAATATGCATGCTTTCTTTTCAATGAAATATCATTTGAATAAGAACAGCACCTGCACTGAAACCTGTCCTCCAAGTTTCACCATATTAGCATCGGTAACTCTAAACATCAAAATCCCCAATTACATGTTAATTAAAATAAATACCTGGAGATACATTTGGACTTACCATCATTCTAACATCACTCCTTTTGCATCTTTAAAAGCCAAGCAAATGGATTAGTAATGAGCCAAACAGCAAGAAATGCTTCATAATTAATATTCAGATTAATTCTAAAACATGGATTACTTGCTACTACTCGGCATGCCAATTAGTGAACAGAATAGCAAAAATAAAAATTTCAGTCATCCCTTTCAAATTTCCCCCATCTTACGCGGAATCAGAGTAGCCCAACACCATTGCAGAGTTTGTCCAACCCAAAGAAATACCAGAAGAACAGAGTGACAAGGATAGATTTTGCTATAATCCTAAGTATTTCACCAAGATAAATGTCCATGAAGAAGAACTAACATCAACTTTCAAGACTTGTCCCTTCTTTTCCTCTTAAAAGTTGGACTTTTTGCAAAGTGAAGAGGGTGGCTATAACATCCTCAGATATTAGATTTTTCCTAAAACAGTTAAATAATGCCACTGGCTATCAAAGCACAATAACGTAGAGCAGGAGGTCTGAAGCCGCAAACATAATTTCATTGAGAGACCAAACTCTTACTGACTCACAGAGCCACAGAAGCTGACACACCGATCTGCCATCTCATTGCTGTTGTGTTGAGAATTAATATTATTTTTGACCTTTTTTCATAATTAATCCCTTCATTAGAAGATAATCCTTGAGTATCACCTACCATTTAGTGGTTCTTCTACAGCTTTCTGCAAAACATTTAAAAATATATATATGTATAAAAAGCCTTCATGTTTACTTTTGGCTCGCCACAGTTAAATTACTCTAATTGACATATACAGTAAGTAGTGATTCTACAAAAATGAAGAAAGCTGAGCATTAATAAAATTAATTACTAGAGTTCTGAAAAAAATTTAAAACAATCAATAACTGCATTCTCCAGATTATTTTTCCCCCACTGCAAACTTTTCCTCAGGTGAAATACCTCTAGGTGGCAGCAAAAGGCATGCAGATACTACTTTTAAGCTCTAAAACCTAAATGATATTTCTGTGATTTGATTAATGGTTAGTAATAAAGTAGCATGACTGAAAAAAAACAAAACAAAACAAAAAAGTAGGCAAGCAATCAAGTATAATCTCCTCAAAAAAAAAATACACCACAGTTGTGCATTTAGTCTGGTAGACAATCATCAGAAACAACACAAGCAATCTACAGAAATGTTAAAAAAAATAAGAATCAGTAACTGATTAAGATGACAGCTTTCAAAATACACATATTTCCACCCTCAGATTCAAGAAAATATCAAGAATCATTTTGTAAATGTGCCCCAGCATCAAAATCAAGCACTATCCATAGTCTTTAGATTACACAGAATCAAAGTGTACTTTCAAAATTTCTTCACACCGATTTATTGCCTCAAAGTACAATATATGATGAACTGCCCTTGATGGAAACAACCAACATATTAATACACTTAATTTTCCATTAGGTCTTTCCGTAACTTATACAAATTCATGGGCACTAATTATGGTCACCTGAATTACTCTTTATCTGACCCTCCACTAACTGCAGCTGCAAAACCCAAATTTTTAGTGGCTGAGATTTCCAATGACCTAAACGTTTCTTTTGATTTCATTCCTGTCTCCAACTGAGAGAGTAACATGGTGTTCACTACTACATAATTGTGGCTATTTCTTTGACAAATCTCAGCTGCAGCATAAAACCACCTTGTGAAGAGAACAGCTCAGAAAGAGAACGGAGTTCCACAAAGGATGTTATTTAGCATATAGTAAGTGTAATAAAATGAAAAAAAAAAAAGAAAAAAGTATGTAATAGAGGTTATTTACAACCAAAAAGTAGGCTTAAAATAAAAAAATCTCCTCTTGCCCTGTTTGCTTCCATTCTGCAAGTAAACACGAGCATCAGATAAGGGCAAGATTGTGTTTTGAAAGAAACGTATCTGTAGTATCATTGTTATAGCATAATGAACCTTGAGAACATCCTCCTTTTTAAAATATTTTTTTAAACTCCATGCACTTATATTCCTTCCATAAGTAAGAGACCAATCCTCTGAAATATTATTCCTTAAAATGAAAATGGATGAGAAAAAAGCAAATAGGGGGGGAAGAGAAAAAAAAAAAAAAATCTGTTCTCCTAACTACAGTCATACTCTCCTACAGCTCTCCTCTCCCACTGTGAAAAACCATCTTTCTTCAACAGCTGGGTCTCAGGCTGCAGACTGAAGAGAAGATCTGAAAAAGCGTTTCAAATGATGGCTGCCAGACAAGAAATGGGATGACAGTATTTGCCATGCTCCCCTGCTACAAGGAAATGTTACTGGTATTTTACAGTTGTGCCTCTTTATTTGCTTCCACAAAACTCCATAAATCAGGCAGTTTATATTCATGTATCACTAGAAAGCACTGCGTAAGTCTATGACAATTACTTTTTTAGGAATGATTACTCTAGAATTCAAACAAAACTGACTGAAAAACGTTCTTTAAAAAAACAAAGTGCTTTTCCATTTGTTCTGTGTGACCTAAAGACAGACACTCTGCTTTCAGATGGTCTCATCAAATTAAGGGGCACTACAGTAAAATAAGAAAAGAAAAAAGATCAAGGCTATAGCACCCGTATAGCTAGGAATGCAAGAGAATATTAAAGTGTTCTGGTGTAAAAGACCATAGGAAAAAAAAAAAAACAAAAACAAAAACTAAGTCTTTGTTTTAAGCCACCTAAATAAAAAAATACTCAATGGTATTCCGCACTCACCTTAATGAAAAAGCATTTTCCTTAAGGTGAGCAAAAGGTCTTTATAAATTCACGTGAAAAAGTGCATTGTAAAAGAACACCAAACTTCCCTTCACATCCAACCACCTTTTTGTGACAGCCCTTGAAACTCCATTTGGGCACGACAGCTGGAGTGGCCATCAGGTAAGGGTGGCAATTACAGTACTATAGACACACTCAATAGGGACAATGAAGACCACCAACTCACTCAACACTAGACATCTGTTACACAGCCAGAACTTTTGCTTGCTACCAACCTGGTCTGAATTGGAACTAGTGAAGAAAGGTTCAGTATCTCACTACAATCCCCTGAGCCATCTAGTCACCCCAAATTTATTAATTTTAAGCTTACCCCTGGACGAGGATGATCTTTCATTCTGGAACCTAAAACAATTACAAAAAAGTGAGCATGTCATGATCAACTGAATAAAAATATCTGACAAAACTTGGAACAGAGTAGCAACACACAAAATTGAAGCTTCATCTACCTAAAACTACTTAATACGATGATCTGCAATTTCTTAAAGCCCCTAAGCACTCCTCTGTTTAGGAACTGAACAATCTCATAATGTACAGTTTGTGAATTGTCTCACTCATGCATTCAGCTCTAAAAATGAATTATGTTACACGCTATTCTTTGTGCTTATTTTTGGTATGCTGGAATCTACCCCAACAGTCACATTTGACTTCTTCAGCCAGCATAATCAAACTACAAATGCAATATTTATGCAGACACATATCATATATGTAAGT
The DNA here is from genome assembly GCA_025774025.1 of Xenus cinereus. NCBI lineage: Eukaryota > Metazoa > Chordata > Aves > Charadriiformes > Scolopacidae > Xenus > Xenus cinereus. The sequence continues at coordinate 94,059,805 of JAOXJK010000001.1, forward strand.
AGTCCAAAGTCAATAAAAATTATTTTTCTCGTTGCTAAAAGGCTTGCTGCACCTGTCACATTTTTGACTTATCTTCATCTCAGTCATCAAATATTAAGCATTCTGCCTTAATTTCTTCTTTAATGAAAATCCTCCCTGTCTCAGGGTCTATTACTTCTGACCATGCCCACACATAGTGTACACGTACTAAACCTGCAAGACTGCATAGTTCAGTTCACTGTATACACATCAGCTTGAGTCTGGAAGCAATAACTCCTCAATTGCATGGTTCTGCATTTAAACTAAGAAGCTCTTTGAAGAGCCTTCATGCACAGCTTGAAACAAGTAAAGTCACTCTGCTCTCAAATCCAAGCTGCAAGGTCCACGTAATGTTACGCTGTGGTGTGCCAGCATTCCAATCAGACAGCATTGCTATGCTTTTTATTTATTTAGCAGGCCTGACTGGCCTTTATACCTTGAAATCTCTCTCATCTTTTTGAGATCTGGTGAACAGACCAGTTTCTGAAACAAAGTATTACTATTCTTTGCTCCTGGCTTTTAAAATTAAGCATAAGAAGAAACAGGATTCACTAAAATGAAAGGTGTGCATTCAAATTGCTCTTATTTTAACTACCTCTAACCAGTGGAAATCACCAGTCAGACTTTGCTTCTTTAAATTCATATTTTGATAAGCTTTTGTCTGTACCATCCCATAACCCACTCTATAGAATCCTTGAAATCCTTTTGCTCTCTGCATTCTAAGCTTCAGCTAGCCATCTGTGTAAATGCAGATCTTAAGCAGTAACAACCATTCTACAGTTGAAACACCCTTACTTAAGAAACCTGGCTGTGTCGATCTCAAGACAGTTTATTATGATAAGCTGTAAATTTCTTTACTCAAGATTCCCCACACAAGCCCTATGAAACAAAGCCAATATATACAGACAACTTTTCAGTAATTTTTTTAACTATGTAATTGCGAAATGACACCTTATGTTCAAATAAGCTGTGTCTACCTCTGGAAAGTACAATAGAGAAAAATGCTCTTCTGAATGTTGAAGAGCTAAAAATAAAAAAATCATGCAGAATATTAGGTCCTACTTACCCATAATAAACACGTAACCCAGACTAAGCAAATATGCAATTGCCAGAATAGCTAAGCCAGCAATGATAACAGACGCATGTATCGGAGGACACGCTGTTAAAAACACAATAAAAGAAACTGTATCATCTGACACAAGTAAAAGCACAAAACTTTTATTTTCGGACATAACTGAATACTAAAATAAATAAGCCTGATAAAAACAGACGTGATTAATTTCTCTTTTAAAGCTATCCCAGAGCTACTTCTGCATCTTTCTTTTCTGTATACGTTCTCTAATGATACAGGGGCATTTACTGATTTATCCTGCTTAGCTACTATAGTATGCATTCTACTCCTAAACACGCTGCCAATGATGCCTAGTCCCAAATTCACCCTTTTCTCTGCTCTGGGTTTTCAGGTGGGCAAGAGGGGAAGGCAGGCAGGGTACCAAGGGAGGGTTAGAGGCAGTGAGAAGGGGTAGCGCTGTCTGCGGTGTTTAGTTGGCGTTGTTTTTTAACACTGACTGTTTCCAGTGCTGAAACAGGATGCCAGCCACAACCAGACTTAGAACAAGAATGCTTCCAAGTTAACTGCCACTGCATCTGCCTCCTTAAACTGTTGCAATGGTATTTGTTTCCCAGCGACTCGGTTATCAGACGCATGCAAGCAGAGATTAACAAAGAATTTCTGATTTATTCATTGAGCATGAGAAAGTTATTATGAGTCTAGTTTAGTTTCTAAATACCCTAGGCCTCAGTAAGAATAACAGTAATAAAGGCCAACATTGGTTTTAGGTGACTCTTCAGGGCACTAAATGTTGGAAAATTAAAACAATTTTTATTTTTTTAATTTTTTTTTTAGCAAATGCTCATAGAATGCAGTCATGCTGGATGTAGTCATACTACTGAAACTGATGTATACTATGTAATACTGCCTTTGGGCTATGCTTCTTTCACCAGATAAAAAGAGCATTACCACCAACATTCAATGCAGTGAAGCCATTTTCACGGCATTTTAGTGTTACAAATAAACAAACATCAGGTAGAGACAAAAGTAAAAAGACAGAAGATAAATTGCTTACCTGGGACACACAGTACAAAACCAGCCACAGCAATTACATAACCAAGAATTTGCAAACCCACCAGAACGAACGTTGCTTGTGGTAGATTATCGAAAACTGGGAAAGACAGAAACAAAATAGTAATTATTTTAAAGATTAACTAAAAAGACACAAAACATAGATCATTCACATAAAACTAGAAATCAGATTCTCCTGAATTACAGGCTCAGCCAGCCAGCATGATAACAAAACAGCTGTGCAAGTCACTCAGTATATACACACACACAAAAATGTACGTATATATAACTAAAATTACAAATAAACAGTAAGTAGAAAAAAAAATGAAAATCACACATTCTGAGAGTTAGCTATTCATCCCAGTCCCAAGACCTAGGAAGGAAAAGCAGGAATCGCTCAGATGTTCTACCCTACATCTCATTTTTCAAGCTGGCAACATACTTTTTCCCCTGAAGCAACTTATCCAAATAAACACAGGTTAAACATTTTGTTTTGAGACACTATGAACCGAGCATGCTATCGTAGCACCTATTTATTAAAAACAAGAAAATAGTACGTAGATTGGAGAAGGGGCTAAGTTTTTCAATCAGCATGTTCTTGAGCTAGTGAATAAATACTCACCTATTCCAAACATAAAGTATTGAAGCGATACGAAAATCATAGCAGGGACTACAATTAGGCCAAGACCAGTTTGATGCTGTACTGTATAGCCATCTGCAAACATTTGTATGGAAATTAGTAAAATAGAAATCCTTGACTGGTGTAAAGCACAAAGCAACAAAAGTAAATCATTAGTATCATCGAGTTTTTAGGGTCCAGAAAAAAATTCCACTGAACACCAGAAGTTACTCCCTAGCCCCTAACATCCCCTCAAGGCAGCAGGACAGAAAATATAAATAACTTTGGAGTCTCTATCTCTCTATGATCATCTGAGGGCCTGACAACCATACTGCTATTTTTGTTGTAGTGTATAATATTTTTGTTTTCATTTCAAAATTAGTAGATGGCAATTAATAGGTGGTACTAACTTCCATACTACTGCATGGAAGAGATTCATTTGTGCTCTTATTCCCTTAAACTAGGCAGGCAATTTTAATACACTTACCTTGGACAAAAAGAACTGTGCCTACAATGGCAACAACTGTGGCGATGACTCCTGGTATAATAATGCCCATTCTCTTCTGAGTTTCAATTTCATATTTTAATGCTTAAAGACAAAATCAAGAGACACAGAGAGGAAAACAATCAGACATACAGATTGTCTCACAAAAATACACAGATTTTATGATTAGGACTGTTGTCATAAACAAATAAACAAAATCCTAAAAAATTACAACTATAAATACTACCAACATATAATTTGTTCTCATTGTTTGATATGGTTAATAAGACTAACTCAGATGAATTAAACCTGGCACTGGTGTTTTAGTCAAATTCTTAATTCCATCCTCTATGCAATTCAGGCGATATGTTATCAAAATAACTTTGGGATGTGGTAAAGGTTAATTCAAGTAGATGCACTACTGACATTTAAATAATGTTACAGTGAATTTGTTACTCAGGTGAGTGTCAGATGGGGATTTCAAAATTCCAGGTTTAACTCTCTTCCCTGTGACACTGCATCACCTTTGTGCCCAACGGAACAAGGATATGTTCTCATCTCACCAGAATCCTCTGAGGATGAGTAGATATGGGATAACCTATATATTCAGATGCCAAAGACAAGGCTAATTTTCAGTAAAACTGAACTGCTAAATAGCTGTCATCTCAGAAATGGTTGATTCTAGTGGAGGGTTTCAAAGCAGCAGCACTTTAGTAGTCTTTGGAAAAGGAGGAACAGTACAAATACAACACCTTAATAAGCTGTGTTTGTTTCTGCCTTATACATTGCTAAAACTAAGACACAAAATAAGGCAGCTCTTGCTCCAAGCTTGAAAATTAAAATATCAACCATCTTGGTATATGCTGAAATTGGTAATCACAGAGAACAAATACTGTCAGTAACTTCAAAAGAAAAACAAGGAGCATGTGCAGAATTAACATCCCACTTACATGCATTGCAAAAACACAAAAAAAAAAAAAATCAGTAAACATTCTAGAGGGTACACATAAAAAAATCTTTAATAGTATCTTATCTATGGGAGGGTTACAGCATACTCTCTTGGAATTAAAACTCCATCTTTCATTGTAGTCACATTGTCTAACACAACAAGACCCGAGTCATACTCTGAAGTACTACTGCCATTTAAACCAAAAACTTATTTGGAATAGTAGTAATACTAAAAATTTTCTGCATATCTCTACTGGAAATTCACATTTTTTCATATTATAAATATGCTAAAATAAGGAAAGCAAGACACAAAGGCAAAAAGAAGTAATGCATATGCCATACTTAAATCCTCAAAGCCAATCCTGTATGCAAAAAACCCCCCAAAAACCCACCACAAACCAACCAACCAACAAAAAACCCCCAAAAAATCAACCCCGTCGTAAAACACAAAACCCAAGAAAACATATTCCAAAATGTTACACAGAAAAACCAAGCCCAGTTTAACAAACTATTTAAAGGTATACTGTAGCACTGCTGGATTCACAGGTTAACTAAACCAGTGCAAACTAACGGAAGGAAAAAAAAAAAACACAAACAAACCAAAAACAAACAACAAAACCAAACAGTAAGTACAACCACACTTAAGTTAGAGGTAACAGGATTACTTTTCCCCCCAAGAGGCCACAGACCTCACAATAAAGTGCACAGATGCAATAAAATCTGAGCAGGCTCAACTTACTTTTGTAAAATGACAATGCTTCTATCAATGCTTATTTCAGGACAATTATTACTTTGATAAAATTACTCTGATAAAATGCTAAGAATGTTAAAGTTCTGCTACGAATGGAAGGCAACAACAATTCCTGAACATATCAGAGACTCCTAAACCGCTATGAACAATAATGAAAATCAGGAATCTAACACTATGGAAATAAAATAACTTTAAAAATATATATTAGTTGTCAACCTCTGACCACGGATGAACCTTTGAAGAGTCACATACCACTTTTAGAAGTTTATGAAGAGGTAATAAAGAAAATTATATATAGATGGCTGAGTATGTATGTGATTACTATGAATCACTCCGAGAACAAGTTCTTTCCATTTCTTATGGACTCAACTCTACGCAGATTTTTTTTTTATTTTTTAGATGTCTACAAATTGAAAAAAGCTGAAAAAACCTCAAAGACTGATGCAACAAACTGCACCACAGGGAACTGTCTGAAAGACTAGGACATAAAACACACTCTACATTGCACGCATGTTGGACACTGGTAAGGATGTCTTACACTAGTGAACATATTGCCTCCAAAAACATTTAACAAAATCATTGATGTCAGTGTTAAATTATAACTCAGCCAGTGCTAAAAGACTAGTGAACAATTTTACATTAAGAAGACAACACCATCTTTCTCTAATACCGATTTTACGACCCAAAAATGAAACACGTTTCTGTTTCTAATGATTCAGTGGCATGGTGAACCAACAGCAAAAAAAAGCCTCCTTATTCTAACCCATGACAGTAGAAATTATCAATTGTACCCCACAAAAATTACACTTGTGCAAAAAAGCTCATTGTTTGCCACAGTACCAGCAGTAGAAACATCACCACATGGCAGACTGACTCTAAACACAGACTCCTTAGGCTGTAGGTCATACCTTTGTCTACAAAGACATATATCTGCTAAAAATCTTAACCCTGGGAAGCAACCCCTAGCCTCCAAGCAAACAGAGCCAACTGGCCCAGACTCCACTGCTTAGGGCTAGACCCCAGTGCCTGCGTCCACACTGCATGACTGCAGCACCACGTAGCGTGCTGAAATCCCAAAACACACATCTTTTTGATGAGCTCGTGTTTGGTTTCAGTTCAAAGGTCCCAAAGTCTGCAAATGCTACGCGAGACCAGTGCTTTCATAGCTTGAAGCCAAAAATGTATGTTAGGTCTCCTCAAAGAGTGCATGGCTTACTGAAACAGGAAATGGAAGTCTACGTAGTGCAAAAGAGTGTCTTGGTGTGCTCTTATTGATCAAGCCTGTAAATAGGAACTACCTTGAGAACCGTATACGAGTTGGTTCTCTCATGATGTCAGCTGATAGGTGACAAAAGCAAGCCCAGAAATGAACATAAGTAACACAGCATCAATGATCAGAAGATTCCAGAGCAAACCAAACACCATGTCATGTGACAAAGTAGTCATACAATCCCTCTGAGTATTATCTAGACCAATTCTATCAGACATCTTTATATTTAAGCACCGTCTTTCAATCTTACATGGATGATTTTCTGCAAGCAAGTGATTTTAGGACAAATCAGTAATTTGTCCTTTGCAAAGAATTAAAGAGCAAATACTTACCAATAAGACTTAGCTGAGCCAACCACAAAATAATAATTAAGAACAGCAACGATATGATGAGAGCCCTTTCCACCAGAAGAAACCATGATTCTAGAGAATAAGCAAAGAAAAATGGTAGGAAGAAAACAAGAACTGAGGTTATTTGCTTTATATTTATTACTTATTTTAGGCTATGCTCTAGATTGCTCAATACTCAACATAATAGTTAGCATTAAGAGGTATAATAAGCTAACAAAGCTATGACTTATACCTATGTATTTTTCACTCTCATCTTGTGTGTGACAACCTAGTTTTTCAGTATTTCTAGTTACCCTAACATTTTCCAGACTGGAGGTCTTAACCTCCAGTGCAGCAGAGGATGTTTATGCTATTGTATGGCAGCACAAGCTAGTTAGCTTGTTGAACTACAAACAACACAGTAGATCAGAAAAAAACTGTGTATTTAGGCTAAGCGGGAAAGCTGGGCAAGATATGAGAAGTCCAGTTTGATGGTTTCCCAGCTATTCTATTCTACCTCCAGCTGCTGTAATTCCTGAAGCAATCCAGATGTGTGGTAAGGAATACAGGAGCTAACCTAAATAAGAAGGAAACACTGCTTTGTTATTTTTAGAAATCACACACTTTCCTTTAGGTCTTGCCACCATCATCCATTTAGCCTTTCTTCCCCTGCATCTTGGATACCTTAGGCTGTTCAGTCACTCGTGCTGTAAGACCGAGTAAGCCATCTTCCAACATAAAATTCTGAAAACATCTCCACTGAACTAGAAAATGCAGTTGGTTCTTGCATCTCTGCTCATAACTTCATTTAGACTCACTCGGTGGAGTCCAAAGTCTCAATTTCTTACATTATACTTGCCACCATTCCTCTGCCTGCACATTTCCTTCCAAAGAAACTTCTAGTCTTCATTTAGATGCATACTCCTTGCACTGACTCTCCGTATTTAAAAGCTGTACCTTCAGCTCCAGAAACATGGGATGAAGTATCAATACATCACAACTTTCAATGCTAAGTAAATACCTTGAGGACAGTTTTAAATTCACAAATTTCCCTCTTCCCCCACCCCAGAAGTCAAAAAAGAAGGAACAGTGGTTAGACCATAAATACAAGGCAATCACAAAACATACTAAAGGAATATCTGCCAATTTCTTTAGCAGTAAAGGAAGCCTAATTTAATTAATTGCTTGAAGGAAGGCTTTTTGCTTCATTTGCATTTTCAAAAAAGCAACTAATATTGAACAGTAATTTGCCATTCTCTAGATTAGCCAAATCTTACAGGCAAATCCCAGCAATGGTAACTAAGCATTATTAACAAATTGAAAGTATCTGCAAGCAGAGACTGAAAAGCAGCTTCACTTCCTCTGTAGCGTTTCCAGATGATGCTACCAGGTATTACAAATAGAAAAAAAGCAGCCATGAAGCCTAGTATCTGCTAGAACTTCAGCATGCAACACGGAACCATGTACGGTCCAGTCTCTGAGTCTAAAAGCACTTACTGTATGGAAATGCTTGCAATACTGCTGGTACGTGCAGCATGCAAGTAAGAGAAAAAGCTGAACACATTTTCCTTGGTAATACATTTCACTTACTCTGTTGCTTCACAGCAATAAGGTAAACTCCTGTGAAAAGTATTATTTTGAGAGCCAATATAAGGCAGTTCCAAACTAAGAAGAGAGACTTCCAGACATGCAGGGGAGGAAGGAGAGAGAAAAGAAGAGGGAAAAGGGAAAGGAAACAGGTGAAGGAAAGAGGAAGAGAAGAGGTGAGGAGGCAAAGAAAAGAAAACAGGGGAGCAAGAGACAGGAGAGAAGAGGAAAAGGGGAAAAAGAGGAAAAGAAGAGAAAAAGAGGAAACTTTACGACCACTCTCCTCTGAGAACTGATCAGGAAAGAGTGTGCCCAAAGGCAAGGGTACTAGCATCTAAGTCTTGCTCACTGTTACCCACTTCATATGTGAATCCAGGAATTCTGTGAAGTGAGGTGGAGAATAGTTGGCTCTTCTAAGACTATCTCTGTATAAGTACCAATTTGAACATATTAATAGTGACAGCATGAATTGATTGCTCAGAAATGACAGAGCGAAGACTGGCACAAGATTTCCATTATTCACTAACCCTTTTCAAAACTCACTTGCTACACTTTCTTCTATTAGCTTATTATTTCAAGAGTCTCTCTAGAACACTGAGGAACAAATAACAAAAAATTATGTAGAAGAATATAGAGAGAGAACAAGTGACTGTTTTATTTTCAGCTAAACACTCAATTATAACACTAAGTTTTACGTTTTCTGGCATATACTCTCAAACTAATGTGACCTCACAACTATAAATTCTTCACCAACCACATTTTTCCTTTGGTGTTAGGGGGGTACTTTCCTCGCCACAACCGTCAACTAGAAAATGAAATTAAAAAAATTACATCAGTTTTGTGCTTTGTAGTCTTTATACAGCTTTCAAAATTCTAAGCCAGAGAAAGTAAAAATAAAACAATAAAACTTGCAAATAGGACTTGATTGTACTACATCCTCAAGCCTTGTTTCCTCTTGTAGAGCTTAACAGTGAATGGCAAAAACAGTCCAAAAAGCCTGAGTAATGAAGAAGCTACAAGAGAAGGAAGGAAACTGCCTATACACTTCTGCCCCTGTTTTTGCAGTGTTCTAAGAACCAAGTGATTTTGCAGCATCCTCACTCTTTCAGTGGCTGCACCCCTCTCGATCCATTTCAGGATCACATTTGTTTTGCAGTGTATATGGTTAACTCAATAATTAGACCCAACTGTGAATTACACTGATGTTTGCAGCAGAACACAAGTAACATGTGTCTGAGCTTCACAAACATTTTAATGACAAATTCAAAAACTAGTAGCAAAAACATCCTAGGACAATTCTAGAGTGCACGGGTAAGATTCCACGTGCTATGCACATGTAAAATATTCGGTGCTTCTGAGAAGCTTTCCAGAAGCAAGAAGCAAGTCTCCTGTGCAGAACAGAGAAAAAATACGCACATATGTTCAGTAAAACTGTCAGTTCTGCAGAATACTAGACATACTGCACATGTACAGCAGATCCCATTATTCAATAGCTGAGGCACCAGAACACATAGGTTGCATCTGACAAGGTAAGGTAAAATGGCTCACTAAATGAGAAAGTCATCACTTAGTCACCATTATTTAAAACATCGTTTTCTGAAAACGATGTTTAATGTTAGACAATTGTAACAAGTTGCCATCTAGTAGTAGCATTTTGAACCTCACTGGAAAACCACATACCTTCAGATTGAGTTTTACAGCTCTTATACAGAATTTCTATTAGTTCTACCTATAATTTTTCAGCATAGCTAAACACTGCAAGATGCAATTCTTCAAAGAAAATATCTCTGCAGCCACCGTGATGGATGTACACATCTCAGTATTACAAAGATATTAGGAGCATCTTTCAGTATGTAATGCAGTAACACAAGCATGCTGAAAATATCACCAACTATATAATCTAAAAGATGTTGGAAAACATATATTTTACTATATTAGACAAGTGATCTTTAGACATTATTATAGAGTGAAAAAATGTGTTCAGATCTTTCCTACAGAAGTACTCCCCTATAACTTAATCCAAAATAACTCACATTAGCATTCCAGTTAGAAGGCTTGGGTGCTATGTTTTTTGTAATACATTGCCGTATTCGTTATTTTTCTCTTTCCCGTAAGATTTTGCTTGTTTTCTCTCCCAACAGGTTCTAAAACAGTGGCAGGCAACTTACCTGAGTATTTTTTAAGTTCAAGTTTTGTTTCTCCTTCTCTGTTTGATTCTGTTACTTCACAACTGTAATTTCCGACTTCTGCTTCTGCATTTTTAAGCTTAAGAGAGGCGATACCCTTGGCTAAATGCTCCTCGGATAATAAGTTAGCCGATGGAACCGATGAATCTCTGAAAAACTGCTTTCTGTCTCCATCGAAAGAGAAAATTTTTTTTCCTTCTCTTTTCCACGTAACAAACATGACATTTACACTGTTCTCATTTAGATTAATCACATAGCAAGGTAAAATGACAGTTTCATTACAGTCAGTTTTTTTAACAACATCTGTCACGTTAAACAACAACTGGGCCGAACCTATAAAGAAAAACGAAAATTGACACATTCAGAATTATTTCTTAATGTACAAAAGAAAGAAAAAAGAATTACAACATGTCACTTGGGAAAACAAATCGCTCCCCTGCAAAACCACAAAAAGAGAACCATGCTTTAAGGGAGTAACAAAAGAAGAAAATAAAAAGCATTATTGTCATTCTAACACAGCACCTCTATGCAGACAGCCACTCTCACATCCATTTAATGTATAGATACCATAACCTATAATAAATAAATAAATAAAAAAGTAATAAAACTTTGGGCTGCCACTTACTTGGACTTTTCCTCTAAAATGCCATATGCAGAAATACTGCATTAAGGCCTGGCTTCTGCAAAGCATGCACATAACATTAACCACAGGTTGTCCCACTGATGTTCAAATTTTTGCTGCTGATCACACAGGTACCTAAAAGCGGAGGTCCAGGCATCAGCTCCGCACAAACATCCTTTATAGTTTGTTAAGGACACAGGGAAAAAATTCTACTTGTACACTTCTGAGAGAAGGCAGGCAGGGCAGCTTAGTCAATAAAAGTTTGTCATTCGTTCCTTCGTATCTCTGAAGGTGGAGCCAAACACCCATGGGTTTAGATTACTTCTTGCAAATTCTCTCTTCTCCTTTCTGATGGAGGAGGTGCACACACAATACCATATATATTAAGTAAGATTATTACTTACTTAGTGCATACACAATAGAACTGAAAATGGAAAATTTTTAAGAACAAGTGTCCTGCATTATAAATCGTTGTGATTAATGCTACTAACAATGAAATTCAATGCAGGTAATGAAAAATCACCATCGTACAGAATTGTTATCACTGCTAGTTTTATCATTTCTCTCCCACGCTGCAGCACGTTTCTAAAGCAGTAGTACTGACTGAACACTGCTTCAGAAAAGACCTAAATCCTATGCCAAGATTTTATCTGAAATGACCCATTAATTAGTTCTTGAGAATACCAGAAATTATAACATCAGTATTTAAATTACACCAGGAACCAGAAGAAAGAGGTTAATTAAACTAATTTGACTGCAAAGTATGAAGGCTTTGAATCCTCTATTTTCTGTATTTTTCCTCATTTGTGGGAAATTGTAACTTAGTGTCATAGCTGTCCTAAAAGTCATTATGCCCAGAGTCCCTGTGGTATTAATGATTCAAAATGCTTGACTATATTCACCTGACAAAACCAAATATGGGAAAAGATACATACTGTAAAACAGGACCACAACCCCTAATACTGTAAGCACACAGACCTAAAAAGTGGAGTAGCTCCAGTGACTTCAGAGGAACTACTGGTATTCACATGTCTAAACCCGCTCAGAATTTAGATATGTATTCAATGACTGAATTCAATTAGGGGAAAGGAAAGAGAAACACACCCCCAAAAAAAGAAAAAAAAAACCAATAAAAGTTGTGTTGCTATTTGCAGTAGCTCATTTTTTTCAAAGCAACAGTCTCAGATCAAATTTAAAAAGCACTGATCCTTGAAACATTGATTTAATATTCTCACACAAGTCACTAGATTACTACTGAGTATCAAAAGCTTATAATAAACTGACAAAATGCATTATGCATGACAGCACTTAACTATGAAGAAAGAATTATTCTCTGGTTTACTCATTGTGTTGCATTTTTTAAACTGTACTTCAAAAAATAAAAGTAACAAAAGCAGAACAAAGGGAAACTGCACCCAACCTATGCACTACAGGAAAAAAAAATGCAAGCAATTAAAAGCTGTAGTGCTTCAGTGGTTTTTCCTGAAATAAATTTCACATCTGTTTTATTTTAACACTACCTCATGATAAAAGGTTTCAGAGTGTGGGGTTGTTGGGGTTTGGGTTGGGTTGGGTTGGTTTGTTGTTGCTTTTTTTTTTTTTCCTTTAGAGCTAGCACATTTACACTCTGTAGTAAGAATTTATTCTCCACTGGCCCCATCACTGAGAAAGGTGATTAGTTCAGCTAAAGGAAGCAACTATACTTCAAAATATTTACCAAAGTAAATTAAAATATATATGTATCTTGAAGGAATTAAAACGAATTGATCACTAATATTAGCACAGAATGGCAGGGAGCCGTAAATTCCTGATTCCACGGGTTTGCTGTGATGTAGCCTACAAGAGCTGGCATATTTTGCCTGAAGCCAATTAAGAAGTACTCACGTGAACTGCTCCACCAGCAGAGCGCTGGGGAAATAAGGAGCAGGCTGCAGACAGGCAGAAGCACACAAATATTTGCAGGTTTTGGCCTCTGCAAATCCGACTGCTTTTAGTAGAAGGGGTTGCGTGGCTGCTATCCCACTAAAAGGAACTTCACTGCTTACGACAGGTTACGCTCTCGACTTTCGACATTCTTCTTGCGGGAAGAGGAAGTCATCAGAACCCTTCAGCAATAGTTCCCAAACCCTCCAGGCCAGTGGACTGCTAGGTGGGCTCCTAGCCTCAACCTTTCTCATGGATTATCAGCTTAGAGGTGTCACATAAAGGCAACAATTTTAAAGCCTTACACTGAGGGGTTCGGGTGGGGGGGGGACGACACTTGCTTCTAAAAAATACGCAGTTGTGAAGCTGCCACAGAAAGATTGCTTCAAATGGCATATGCAGTCCAAATTCGGGAATACTGCACGTTACTTCGACGCTGGCTGAGCTTGGTAGCTGCACCTGATGGACACCTGCGTTTCTCACTGACTACAAAACACGCCTGGGGGGCTCCGCATTTAAGCCAGCCTACTGCTAACCGGGGCACCCAGACGTGAATTTAGACACTAGCTTTACACACGCAGGTCGGGACGTGCCGCTCACGGACAGCGGAGCATTTGCACCTCAGTGAAAAGCGGTGTAATTTTTCTTAACCCTCCCTCCCGCCCCGAGTTTCTTC
>JAOXJK010000001.1:94074353-94084416 GCA_025774025.1 Xenus cinereus
GGCGGGGCGGCCGGCGGGGGGGGGGAGGAGGGAAGGAGGGGGCGTCCTCCCGCCGTTGATTGGCTGCGGACGCTGGCGCGGGGGCGGGCGCCGCGCGCCTCTGCTGCCCGCCCCCGGGGCGGTGGTGACGGAGGCAGCCGGCCGTTACCGGCAGCGGGCCCGCTCCCTCCCCTCCCCCCCGGGAAACCGAAACAGCCCGCGGGAAGAGTTCTGACAAAGCCCAGTTTTTGCTTTTTTTTTTTAAATTATCGGGACGTATTTTGCCTGACCGCTTGGGTTCTGGGGTCGCAGAGAGCTCCGTTTTGAGTAGCGGCGGAATAAAATGGCTGACTGGCGCCGCCGGGGCCGAGAGGGGGGGAAGGTGCCGAGTCTGAGGCGAGGGGAAGTGCGGAGGGGGCGGCTCCCGCTCCCCTTCCCGAAGCGACTCCACCGGTCGCTTCAGTGATGTTGAACGCGGTCAAACACCCCCTTCGCCGGGGCTGGGGGAAGGTTTCCCCTCACGGAAGGCCAGCAACGTTTAACCCCTTCCTCGCCCTGGGGGGGAGGAGCGGAGAGGGAGGGCGGGGACCTCCGGTTTCTGTCTCCTTTTCCCGTTAATCACCTGACACTGTGTAAATAAGCGCGGGGAGGAGAGCAGCGCTGTTAAAAGCCCTGCGGAAACCGCGTCCCTGCCCAGTGGGGTGGTAACTTCTGGCCGGAGCGAAGCTCCGGTTCTGGCCCGACGAGGGAAGGGCTTTGGGGGGGGGACACACGCTGGGTCCTCCCCCTCTTCCTCCCTCCCCCTCCATCCAGCTTCGCAGCGCTGGGCCAGCTGGGCGAGTTCTCAGGCTTGATGCGATCTACACACAGCTGAAATACAAAGTTTTTAAAAGCAGCACAAAACACAGAAGAGTTTGTAAATGATCTCTTGTTGCCCTTCACTTAAAAGCGAGGATAAATGCTCTCTTTACCTCCTTCCTACGTCTGCAGCAATACACGTTTGACTTAGTGATTCTTCAACAAACGTTTGAGGTTTTTTTTCTTCCAGAAGTAGCCCTCTTTAGGACTTCCTTTTTTTTTTTTTTTAATGGTATAATTGTCTAAAAAATGTGGATCTATAAATACTTGCACCCCAAATGCATAATTCGTTCTCAGGCATAAGTGTTTGTGAAGCATTAAAAAAAAAAAAAGACTCAAGTGTGTCTGTTCCTCAAGTATGTTTATGTACATACATATATATATAAATGTTTTTACGAGTCCCAAAGTTCAACAGAGCCTGAAAGCCAGGGCAGAATCAAAATTGTGCAAGAAACTGAATTTCTGTATTTTTTATGCCTCACATGGTTTTACTACATGTATTTTTTAGCTGCAACATTAATATTGACTTGGATGGTTCTTTGCTCCCCTCCCCCCCTCCTCCTAGCTTCCCGAGACTCTATTCTCTTAAATTCTTCCCCACCCCTCCTTAAGTTATTAATGGATACGGATGCCTTGACTACTGCGTTTGTTTTCTCCAGGTATTCATAAAGCACTCAGACATCCTCCAGCGTTCCAGTTTAGTGAAAAGCTTTGAGCAGTGGCAGCCATCTGACTCCAGAAACGATGGAGTTGGCTGGCGTGAAGCAGCTGATCTGCTCCTGCCAGACCGATTCAGATGAAGCTCTCTGGAGGCCAGAAAGAGACGGGCTGGAGCGAGGGGGAGCAGGGAAGACATGTCTGCTTCAGTTGTAGCTCACGCATCGGTGTCCACAGCGAGCGCCAGCGCGTTGGGGGCCGCAGGCAGGGGCTGGGGACACAGGGTGAGCTCTGTGGGGAGCTGCGCGGCGTGTTGGCTGTCAGGAGAACTGGGGATGCTCTCCTCCTGCTGCAGAGAGGCGATGGCCACAGCTGCGGCGCGCATTTGTCGCCGTTGCTAAGGTAGCACGTAACACACCCACGCTCGCCTAAAAGCAAAACAGCGCGCATTTCACACAGCCAGGAGCGTTGTAGGAGAGAGCGTTGCTTCACCAAAAGATAACTCTCTGCGCGTGCAGTTTCCCGGGGTTTTGTTTTTGTTCTTGGTTTTTTGGTTTTTTTGGAGGTAGCTGGTCCCATCCAGCCAGGCGTGCACCTGCAAAACTTTGTCTGGCAATGCTCTGCCTTCTGCTGCTGAGGAAGGTCTGTAACGCCTCCGCTTGCTGATGGCTTCAGGAAGCAGGATTGTGCAGGGCCAGGCAGTTCTGATGCTTCTGATTCCTACCGAGAGAAAGGTTAGGCAGTCCTGCTTCCCCTCCCGGCCCAGGTACGCCAAGCAAACCAAGAGAAGAGCTGTGTGCTTTCAACCACTTTTTCTAACATCACTGTGACCATTTTCCTCTTTTTTTTTGCCCTGCGGTGCTGCGTGTCTCTCTTCACCCCGAGCATGCACACTCCAGAAGCTTGCACGGAAACACACCTCAGAAGCTGTGAAAAGGACAGACCCATCTCTGACTTATGTATTGGGTCCAAACACTACAAAAACAATAGGTCATATATTTTGAAAAGTCTGCACGAGTCCCTCATTTATGACTTCTAAGGCACGCTTTTGGTCTTTAAATTAGGCAACTATTTTATTACAACTCTCAGGCACTGATCTGCCATTTTATACTGGTTTACTACTCTTTGGAGTGCCATTGATCACTGCTTGGGGTCAGCAAGTGAAGCTGCGGCAGGGGTGAATCACATATACAAGCCAACGTGCAGGAGGCAGCGACTGCCGTGGCTGGCAGGAAAATGCTGAAGAGTGACAGAAAAGCCTGCGTGCCTAAAGCAAAGGGTGTCCGTAGCCGTGATTTGTCAAACTGCCTGTGAGAGCTGTCTCCCTCAGCAAGAAATGCAGCGGCCAGACCTCCATCAGTGTTCATAGACTCGCTCGACGTACATATCATAACGCCTGCAGAAACCATCGTACCCAGGAGTCACAGTGCAGCAGCAACACGATGGGTAATAAATACCTTGTTCTCCTGCAAGCACCGCAAACCATTCGCAAAGGAGCCTGTTATCCCTTTCTTTTTTTTTGATCTGGAAACCGAGACATGCCGAGGTTAAATGAACTGACTAAGGTCGCATAATTAGCCAGTGGCAGAGCTGAGAATAGACTCCTTATCCATTTCTCCAGGCCTAAGATCTAACTAGTAGACCTGTCTCGGGGGCATAGGCAGCCTACCAAATCTGTACGTCACAGCTCTATACAATATGACATTTTTAGAACAGGCTCAACCCTGAACTTACTGTAAGTTCTAAAAAAAATAATCACCAAACCAGTTAAAAAAAAACAAAATTAAAGGAAAAGAAAAGCAACAATATTTTCTTCTTATGAGAGAGCGTGCCTGGACAAAAGGGTAAAAATGGGATTCAAGTGACAAGTGCCACCAAATTAAAAATGTTCCCAAAGCCTGAACTAACTTTGAGTAATAGTTGCTGGAGGCCTAGTCAAAAATGAAGCAATGCTGTGAAAAAGCGCTAACCTTTCATGGTTGTTTGATGGGCTAAAATGCAGTCATTTTTCCTCTATTTCGAAACTATTTCAGGGAAATAGTGCTTCTTACACACTCCCCCTTCCCCTTTCTCACTTACTCTCTTTCTACTCCTGTATTTCAATGCTTTTTTTTTTTTCTTTTCTTGCATTGCCATTTTTATTTCGCACTCTCTGTTCACTTGCTGCTGTAGCTGCTGGGATTCATCACACGATTTATCCTTTAGTGACTCAGTGGCCACAGAAAGCCCTCCAAAGCTTTGCAGTTGAGGCCACGAACAGCTGCTCCGGGCCACTGCCGGAGACAGCTAGGTGGAGCAACTGGGGTGTTATCTGCAGCTGCCCTCCACTTCGGTGAGACTCCTGAAGAATCCTGGATCAGATCATCAACAAGGTTAAAGAAATTATATGTTATGGTATTCAGGTGGTGCAGATGGTGATCTGCTTTCACCATAGGCGTTTTGCCCCTTCCAAGGAAGTTGGGTAATGGAGAAACAATGTGTATCGTTCCAGGGAATGGTTCGGTTATGCAAAAACTGTAGTTTTCTACTCTGTTCTCGAAGGCAGTTCAGAAATCTCTCGTTTCAGTCAAGATTCGCTCAGAGAGAAGGACAGTTCTAAAATATTTAAGAGGAAAGATTCACAGCTTTAAAGCTGTTCAAAGACATGACTTCCCATCCAGTGTAAGCCAGAATCCCTTTTGATGTCAGAGAGAAATGGGCTCTACCTATCTTCAAAAGTCTGAAGTGGCTGAGTCACCTAAATGCACTCACAAACCTGGCCTGAGCAGCTTTCATTAGTGTATTGGCAGGTCTCTGAGCACAGAGAACACATTGTCCCCCACGTTACAAATATTTGTTGGCAATGCACCTATTATGTTCCATTAGTTACAGCACGGAGCTTAGTCCAACCACGTCTTGCACTCAGCCGCTCTGTCCTCCCTGGAGGCACCTACCAGCCCATCCAAGTTTCACACCCTGCAAGTACAGCCACAGGGCAAAATAATGCCTCTGCCTGCATCAAAACAGCAAAATCCTCTCCCTCCATCACAGCAGGCAGAAGGAAGGTCTGTGCCTGCTCCTCCTCGTCTCCGCGGCAGTGAAGTCCCCTATGAAGTAATGCCCGTGGGCAAGAGGTGGAACGTCCTGTGCGCTGTTTGGAGAGACGGCCGTGCCGACTGACTGCCCGGTGCCTTCGGCCAGGATGGGCTGAGGATCAGCTGAAGCCTCCCAGATTTCCTTGACATGGCACGCTCGCAGCGTGGTCTTGGGCTCTGTCCTCTCCCTCCTCCTCCCTAGCCCCAACACAGTCTGCTGCTGCCTTTCACCAAATCCATAGAAATACAATTATCATGGAGATGTCTGCCTCTAGCGATTTTTTCCTTTGGAAATAATTGTAATTGGCTGTGGCAGTTAAAAACTTATCAGCGTAGACAGATGACAGACAGCACAATCACATAAGCTCGCCTCTGAGAAAATGAAGCTAAAGCCCATTTATCACCCTCGTTGGGAACAAAATGCCTTCCTCCAAAAAGCCAGGCTGTGAAAACACAGAGAGAAGACTGTTACGTTCAGAGGTTAAATCTGTGGTAGGTAACCAAGCACGAGCAGTCCACTTGCAGCAGGACAGTACTGTAGTAATTATAATAATATCACTTCTTTCATCTGAGGAATACCTACCTGGCTAGGGACATATCACCCCGTTCAGAGGCAGTGACCAAGGTCCCAAGAGGTTAATTAAGCGGCTGGAAGACCCGTGGGCCTGAAGAGTGATTGCACCATCGACACAGAAAAATGTAAGCATATGCCCATAGTGTCTATAAAGGGCTACTGGCATTGGGATGCAAAGCTGGACATGGATCACTTATTCCTGGAGTAATCATTAACTGCCCTCGTTCAGAGAGCGGAAAAGTTTTGATTTTTAGGTGTGTCTCCAAGGCACAAAGTCTCCTGGAGACATCTTTCACGTGACAGCTCGCCTGCCATCCCCGGGAGGAGCCTGTGCCCTCTCCAGTCCTCCAGTCTGCTTCCCAGTGGAGCCTGGGCAAGGATTGTGCCCTCCCTCTTGGTTTAGCAGCTCTCATCCTCCAGCAGGGCAGGATAATCCAGCCACTCTGCCCCCACAGTCCAAATACACATATTTTTTTTTCCAGATGATTTTTAACATCTGGCCTTTTTTTAGGCTGAATGGGTTTCTGATGGCTGGGGGCGGTTGGGGAGGTGAGCAGGAGGGCTTCTCTTGGTACTAATTTAAAACATTTGAACAGTTCATAACCATTCCTGAGGTATTTTAAAAAAATGAAAGCCGGGTGAGGAGAATGGTTGTCCCATGGAAGTTGTTGACTACCCAGTATGTCCAAACAGATGATAGCCCTCAAATTCTGTGAGATATGCTTGGATCTAATGGTATTTGCACAGGCACAAAGAGAAATATTGTTAGCGTGCAACCAGTTGTTGTACGGGGGAGGGCTGAGAGGGGACCTAGAGAGGGGGGAGGATGGGAGAGATAAGGAGAGAGGAACACCAGAAACAGAACTGCACAAGATGTTTTCTGTAGCTCTAGCACCCAGGATTACAAACAAACCTCCAACAAATTCACTAATTGGCATGCCTCACGTGCAGCCACATTAATGTCATCACTATTTCACTTGGCTCAGTGCATGCATTTCACTGACAAATTCTTCTGCCTTTGGATGCAATTGTGGATGGTTTCTACTTTTTTTTTTTCTTTTTTTTTTTCTTTTTTTTTTAATAGTCTTCTTGGCTCCCAACAGCTTTGCCTGGTTAGATTTCCCCTTCTAGCTAAAAAAAGAAATTAGACTGATCTCTTTTGGCAGCTGTGAAATGGTTGCATATTGTGTATGTTTTCTTGATGAGCTTCCATGAAATGGAATTTGGTTTTCTTTTGATGGATACACCACTTTTAGCACAATGTCCCCACAAGATTAGCAAGTGTTTACTTTTTTTAGAGGAATTTTTATGTGCATGTAATGTCATGTATGCCATTCCTATACAGCATTATGAATAGCGGGTAAAGCTGCTTGAACGGGGAAACGGAACCGACTAAGGAATGTTTCCCCAGTGAATGTGCAGTACGATTACACACCAATGTGATGGTGTGCAATTTGCCAATCACAAAGCTTCAGTTGATGGCAAAAACTCCATGAGATTCAGGTTTTAACTCTTAACCACTTCCCAGAGCCAAATTCAGGTGCTGTGTAATACGTGAAACTGGCTGTGCTGGGTCTGCCCTAAGAGCAGTTCAGCCCCGTGTCCTGTAATTCCAGTGCCCAGATGTGGACGCCTGGGGAAGAGCAGGGGCAGATGCCTGGGGCAGACGTACAACACGGTAGTTCTTACTTTCTTGCTTCCTCAGCCTCCAGTCTTTTTTAGCTCAGACTCCCTGAGCTCCCGGTTTCTGCATACTTTGGAGCTCACAATGGAGAAAGAGAGGAGGTGCAACTTCCACGGAAGACAACAGATATTACACTGAAAAGCACCGTGGGTGAATGTGATTGCTCTGTCATCTTGTGTGTCATCTTGTGTGCACGAGCCTCGGTCTAGTCTGTGTTTCAGGGTAATGCTCTTATTAAGAATAATATCAATGAATGACAAAGGAGATGTTCCGAGACAACAGGGAAAAGGCCAAAATGAGTATAAAAGGGTAATAATATTATACGGGATCTTTATTATTATAATATCATGAGATAAAGTGGCTGGCATTCTGCCATTCTCTTGTCCAATGTTTAATTTAGCCATGAAGGTCTTTTTTGAAATTAGATTCAAGAGAGTCCAGAGGGGAGCGTCAGGCAAGGAATCTATTCTCTCTTGAAATGAAAAGCTTTTGTGACGTGGAGGTGGGATCACTTAATTGCTTCTCTGACAGGACTTCTCAAGGTCAAATTCAAATGTAAGAAACACTAAGTACCGGAATACTTAGCGGAGTGTTTTGGTTTCAGTTACTATGTACTAATGGTCTACTTGCTGGGTGAAACTCTTCAGTACTGGTAGGAGCCAATAATGGGGAACCACTGATTCTGGCCTTGTAGGCTGCAGCTAGACCACCAGCTGAAGCTGTTTTCACTGCGGATTGCCAACAAAAGACTCCCCTGTGCCTTCCTTTCCTCTGTTTCCCATTCTGTGCCTTCCCAAGGGGCTGCTGAGCCGACTGCATGGGGTGGGTGGGCGGGCAGTGGTGCTTCCCACAGGATTAGTTTTCATCTGTGAGCTGTTCCAACTCATCGCACTGCTTCACCTTGGCAACTTGTGCGGGGAAAGTGGCAGAAAGCTGCAGATGAGGAAACAAAACAGGGAACTGAACCCACCCGCAGCAGCTTCTTGTTAGATCACCTTAAGCCACGCTAAAGCTGAAGTCCCAGGGCTGTTATGTTTGGGTTTTTCCTACCCTGACTGCCGGCAGAGCGCCGCAGCTCTGGGCAGGCTTCATCAGCCCAGCAGCTGCTAAAGCTGGGACTCACGAGGCTTTCAGAGCCAGTGTAGGCAGTCCACCAGGCATTGCCTTCTCCAGCTTGGTGGATCTCTGTGGAGCCAGGAGTCTTCCCGGGCAGACTGGCCCAAGCCCAGGGCGTGGAGACATACGGTTGGTCTGTAGCTCTGGGGCAGGATGCCAGGGAGGCAGGCAGCACTCCAGCTGAAGCTAGCTTGAATTCTGCAACTGGCTTGTTTCAAGTAAAGCACTTTGGCCTCATCATGTGGGCATTTTTCCACCTGAATCTGGTTACACAGCTTGTCATCACAAGTCTTCAGTTTGGTGTAGGGACAAAGAAGAAACAAGGAAGAAGTTCTTTTCTGAGTTATATGAGGCAGCTTTAAATTTAGCTTATGGCTCTCCCCAAGGAGCAGGTTTCCAATGGATGTTTTTTCAACTAAATTTTATTTAAATATAACTGCCTTTAAACCTGTCTGAAGTGATATTTGTGGGTTCTGCCCTTTAACATCCTGTTTGAACTTGCAAACAGGAAAAAAGGAAGTGTCCAACAGGAACTTCACTGGAGTCACCACTGGTGAACTGAAAAAACTGTAAAACAGCTTTAGTTTTGTTTGAAATTTCCCTATTGCTTGTAAAAATTATGCTGGACATAAAACATTAAAGAATGAAGTTCTGTTTATCTACTGAGTAACAGTGGATAAATGCAGTTCATCTCTAAAGAGGGAGGGGAAAAAAAGCAAGAGGGGAAACATAGTGACCTGGAAAGGGTTACTGTAAGAATTTTTTTACCCTTTCCCCTCAGGGTAGTAGCCAAACAATGACAATTTTATTAACTTGTAGCTGTTACAAGTAGGGTCTTACTTATACTCTTGCAGCAGTTTACACTGCTCTTAACTGTTTGTGGCTGCAGCAGATAATGTAGTATCTGCCTGCATAAGAACTGGAACAGCTCCCGCTATTCAGAGACCAAAACTGGAATAGCTGATAACAAAGGGGGTCTATGTGGAAACCAGCATTATTCCAGCACATTTAGCATACTGGGCTCTGCCTTCTGCCTCCTCCTCCTCCCTCCTCCTTCCGTTTACAATTTCCTTTCCTCGTGTATCTCTTTCTGAAGTCGCTTAGCCTCTGTCCTCCCCTAACCTTTTGACTTCCCCCTGTTTTTTCACCTCTCCTTATTTCCTTCGATTTCTCCTTGTGGCTTTTTGACACCAAAGGCAGTTCTGGTAAATACAAGGTTGGTTGGTTGGTTGGTTTGTTTGTTTGTTTGTCTGGGGTGTTTGTGTGTGCACATATGCTGGGGAAAGTGTACCGTGACTTATGTTAGCTTATATTAAGGCTGTAGCGAACTCCAATTTCATACCAGTCTGTTTTCCCTGCCCTCGATGCCTCTTTTCCCCCTCTTCTTTTAAGCGAGCTACTCCTTTTTCCTCTATCAACTGTCCTTTGCTCCTGCTGTTCGCTCTCGTAGCTAATATACGTGCTCTAGTGCTTCTGCTTCCTTGCTGGCTTCCTCTGCAATTGCCGCTACCTTCTCCCCCTTTACATCACAGAAACAGCTCATCTTGATGATGACTTTTCCCATGCCGCAGTCTTCCTGTTTCTTTTCTGGGATTCTTTGCATGGGCATGTCCAACTGTTTCCTCCTGTTCACCAGCTTTTGTCCTCCAAGTCTGTCCTCTGTAGGAGGGATCACAACCGCCGTGTCCTTAACCTTGCCTTTCTTCACCCTGCACGCTGATACCACTGCAGATGCCTGTAGGCTCTCAGTTCCGTTTTCAGCTCTCTCCAAGGCACTGGGTACGTGGTCTGTGATTTGGGCTGGCCACGAATGACAGTGCCCTCCTTTGCCTGAAGCAACTTGTCATAGAAACCCACAGTCTCTTCCTCCAGACAGGGTGAAGTGTACGCCCAGGAATATGCTTTCTGGGTAAGAGCAAGGTGCAGCTCAGCGATATGAGTGATATCGTGGATGAGAAGCTCAACATGAGCCAGCAGTGCGCACTGGCAGCCCAGAAAACCAACCGCATCCTGGGCTGCATCAAGAGAAGCGTGGCCAGCAGGTCGCGGGAGGTGATTCTACCCCTCTACTCTGCTCTCATGAGACCCCACCTGAATTACTGTGTCCTGCTTTGGAGTCCT
>JAOXJK010000001.1:94084516-94111682 GCA_025774025.1 Xenus cinereus
TGGAAGTGTTCAAGGCCAGGCTGGATGGGGCTTTGAGCAACCTGCTCTAGTGGGAGGTGTCCCTGCCCATGGCAGGGCGGGTTGGAACTGGATGATCTTTAAGGTCCCTTCCAACCTCAACCATTCTATGATTCTAAGATTCAATGATATAACTGCTCTTGCTGGTCATGTGGTGGGAAGGGAAATCAGCAGGAAAGCTTAAACACTGTTGGTTGGTTCCTGGGTGTCCTGGTAAGCGCAATGCAAAACAGTCACTCAAAATAGCAATTTTCACTTGAAAAATATGACTCATTTTGACACTCTTGGCTGCTCTAACTGTATAAACCATTAGTAGGGCTCTAATGACTCAGTGTGAATTCTTGTCCACACAGCTTGTTGAAAGGCAAGGTCAGTGCTCGAATTAGCCCCAAACCGAGTCCACCACGACACTTCTTCTAGGGAGGCGGTACTGAATGAAAGGGGACCCAGCGCGCTGGCAGCTGTATTCCAACATGGGGTGAAAAGCACCAAGAAGTGACTTCCAGTACTAACCTGACCTGCCACTGAAAACAGACGCCTTTTTGTCTGGCTTTTGTTTTCAAATGGCCAATAAGAACAGATCAGCACTGGCACCATTGTCTGTAATAAATGTGTTTTCACCCAGTGGAAGAGTGTAGTGTGTTGTAAACAATTATGGCACTGAGTAAAGCATAATTGATCACAGAAGTGCCACAAAGGATACATTTGACAAAGCATGGTTTAAAGATCAGGATCTGTATAATGAAGCTAGCACACTTAAGACAGTGAAAAGGAGGTATCAGCATTCTTTGGAACGAATTACAAAATGGAGTGACATACAAAGATTTGATAGCCCTTTGCCGTTTCATTTTCTGCCTCACAGCAAAGCTCAATCTTCTGCTTGTCAGAAGGTCCGTCACTCTGGTAAAGTGGTATTTTGAGTAACTAAAAAATAAATGCTGCGATTCTTCTCAGATGCAGACTTAGTTTACTGTTGCACAGTGAGAGATCTTTCTGTGTGCTATAGGTCCTCTTCACTGCTATATTCTTGAAGCTTTATGTTGGGGTCACTCTGCTAGAATCAGGAATGGCAAATTGGGGTTTTCAGAGACACTTCACAATATGTGGCCACAGGATAAAAATGTGGGTCCTACGAGGACTATTATAGCTTTCCAGAGGCTACATTCTGTGGCCATATCTTCTTCATTTCTTGTCTTCCACCTCTGGACAGAACTTAATTTTTCCACAAATGAAAGGTTCCCTCCTTCTAGTCAAACCTTATGCTGATACAGTTCAAGTTAAGCTGCTTTGAAACCCTAGGTAGCAATACAGCTCTTCAAGATGCAGACAAGAAGGAAGTTTCCTTGCAGAAGCAGATGGTTAAAATATAAGGGGTTTTGAAAGCTGCAACACAGAGATGTCTCATCCAGACAAAGAGATAAGCGGGTCCATCCAGAGTTCTGAAGCTTTAGGCATAAAGGTCACAGTGTATGAAAAAAGTAGGTGTCGAAGTCCTGAAAGAAAGAAGTGAGGTAGGAAAGCTAATCCTGACTCGGAAGAACATTTAGCCCGACCCTAAGAACAAGCCAAGAGATCAAGTCTACCAGAAGACTTGAATTTGGGAGCAGCTCATGTGTTTTATTTTCTGGTTTTTGTTTGATTCATTCTGGGCAAAGCAGTTACCACCTGGCTTTATCAATGTTTTCTCCTCCCCCTGATTAGAGATGAGTTTTGATTAACTGCTTTTAGCGGTAGGGTGACAAGCACCATGGTGTTCACTTTCCTCTTGTATGTAGCTGTAATAGCAAAGTCAGTCTGTCTGGCTTCCTAGTCTCCTACAGAGTTTACTTAAATACCCTGTAGAGAAGCTAAGGTTTACATGACAGGATAGGTGGGGACGCTTCCTGCTTCTGATCTCCTCTTCACACTCACACTGAGTATTTGGAGAGAAGCGTCATCACAGAGGAGTAAACTATACACCTGAGAAGGGTGAGAACTAACTAGAAGCAATGAAGGGCATGTAACTGAAGCATGTTTTCTGTATTTAAGCAAAGATAATATGGAAGATCTTTTCAAAAGGAAGCTTTTTCGCTCTATCCATTTGACTTTGTTACCCATATATCAATCCTGTTCACAACTGAGAGAAAATGTAATTGACTTTCAATTGTTTATCTTCTGTGCAGTTACCTGCAATCCTGTTTCCAACAAACATCTCACAAACCCAAACATAGTATTAAGTACATTCTTATTCAAAAAGAATGGCAGAGTACTGGAGTACTTAGAGCAAAAAAACCTCTCCAAACCTGCCACACCTAGAGTATACCTTTCTGCCTCAGGAACAAAGTCTTCTCAGAACAGTAT
The DNA here is from genome assembly GCA_025774025.1 of Xenus cinereus. Taxonomy (NCBI): domain Eukaryota; kingdom Metazoa; phylum Chordata; class Aves; order Charadriiformes; family Scolopacidae; genus Xenus; species Xenus cinereus. The sequence continues at coordinate 94,086,875 of JAOXJK010000001.1, forward strand.
TTTTTATTCTTTATTGCCAGTATGATACAGCTGAAGATGATGAAAATCTTCAAGTATGTTTTACTTGAGCTTCTAATATGGGCACTCTGCAGAAGGCTGTAATGAAATGGCTGCTAGAGAGATTAGTACAAAATTAATGAATGACACTCTTAAGATCACAGAGTTTTCACTGTTTTTACTGTTGTTTGATAGCATTTGTTAAACTCGGCAGAAAGGGCCTGCCATCATACCGGGAACCTGTGCGCTTCCTGTAACAAAGGAAACAACAATCAACAGATGCTGTCAAACCCCTTGAACCTTTCTGCACCATTTTCTGGCACTAGTTTCCGGCAAAATTTCACAGAACAGCCTATTTCCCTTGGTCTGACTACTGGTTTGCATTCTTTCACAAATGGATTCTTTGAAAGGAGCTAAAATGCTCATAGACCAGCAATGCTGAGAGAAGGATAGAAAGAACTCTCTAAAACCTTACAAGAGCCCCCCTCTCAAGACACAGTGAGAAACTTCAGCCCTAAAACTAGCAGAGGGATGGGAAAGTTTTGGTCCAGGGGATGCTTACAATCCACAGTTTAATTCTTCCTGTTACTACTGAATAACACTGTCATTGCCATCCTTTGAAAGCCACAGAAACAGGAAAATATTTTGAATGCACAATTGCAATTAGTGAGTCATAAAGAGGAATATTATTGGAAATAATTATTCTGTACTTCTGACCTTAAAATGTTAATCTTTGTTGATTTTTACAATAGGTAGGACACATGACTAGCACATCTAAGCCACCTCCAGAATGGAGTACTGAGATACAACCACTCTTAATTACTGAAGACCAGGAATGAAAAAGAACAGAGTAAAACTAGCCAGTAAGTGAAAGATTAACATTATTCAAATTGTCACTTCCTCTCAATAAAAAAAGCTTTCAGCCCTGCTGATAATAGAGTTGCCTGGGAATAATTGCTTGCAAAATGCTAGGGACGTTACTAGGAGGCTGCAAGACAGACATTTCCAGCAACACCAAGCCCCGGAGCAATAGCTAAGGATTAGCTAATATCTGAGAAAAGCCCTGGTAATGGTTTTTGCTGAAGGGAGAAATACATCGAAAGGAGGAGATGGCAGACAAAAATAACTTTTGCAATCCTAGAGACCCCTCCTTTGGAAACTCCCCACCTAGGAACGGTATTCACACAGAAAAGGTGGTGCTCATATCCTCTGTTTACTGTAGCTCGCAGGCACTGATGTCACAGGCCGGGCTCTCCCGGAGTTTTATTCCAAGCCTTTGTCAAGAAAACACCCAAACGTTTCCTAACGCGTTAATACATCGACGAGAAAGCGGAGAGCGGCGACGCTGTGGGAACCGGGACAGGGCATTTCACAGGCAGGTTGTCACGCCGCCGAAGCCTTACCGCTGGTTTCGGCCAAGCGATGGGCAGGAGCGTGCGCGCGTTACCGCCTGCGCGCCTCCACGTGCGGCTGCCTCGCGGCGGCACACCGCAGCCCTGACAGCGGGCTGAGCGCCAGCGTGAAAAGAAACAGCCTCGCACTAATTTCTTCTTCTTTTTTTTTTTTTTTTTAATTAACATTTGTCAAACTTGGAGAGAAGCCCAGGCTGCAAGAATTTGGACGCAGAATTGAAAGAGCTCAGAAGCTGGAAATGTTCACATAGAGGCTCTTTATTTATGCCTAGTCTTTTTTATAGGTCATGCAGAGACGATTTAATCGCTCTTACTGTACCTTACAATTAAAAATACAGTGATTTTTTTTTTTTTTGTATGTCATAGTGCACAGCAGAGCTATAGTCCAAAAACAGTGTTTAAAAGTAGGCAGGCATTTGTTTTCCTTTTCAAGAAAGAATTTTCCCTGAAGTTCCTCTCTTTTGGGTGGAGGAAGAGGGGCCTTTAATGCCATCAGCAGAAAAGAATGAAAATATTTTGGCCAGATCTGGGAGTTGTTTGTAACAGTGGTTTCTCAAATTCATGTGAACTTCCTGCACGACACTCACTGATACAAGTTCAAATGATTAACAATGATTAACTTGTGTCGTTACTGAAATACTGAATTCTTGGCATATGATTGAAAGCCACTATTAAGCTCTTGCAATTTCACTACTAAGTCACTATCTCCACAGAAGGTTGTCTATGTGAGAATTGGACGAAAACGTAAAAATCCAGCCCTTTGCACATCCTATCAGCACAGCACATAATATTCAGCAAATCGTGCTGTCTGCTGACATTAGAAGAGAACAGGGATTGGAATATTATATTTGTTAAAGTAAGACAGTCATGCATGTAACATCACTCTCAAACATCCTAAATGGCCTGAAAACAGGACCTATAATAGCATACTAAGCACTAAGGATACTTCTAGTCCTAGCAGGGCACTTGCATCCATTAGATCCTAGCCTAGAGATAAGATAGCCCAGGGAAATAAGACACTGAGTCACATTACCAGGTTCAGAGGGATTTCAGAGCTGCAGGAACCCTAAGAAGTAGTATGTTGCCAGCGTTCCTTTTCTGGAGCTTTGCAGAGTGCACGCAGGAGAGTGAGCTGGCTACTGATGAGCCTTCCTCAGCCACATATTTCCAAGAGCCAAGTCTCAGCTCTCCCTGAGGCCACTATGAGACTGAACTATTGTAGTCCTCACCACAAGGACAAAACCCACGGCTTCTCTGACCAGATTCAGCAAATGAGACTCCTCTGCGCTACTTCTGGATCTGTCTACAGTGACTTTCCATTTGGCTTCTAGATGACGCGTAACCGTGGCACTGTGCCTCCACGCTGATGTATTTCGGAGGATTGAAAATGTTAAGAGACCTCGGGAGACGAGTGCTGTGTATAGAAGTTAACCCTTAGGAATTAGTCCTTCTGCCCCAAATGTTCTTCTTCAGAAGAGAAACTGTTCTATAGCACAGCACAGCTTCATGAGCATCCTGCTAACTTGGGGACACCTTTGTTTTGTTGGTCTTCAGTTCTGATATTACATTAGATAATAAGCAACATATGATATCATGCGATTTAATTTTAATGTGGCTTCTGCTTCCTGCATTGACCCAGCAGTGCAATAATTACACAGATAATCACTTTTTTTGAACAGCCTTTCAGGCTGCTTCTGACAGACCTCCTTGCTCTCCTCGTGCTTTTAAGGCAGGTGGTGTGGCCACTACCTGGATCAGTAAGACCACTTTCAGAGTGGGGTCAAGTAATTTTACTGTCTAAATGGGCAAATGGCTTTCTTTGCCAGATGACAATTAAGGGCCGCGTACCACTCTTGAGACAACAGAAGTGTCCTGCTTAAATTAACACAGTTTCAGACAGTACCGTGAAAAATAATGTAGATTAATTACATATAATTAGCACACTATTTTAGAATTACTTTGGCATAAAGGAGGATAGCTTGTCTTCCGGAGATTTTTCTACCATATTAGAGGGCTTTTGGCCATGCTTTTCTCAACATACTCACTTCTAATAGAATAAGAGGCTCTATTCATAAGGGAAGATTTTTGATTAATTGTGTTTGCTTTATTAGCATGAGGGAGGAGGAAAGTATTTACATAAACAGCATTTATGCAGCACAACATTTGCAATCCAAAAGGGTCAGTGAGCTGCTTTGCAGGCAATGCAGAAGGGGATTGCTTTATCTTAAGTTGAAGTAAACCCACAGTTAAAGTAAATATGCAGTAGCAACACCACGTAACAAAGGGAACATGAATAACTTTTCTAATTTAAGATGAATGTGGGAGGATATAGGTAGGCAGCAAAAGAAGCTGGAAAGCGATTTTCAGTGTGATTCATAGAGATTTTCAGCAGTTGCTTGCACAGGTAAATTATAACAGTTGACATTTACATACAGCTTTTCAGTTATTAAAATCTGATAAGTTTAGGTCTTTTTCTTTTTGGCAAATGAAATACTGAAGCACCACAAAATTAAGAAACTGGCTCACGGTACTGACTGTGTCAAGTGTCTTGACTTTCAGACACAGAACTGATCCCCTGATTCTGCAAAATACTGCTCACCTTTAAGAGAGAAATTAATTGTAAGATGAATGAAGTTGCCGCCAGAAGTTAGGGGAGGATTTCACTGGCATTGTACCAGTATTGTCCATGCCTTATGAATAATGGTAACCAAAAGGACATACTAGTACTTTAATAAGGTTATCGCTTTGTTCCAAGGTCCTTCATTACCAATAACAGCTAGAATCACTCCCTACCTACGCATCTACCAAGACCAAGGGAGCTTCCTGTTCCATTTCATTTCCAACTCCTTCCTCCTACATTTTCCTTCTCATTCCGTATTACACAAATAGATTTGGCGACATTTTTCCATAACAGAAATCAAAATTAGGTGTTCTAACACAAGAACAGAAAACAAGAATAATCCAAATGATGTCCACGGACCTCTACTACATACTATAAATGAAAGCAGCATTTGACTCAACGCTAATATAAAGTGATTCTGAAACAGTCGTGACACATGGAAAAAAAATTAGAAAGCCAACAGTAATTTCCAAATAGTAGTTTCCACATCCTTTGGTCTTATGCATCATTGCTTCTGTTAGAGGCAATGTAAAAATAATTGCAAAAAATATCTATACCATCTAGAGGACCACTCCCCCTCTCCTGCCCCCGCTTTCTCTCTACCCCCCAAAAAACCAAGTGAGGAATAGGGTGGTTGTCCATTCACAAATTTGTGTAGGGATGCGCTAGGAGCATGACAATATTATTGAAACATTACCTTATTGCTTAATTCATAAACTTCAGTTCAGAACAATAATTTACTTGCAGCTGATATCAATTTTAACCCAGCCTTTTAGAAAGGGTAATGCCGTATCATTTAAATATCAGCAATTAAATACTTTGTACTAAATGTATGTAAATGGCAATGACAGACATATTAAATTTCTTTCAAGTCCTTCACAAGCAATTTTCTTTCAGCACTGTAGCATATCAAGATTACAGGCTGTCAGCATCATTCTATAGACCGTCACACTAAATAACATTCTCCAATGAAGTAGAGACATGTTCATTAATAACAATTTATTAGTACTTTTGGAAGGAATCTGCTGTAAATCTTTACAGCAGAAAACTAAACATGGCTCTACATTGAATCCAAAGTGTGCATGGTACTTCTTAAAAATGCATGACAAGCATTTTGTTAAAAACAAGAAAAAAGAACTTTCCTTTTTCCAAGAAAAAGGAAACCTCTAAACTAACAAAAAAGCAAATGGTAGAAAACTCTATTTTGAGCAAACCAAGTCAGCTCCAAATAATTTTAATAGGCACCTACTGTGGCTTCTGAAATCATCGTTGCATGCATATCTCTGGTCATATTGGACTTCTCTTTCAGCTTTGACTGAAGTAACGTGTGTTCCATTACACCAATCTGTATGTCCATTTGAATGGTTTCTTGCTTCAGTTTTGTTAAGGCCTGTTTAATCTTCACTAGAGGAGCTGTTAAAAAAAAAGAAAGATAAGCAGTGCAACTCTGTGTCAGTTACTTAACACAAAAGCATTATTTTCTATAATTCACTCTTTAAAATTGAACCGTTGAATGAACAAAAAGGCGTTCTACTCTAAAGGCACGATTGTACTGATACATCATTTTTAATATGCAAGACACTTTAAAGATAGAAACAGGCGATGACAATTTTGCTGCCTTCTTGACATCTAAGATCTCCATAAAGACATGCATCAACATTAGGATAGGTTTGTCAGTGATGAAGTTTGCTCAGCTGAAAGCCTCATCCCAATACCCAATTTTGGGTTTGGTAGAGAACTGAAGACACCTTCAGCAGGAGGTCATCTTACCTGTGAAAAGCTAATAAAATGTTTTGTGTTCCATACTTTGTTTCTAATCCCTCACCTCCCGCTAATATCACCCTAGGGATCCTCCATTTATTTCTGCATTCACACTCCCTATACATTTGCAATAGAATGCATTTATCAGCAAAAATCTCAACCAACCAGATCCCGAGTCTGAGACAAATTCAAATAGCTATGTACTTTTAAACATTAAAAAAAAAGTCCAAACATCAAAACACCAAAATGAATTTTCTCACTGACTCCAGCCAGCATTAGTCAGGGAACCTACTAGCTACTGCCAGCAACTATTTCAGAGTGAAAGAGCTTGAACCTGTAATGTGTGAATTTCTTCCAGTGAATTGATAACTATTCAAAGAAGAGACAAAACCACAAACACCGCCATCCTTTTTTTCTTTTTTAAATTTTACAAATCATTTACCAAAGGGGGAAATTCCTGGAATCTCTACCGCCTGTAGAGTTATGTAGCCTTTTCAAAGAGGTTTAGACTCCTGATTTTCTTAGACACCTTTTAAAATTTTAATATTGATATTTTGGACTAGTCACTCATTCTGGTCTTGTTTTATTTTTCTTTAATAAAGCACAAATTATGTGCCTGTCACTGAGGAAATGGGGGTGTGGTTTGAGGCAAAAACATACTTACCGCCATCAGTCATACTGCTTCCTTTCTCTTCTGTTTCCTGCTTTACTCTCTCTAATACTTCTGTAATCTTAAAATAGAGATTTTTTTTCTTAATGAAACCAGATGAATGTCAAGTTAAAAAAAGAAAACAAAAAAAAATATCTGCTGAATACCTGCAGTACTTAAAAAAAAAAGCACTAATCTTTAGTTGCAGTAACAATTTGAGGAACAATTTTTTTTCAAACATCAAGAAAATTTTAATTTAACTTTCACTAAATTAATGTTGTGAAAATTACAGCAAAAAGAGTAACAGGTTGGCCAAGCATCATGGTGTTATGTAGAATCTGCACGTCCCAGACCAATAAAAACAACAGTGTAAGTGTTGCAGTACAATGGTGGATGGAAGGTAGGAACCAATGTCCCTGCAAACCAAGATTCACCAACTCATCATGCCAGCTGCCCTTCTGGGAGTGTCAGGATTTCAGCAGATGAAACCTGAGAAATAGCACTGCAGCAGAAGATGGTGCAGCAGTCGAGTCTGCTGGCACTGGCTCTGGCAGGGGTGTGGGTATGTAAAATACATGCGTGAAGAATAAAAGCGCATTTCAGCACCGACTACCGACCAGTTTGCCTTTGTAGACAATAAAGAAAAACCAAAGACATGATTCTAAGGTGCAGTCTAGGTAATAATTTAGTATTTTTGTCAATAATATAAATATGGCCCTTCATTAAGGCTTCAATAAGCCTTTTCAGTAACAAAAAGGAAACACTGCTGCATTGTTATTGCATGCCTACAGTGGTACTGGTGTTGCCAAGTGGGCTGAGATTTGGTTGCATGCCTGAAAGCAGATCAGTAGTAATACCCAATGCGTCGTTTATCTCAGATAGGCACCACTGCTGCCAAGGTGCCAAACAGCACTGCTGTTGGAAGGCTGCCAACTACGGGTTAATAATTACTAATCAGCCAATAACTTCCAAAGCACAAACACATTATAAAACTGAAGTCATCGTAAAGCGCTCTTTTTTTAAACTTACTTCCTTGAGAGCAAAACAGAAAGAAGCTCTAATTCTGCAAAATCCACACACTCAGAAATCTTTGTTAGAGAACTCTCATTAAACTGCTGTGTTTATTACCTACTGCAGTTGGACTAGATGATCATTCTGGTCCCTTCCAACTGAACTATTCTATTCTATTCTAAAAAGTCTCAAACCTGTTTTACAATTTCCAGCACATTCTTATGGTGTGATCTATTTTATGTGACTATTTCAGACACTTTACCATCTAATAAATAAAGTGGGTTTTTCAAACTCTAACAACAGAGGAGTTAAAAAGATTTCTGAATTGGACCAAAGGTTGGAAAATTTGGAAATCACGCGGTAATTCTAAGTGAAATGCCATGAAACACACAATATAATGAGGCAGTTAGGAGTCAGGGGATTTTTTTTCTTTAAATTTGTCAGAGCACAGATTTAAAAAAAACAACAAAAAAGCACCAAAAAAGCGCAAACCCACCAAAAAACAGTTCTAGGTATTAACATAATTTGACTAGTATAGAAAGTTAATATTTAGTCAAATATTGTTTTTAAGTGCTTGAAAGATGAAAATTTCAAATTTTAATTTTAACTAAGAGTTAAGCTTTTCTTCTTCCAAAGAATTTATGGACATAATTTGATTAGTCCTTAATAATTCTAGGACACAGGTTATAAAATACAGAAGATTTACCCTCTTTTAGAAACTGAGGAAATTAGCTCACAATAGTTTGCCCAAATTCACAAGTTAAAAATAAATGGCAGCCTGAGTTTAAAATTTAGGGACTGGACTAGATCGCCTCCACTAAACAAACAGATTAATCTTTAACAGGAGAACAAATCAGAAAGAACTGGCTTCATAGAACCACAAACACTAAATGCCAACTCTCTGAATATTGTTTTAAAATAAGCAAAAGAAATTATGTGAAGATGTGTTTTACCTCAGAAAGCACTCTAATCCTTTCAGTTACTCCTCCACTCCCCTCCTGGTACTTCTCTTTAGCCTGGAAAGAAACATGGTTTTTGCTGTAATGTCAAAGCTAAAAAGATGTATGCAGATAGCTCAGAGAGAACGTCAAAACTTGCTCTCACGTGTCCCAATTCCAGAAACACTCCCACAAAGTCCCAATTACGTTTACAGCACTACTCATATGAGGACAGGCTTGAAACATCAGCCCCTGTAATGACTATCATTCAAAAATTTAAAGCAGTTTTAAAAATTGGAATAGCTCTAATACATACACAATAAAAAGTATGTTTTCTAATTATTTACATGAGGAAAAAACGTAAAGAAAATTTGCCAGAATGCAGACAGAATTGAATCCTGAAACCTAGACTATTTCTTCATCAACAGTAAATTACTATCTTGCAGTTTCTTAAAGATTGATAGTAAACAGAAAGAACAGAGGTCAAATCCTGTTAGTCTTATTTTAATGTCATGCCCACAAATAGGAGGGCTAGCCAAATGGCAGCTTCTACAGGTCTCCTAACTAGGGGATCAAAAAGCTTCTCAAACAGCACTCTATTGGCATAAAAAGTAAACGAAGTAAATAATTAGAGGGCTTTGTGCACGAGTTAGTCATATATTAATCAATGTAAGAGATGAGTGCTGGACTGAGACTGTAGCTTTTCCACTCATCACAGATGTGTGAACTTCACAGGGAAAGCAGAACTAGCAATTTACTAGCTGCTCAAGATTGGCAACAGATTCACGTAATAGTCAGGCAAAAAACATTTACTGTCCCCTGTAGAATAGTTAAATAAAAATAGCTAGTTTAGCTTAAAAACTATGTAATTTGACAGCCAAACAACGTTTCCTCTGCCTCATCCAGCAGCAGAATTCACAGATAACTCCTCCGAGTCTTCTTTGCTTTCATGCTCACTTAATTGTTAATATTAGAGAAGGCAACAACAAAAGATCAGTGTATTACCTCACTCAGCAAGGCTTGTGCTGAACGGTACTCTTGAACCAAGTGCTCCAACTGATTGTTGATGTACTTTTCCCTGCTATTGATCTTTTCCAATGTCCTGCTGATTTCATTATGGAGTTTGTCAAGGTAACCCTAGAAAAAACATATTCTGTGGGTTGACAGTACTCAGGGAGTATGTAAAGAGTATTAAAATAGTGCTGTAATTAAGAAAGGATATGGAAGCCCACAAGAGAGAAAAATAGTACAGAAATGCCGTGTTTGGCCAACAAAAAATTATTCCTAATGTATTCTGGTTTGCCCACCTCCAAAACACATATTTCAAGCTTTACTGCTTCCATCACTCTTCCCTCCTAAATTAATTACAAATCTCAATGTCTGTAAGTTACTCTAGCAACAGTATTTGATGGTATTTTGGTTTTCAGATTGTATTATTGTATTATTCTATTTTTCCCTCTGTAGTCAGGATTTATTTATGGTAATATATACGTTCATGAACCCTAATATCCCTGATAATTCTCACATATACACCTCTTTCCCACAAGGTATTTCACTAGTCCCACTGTCTCTAATCACTATTATCGTATACTTCCCTTTTTAGTTTTACAGCATTAGCATAAATAAAATTAAGGGGAAAAAAACCAACTTGATTCTTAACATATATCAAATAAAAGAGAAAATAAAAATGCTGACAGATCAGTGAAATATTCTGTATATACAAGACATACCCTAGTTTCTTTCAAAGAAGATTCAATTCCATCCTTATGTTGATGCATTTGATCTACATGAATCCTCCAATCCTAAAAAAGATGCCACAAAGTAAAACATAGGTAAGTACAACTTTTATCTTTCTCTGGTTACTTGCTGGTATGCAAGACAGGGTCAGTTCTCTTTTATACTGTTATCATGAATCATTCTGCCACTGTCATGTTCATATCCAGAGGCACTTGCTTAATGTGACACAATTTGTAACTCCTAAATGTCACATGTGACACCCAGATCCATAAACAAACACTGACATCCTCACTGATACCACAGTAGATATGCTTTTTAGAGTCTGCTTGATCTTCACGGAACTATTTCTGCTAGAAACCACTCTGGGCACAAATACTGAAAATATTGATTATAGCTGCACTAGCTCAGCTTATGCTTGAACAAAATGAGTGCTTCAAACGCCCAACACCTACCAGTTCCAGACTATCAGATCTTCCCTTTCTACTTAGTCCTTACCATTATCAGGAAAGGAACGGAAAGAAATGAAAGAGGCAGAAATGCCTAAACTTGTTTTTGATAGTGGGACAAAATTAGAAGGGGGGAAAATTATTGGCAGCTTCTAGGTCGTAGGAAACATACATGGACTCAGGGATGGGACAAGGTGCTGTTTTAACTTGATAGGTAGGCATCTTGTACTTAGAAATCAATTCCAGTTCCCCAGCTTGATCACAAATTTTTCCTTATCAGTGCAAACTTCTTGAATTTCCCAGACCCAAAGCACAGCTGCAGACAGTTCAAAATGAAGCAGAGTAGCAGCACTGCATAATTATTGCTATTTCAGTACTGTGTTTTTGAACATGCTAAAAAATATTTTTAAGTAGCGGAGGCAGTAACAAGAAACAGACCTGGCCAGTTACACTAGTGGATAAGAGAATGTGAGTGTGAGAATGTTCACACATCAGAATTATCTAATGAAGGACCTTGTCAAAATAGGATGATAAGGAAAAGGGGGAGGGAAACCCCAAAATCTACGGAGACACAGACCTGTCAGACCAACACTAACAGAGACAAGGACAAGAAACAAAGCTCTGCTTCTGAACCTGCAAACAAGAAGCAGCAGCTGCATCCATCAGTCTGGGATGAGGGACCCACAGGTCCGCAGGAACATGGGGCTAGGCTGCAGCACCTGAGCAAGAGGAATTCCCAATTTCCCAAGCTCCTGGAGGATACAGACACTTATAACGTCTCATAACAGGTACAAACCAAATTCTGGCTTAAAACAGCTGCACAGTGCCACTGATTTCAACTGAGGCTATCCCCCTGCATAGGACACACACAGAACTACCAATGGACTGGTGCTTCTGTCCCACTATCTTGGAAGGGCACAGCCGAGTATCTGCAACACCTGCTCAGCCCGTGAGGTTCACCCGCTGTCTACAATTTTGCTGCTGCCCACTATTCCATTCCAGAACAAAACAAAGGGTAGTAGAGAAAACACGCTTATGTTGTATGTTGAGCTTTATGTTTGCAGCAGACTCAAGGTTGGTCTGGTGACAAGTGTTCCCAATTTGTCAAACTTTGGAGTTTAAATAAAAAAACTTCCCACTCCTGCCCAGGATATTAGAAACAGCTTCTAGTTTCTAATGCCACTGACCCTCTCCTGGTACTATGTATACATGTACTGCGTAGGAAACAGAATATGACACTTTTCTTGTAGAATGAAAAAACACCAAATGCTTCTCTCCAGTTATTTAAGAAAGCATGATAGCACAGAAGCTAGAAGAATAATAATTCTCTTTTCACGTTCATTTTGACATATTCCTCAAAGTCAAGAAAGCATTAAACTGGTAGTAAACCCCAGTTCTTACAGTGGCTTTAATTTTCCACATATATCTTTATTAAGTTTTAATTTCTTAGTGTGAGAATCAAGCATCATGTTCTCTGTAACAGATGGGCTTGCCAAGGATCAGAAAAAGGTGGCTCAAAACAGGCAATTCCTCACGTAGAAGATTGCAGTATAGCATAAGACAGGCAAGCAATTTAACAGATAGTTGAGAGCTTATGCTATTTTTGGCAGGATAATTATCTTTCATTGAATTCGGTATCACTGCTACAGATTGCTCCAACACCCCAACTAGCTGGGTCACAACAAATGAGCAATTCCAATACTGCACTGATCTGTGTGTGCTATACAAGATCCTAGAGAGGATGTTTATGGCAACGCCAGGAATAGGTCCTAGGTTTGGACTTTGATTTGCCAAAGATAGACGTCTGCGTCTAAGCTGCTCATTCTAGACTCATTGAAATAGATTATGGCGAAAAATATTAATGTCTAAGAAATGATGAATTTCATCTCGAGGTAGTTATCTGGATAGGTAAATAAAATCAGTCAAAAAAGTACTCACTTCATTTTGGTAAACATAAGGAGAGCCTGTGATGACTAGATCAGAGGTACAGACATACTTTCTTGCCATTTAAAGTTCAGCAAGATGAATTCCATGCAAACAACCTTTCATGTGGTCAACAAATGGAACAGTTGAAAGATAAGAAGTTCCAGGAAGATGTTTTACTAGCTGCTAAACTGAGGGTATAATTTTTCAGAACTGTGAATACATTGGAAACATTTAATGATTTAAGATGTTCTTAAGACATCTAAATAAATATATAGAAATAAATATTTGGAAATAGGGTGCCTTGTAAGTAGCAGAAAAAAATTATTATTATATAATATTGGAAAAAAAGTACTGAAAATTATTGCTCCTAGGGTCAAAGTAAGCGACAAAGATTCATACAAGATAGTACTGGAGAGCCCATTATTCACAAATCTTGGCATGAAAAAAAGTTGTAAATTGAAAGTAAACAACACTGAAACGACACTTTAATCACCATATGTACACATGCAAAGCCATTCTCACATACCTTATTGTCAGTCCTGACCATAACCTTCAGCTGTGGAAGCACACGTTCCACTTCCAGATTCCACTCTGCTGCATCTATCGTGGACTGTAAAATGTCTTCTTGCTTTGCAGAGTCATTCATGTCCTGTGTAAAAATCACAAAGTTTGTATATGAAATATCATCATTATGCACAGTGAGAACTGATAGAAATCATGTTACGATGGTTTACAAAGTTCATAGTCAGGAAAAAAATTTATATCCAGAATGATCTAGACTACAGATATAGCAGATTTCTTTAATTACTTTAATTCTTTGAATTCATAAAGACTGGAAATTAAAAAAATATATATCTACTCATCATACTTAGAATTGAAAAGAACAAAATGTGTATAATAAGAAATTATAATACATTCCAGAAATAGCAAGGGGAACAAAATTAAAACACATTCAAGAAACTAATACCATGCTTCTCTAAAGGTCTCTGCAAAACTTTCTTGCAAATGTTTCCAGCAACCTTGCAGTGATAACAGTTTAAAAACTGGATGCACATTTTTCTTTTAAAATAAGCTGATTCATTTCTGGATCAAAACTGGGAGGGGTCATTGACACACCAGAGGGCCGTGCTGCCATACAGCAAGACCTGGACAGGCTGGAGAGTTGGGCAGAGAGCAACCTAATGTAGTTCAATAAAGGCAAGTGTAGGGTGCTGCACCTGGGGAGAAATAACCCCATGCACCAGCACAGGTTGGGGGCTGACCTGCTGTAGAGCACCTCTGAGGAGAAAGACCTAGGAGTCCTGGTGGACAACTGGATGACCATGAGCCGACAATGTGCCTTTGTGGCCAAGAAGGCCAATGGCATCCTGGGGTGCATCAGGAAGAGTGTGACCAGCAGGTCGAGAGTGGTTATCCTCCCCCTATACTCTGCCCTAGTGAGCCCCATCTGGGGTACTGTGTCCAGTTCTGGGTTCCCCATTTCAAGAAGGACAGGGAACTGCTGGAGAGGGTACAGCAGAGGTCTACAAAGATGATTAGGGGCCTGGAGCATCTCCCTTACGAGGAAAGGCTGAGGGACTTGGGTCTTTTTAGTCTAGAGAAGAGAACACTGAGGCGGGATCTGATCAACACCTCTAAGTACTTAAAGGGAGGGTGTCAAGAGGATGGGGCCGGTCTTTTTTCAGTGGTGCCCAGGGACAGGAGGTAATGGGCACAGACTTGAACATAGGAAGTTCCACCTAAATATGAGGAGGAACTTCTTTACTTTGAGGGTGGCAGAGCACTGGAATAGCCTGCCCGGAGAGGTGTTGGAGTCTCCTCTGGAGACATTCAAAACCAACCTAGACACGTTCCTGTGCAACCTGCTCTAGGTGGACCTGCTTTGGCAGGGGGGTTGGACTAGATGATCTCCAGAGTTCCCTTCCAACCCTATATCATTCTGCGATTCTGTGATTCTGTGACTTCTGGATTATAAAAGATGATGATTGATGTATGTTAATAATTTGGTTATAAAATCTAAATCAATAGATTATTTAGACTGACCAAGAGCTATAAAAACTGTCCTGTAATCATTGTTTGGCATAAACTATGAGGGGGGAAGGGAGGAAACAGTATTACCTGTGATTGAAACTGGTTTCTTTTCTGCTGACTTTGCATTCCCCTTTTTAAAATTTGTTTAACATTCGTAAAGAAGGTTACCTTACAGCACCTATACCGATTCAGATACAGCTGGGATTCTCATAAGAATTTTGCATCTTGCTCCTATTTCTGGGAGGACAAGGCCCTACGCCACCTTGAATAAGAACACAGAGAATTTAGATGTGAGGTTAATTTTATAACTTCTGGGCATTTGGAAACTAAATGGACTATCTCCAAGCAGCAGCTCTTACATTCTAGAAAATAGGGTAGGTGGATTATCATTAGGGGATAAATGGAGAACAAATTAAACAGAGTGTTTGAAAGAAATTACAGTAAAGCATATCTTTTATTTCTTTAATGGGAGAGAAGTGAACAGTCAGTGACGAGGTCATGGGAAGCAATTACTTTTTACAAGGGTTATGAGCAGAAAGCAACATTTTATCAGTTAACTTTCATCAGTTAATATCAAGGTACGATAAGTAAATTTAAGTATGGATATAATACAGATCTCTGTACACCCAAAGGTGTCCTCCGCTTGTGCTTACTGAAGATGCCCTCCACTATGCAAGGTAAACATTTTGCCCCTGTTAGTGTTGAACAAGTAACATTGCTGTAGGTGTCTGTGCGGCAGGGAAAGGGTGACCAGCATGACACATGGCATATCCACCAGCCTGGGCGATGCTGTGCTCGGGGTTACTCCTCTGCATTTCCGGCACTCAACAGAACAGGGATTCTGATCTCCTCAAGTTCTGAGTTTACTGATAGAAGTTAAAGAAGTTATCTTTTCTTGTAATATACCACACTTCAGCTCAAGGGCAGCGTTTGAAACAGTCTACCCTTAACATGCATTCTCTCCTTAAAATAGTCTTCCTAAAAAAAAACCCTAGACAAACAACTTTTATGTACTTCCTCCTTTCCTTTTATCTATGTAACTCCAAATAAATTTTTCAGCTGTGAACAAGGGAATTACAGCAATTTTTTGGAGCCATCGGGTGACAAAGTTCTATTTCTCTTCCCTTTAAATAGTTAGTAATTATTTATACTGTGATATGAAGCTTTTTGATAATGTTATTTATATAGTAGTTTTCATTATGCAGAATAAATTTTAAAAAAATAGCTGTAATGTAACATCGCTAATGTTTTGTAGTTGCAGGAATGAGAACCTTAAGGCTTGAACCATTTAAGAATATTTGGAACAGCCTTGAGGGCATTTCAGCACTGAAGAATCATACACTTAAAACTCTTAAAACTAATAAAAGATGAGCACAAAAGTTAATCTGGGGTATTTGTAATAAATTCTCCATTTAGAGGATCTTCAGCGTGTGTATTTAGAATTTAAGTTTTTTGTGAGGGCCAGGCATATCTAAATATTTGCCTTTTTCGACACCTGAAATTAAGTAACTCATTATAAAAATAGTGGGTTATGCCTTGATGACATAATGTAACTGAGCATGGGATCATAACCAAAGAACTGCAGAAAAGGGAAATTCCACTGATTGTAGGGAGCTGAAACGGTGAAAAGGCCTTGAAACATATGTCCCACCAACAGGAATAGTCAGAAATCATGTGCGAATGCAGAAGAAGAAGCTGTCAATGGTGCTTAAATGCAGGACTGCAGCAAAGTGAAAAGCACTAAGTTAGAATTTGGCAGTGAAAGGCTACCTGTATTATTGATTTGAACTTGAGTTTAAACAGCCACCCCTTCAATTTAATATCCCATTCTGATGACGTTAAAGCAAACTCACTACTAAATAAAACAGGGAGTTAAAGAGACATGTTGCTTGATATAGCAAAACAATGAAACAATTTAATTAGGCAATAATGTTTCTGGCACTGAAGTATACACAGCAATAAACTGCTTTTGCGGTTGATTAAATGCTGAAGTGAAGCAGAGCGTGAAATCCCTCTCAGAGGAAGGAGCTGCCTCTGGATCTTCCCGTTACCTGTGGATCTCCCCACTTCAACAAGGCGGCAGGTCTCACTAATGACTCTCCTGTGACTCTCAGCTGTGAGTGTTGAGAGTGTGGCTTTCAGAGGATCCAGGAGATCAGCACTGACTTTGCTTCTCTTTTTTTCCTTTCATTTTTTTTTTTTTCATCACTGTGTGCTCCTGTGAACAGTTCCCAAAGTGACTTTTCAACCACTGGTTACTCACCCTCTGCTTTCATACACAACGTGGTAAAGCTATGGTAACACAA
Organism: Xenus cinereus; assembly: GCA_025774025.1. Lineage (NCBI taxonomy): Eukaryota > Metazoa > Chordata > Aves > Charadriiformes > Scolopacidae > Xenus > Xenus cinereus. The sequence goes on from JAOXJK010000001.1 coordinate 94,103,709, forward strand.
CCTGGGAGATACAGGCACCCAAAAGAACATATATGCTCAACCGTGGGCTCTGGCCTAAAATTTCTAATAGTGTGGGCAAATTATTTAGCAACTTGGCTTTCTTCACTTTTACGATTTGGATACAAATGCAGAATACCTTCCCATTGCTCTCAGAAGGAGAAAAGCAACTGATCTTTTTTAGGAACTGAAGGCAATGTTGCATCCAACTCCTTATTCATTCTGTTTCTGAGGCCTCAAAACATGTGTTATTGGACATTTTCTGCATTATTATCTTGTCTGAAGGCACTTATCAAGAATTTTGATGACTATTATTATTAATAGCTATATTAGGCTATCTTGAATCATCCTGGTTTTCCTCTGTGAAAACCCCAAGTTACACCCCCACAAGGTAAGTTACACAAGACAAAGCCTTCATTTCAATTTGTTTTGGTAAAGCAGTATTCGGAATAACTTCGCTATCAGATAGCACTATTTTTTCCCCAACTTTTATGTCTTTCCCAGATGTGTTCTCATTTGTGGGTACACTGTTACAGAGTAGAAGCATCTTCTTTAAGAACATGGTGGAAGAAATCATCTCAATTATTATTTAGGAAAAATGATTTCTTAATTATGTCCATTTTAATCTTTGTACTGCTGTCAAAGTTCACAGCTGCATTTCCTCAGAACTCTGCCACTTTCTGCTAAAGTACTTTGCAGACAACCTAACTTTCAAGGAATGTCCTTGGTTCGGCCATTACATAATTCAGTACTTCCAAATACTTCTGGGATGCTCCAAAGTTAAATTTTTATGTTTAAAAGTCTAATTGCTAAGTTCCTAGGTGAGCTTTTTAAATGCAAATTTAGCACATATACCACCTCCATTCCTCTTCTGCTTCCATGATCATCAAATCAAGCACCCCTCTGTCAGTCTAGGCTTCCTTCAGATTTGTAACCTGAACTGAAATCTTAATGGCTCTTCCAACAATTAAATCTTTGACAAAAGCTGGTATTTCTTCACCAGAGAATGGCATGTTCAACAAAATGGCTTCCCTGGGGCCCAATCTCCATCTTTAAACAAAAACAGTTCTGGTTCTCTGGAGACATTATATTTATTGAATGTAAATGTCATAATAGCTTGACAGGTGTTGAGGCTTGTCTGAATTTTGTGATCTGAAGCTGTAGTATCCTACTGCCTGCCCAACAATTAATCTTATTGTCTTTGCAGGGTCCCAGGGTCTATCTGCCCAGATAACAAGGGGCAAAGTGACCTGTCAGTTAAGCTTAGAAAAGTGCTAAATCCTGAAAGAGCACTTAAATCCAGCACTTAAAAGGACCTCCTGTACAGAATTGCCTTTCCTACCTTTCAACACTTTCCCTAGATAAGATGATGGAGGAAGGGCAAGAGAAAATAAAAAAACAAACTTAATAACACCTTCCCTTCCAAAGACCATGATTTATAACAAGATTGTGAGAACATTCTGAAGCTATTTCATGTTGAATTACAGTATACCTTTACAAGTGGCTGCTAAACTAGGAGTTCATGACAGTACTACTTGTGTTACTCTCATACCGTTCCTTGTGCTGCCACTAAAATTTAAAATGCGGTACATACAAAATAGATCTATAAATTTATATAGTAACTATCCCAACAAATGCAAACTCATTCTTAGTAACCATAAAATTACCTTCTGTTATCTATCACCCAGTGAATTATAGTTTCATCACTTAGAACAGCCAGCAAAACTGAATAACACTGCCTGTCTATCCACTATTTCACTGTTATATTCAGTGCAAGTGCTGCAGCTTGCCGAGGAAAAGGATAAACAACAAAAAATTAAAGCTGAATATATGGTGTGGTAAATAAGGGTCATGTTATCAGCTCTGCACTGAATATAATTTTTAAAAGTCAGCATCTACCTCTTTAGCTCTTAGTTTGAACCACAAATAAATCAATATACTTTTGGTCCCTAGCCCTACCAACCAGGTTCTTAAATTTATGGGGCATTCCACTGTCAAATTACTTGCATTAAACACAGAAACAGAATAACATCAACAAACTGCATAGGTTTTAATCAGGTACAAGTTGGTATAACTGTTTCTTTGATAGGGTTCAGGGTTTGCCTTAGTTCCTCCTGTCTGTTCAGAGCTGAAGGTGGCTCCTCCACCGCTGTCAGTGGCAGTGGCTGGGTGCTGGCATGAGGGCATAACTCCTTGCCATCACAGGTGAATGCCAAACTCGTGTGTACAGAAGACCCATGGAAAACCCACTATTGCTACCCTGGACTAGTATTTTAAACTCGAGCCATCTCCCGCATTGATCAATGAAGAGATAGAAACATCCTTATGTTGTTTCTCTGATCCATCACAACTGTAGAGATATGAGCAACGAAAACTCAGAGGAAGCTGTTTGTGATTAAGAAATCACAGATGGAAGCTATTCAGTAATTTGGTCCATGCTTGAAATAATCATGTATATTACAGGCACATATAAGGCTGAATTCGTCAGATGAATTATTTTTCACTAATTATTTGCTCGATCTGGTTAGCACCATGAGTGCTGTGTGTAAAGCTAGGATGTGAACTCGTACAAAGAGGAGCTGCTTTTAAGGAGCCTTTCAATGGAACTCCTTTTTTAATCCTGCCTTCAAATGGCCTTGCTTTAAGACAAGAATTAAAATGTGCTGACATTTAGTTCTCAGAGAATGGATTCCTAACTTATATTTTATCTAGATTCTATTCCCCAGAGCATCTGTTGTGATCTTGTTTTTCTCAAAAATGTGATAAGAAACATTTCAAGCTGTATTTCACAATTTATCTAGAGCTTATTCATTCAAAGTGTGATAAGAACCTTTTTTGCTTTTCCAAACGTGTAAATAAAGCTTGACATCAGTCAGAAATCTAGGTCTTTTAACATTAACATTTGAAAATTGTGAATTGTCTGCTACAGAACTTTGATGATAATGGTCTTATAAAGGAATAAACAGGAAGGTCAAGCTGCCAGTGCCTCGTATACAAAGAAGAACTAGAACATGCTGTCTGAATAAAACTAAAAGTAATGTTAACTGATCTGCTACAAAGCACCAGGAATAATTTAGCATTTTAACCAAGCAATTGAAAGAGCAGATGAATACTTTTGCTTCACAATAGAGGGCTTAGACATTTGGGCAATGAACTTCCATAAACCATACTTCTTTTTGTTTTAATATTCATGTTTATTATCCAAATAGCCTTTTTCTGATAAATTAGCAAAGCTCATTAAAAAAGCTTGAGACAAGCTCAAAGGATGGAAAAAATTATCTCTGACATTAAGATAAAATGCACATTACCAACCCTATTCTGATTGTTTGCTCTAATGTGGAAGTCTTGGATTTGTTGCACAGCATCTGACTTGTCCTTTCAAGACTCTGCATATCTCTGCCTTATTATGGTCATTTCCTCTCCGTTTCTTCCGATTTCGTTAACCCAAGTCTCCCTGCCTACTTTCTTTTTTTTTTTTTTTAATCTTTCCATTATCCTTGCCTCAGTGACCTCCTTCATACACCCTGTTAGAGTAGATGGGAACCTTTCTTTCTTAAACTTTCTCTAATTCAGATGTCTTCAGGTTTTTTAAAAAGATTTTTAAAAAATATAAAATAAAAGGCAGAACAAAAAATTAAAATCTAGCTGGTATTTTCACTAAGTTCTTGTCAGTTGGCATGTGTCTGTGTCCCTTTGGTTTACATAAGAGTTTTGTTTCTTTATCTAGGCACCTTGCGAACAAGTAGTGGTCAAGATACTTCAGGATAAAAGTTGTGCGGAACAGGAACTGGGCTTTTGTATAAATGGCATGTACAATACCTCTAACCAAAAAGTAACCTTAACATATAATTGATTCTAAAATTGAATTGATGATATTGAATTGACCAGTGCAGCACTTTATACAATATTTTATTAAAAATTACATCCTGAAACACCTACAGTATCAAGCACAGGCACAAAATTTAATAGACTATAAAAACTATTTTAAAAAAAATTTTAAGGCAGACCAACATAACAGTATACAACTGACTATCCTGCCTCTTCCTAATAAGCCTTGGATTTTATGTCACAAAATGAAAAGAACAGTGGAAAGATATTTTTTCCAGTATCCTGACACTGCTCTGCATCAGCACTAGCAGACAACATGCTTCCTCAGGTGGAGGTGAACAGTTGTTTTCTGATGGGATATTTCAGCAACCAGCAAGAGTGAAATATTCTTTTCAACAGACTTATCTGCAGCTTTATTTACAGATTATTCCTCACTTTGCAGACGGATGGCAGCTTTTCAGAGCGAGTCAATTTGCCTAGAGTCTTTAACAAGATCATAGTTGTAATAATAACACAATTGAAACTGTTTAAATCCTATTTCTCCCCCAAAGTCCTGCTGCTTATGTGAAAACAAGCAAAGAAAGCATTATGATGTTTAAAATATATCAGATGCATACCAGAGTTAACTGATTTTAGATGACTACTATGTGAAAGAATTTAAATGACACAAAACCAGATAATTAGATAACTCTATTTAATAATAACCTGGATCACAGAAATATATCAAATCCCCATAATTTGTTGTATCTTTTGTTATCTAGGGTTGTTGAAAAATTCATAGGTTAGCAAGATACTTGAGAAAATGAAATGCTGATTCAAATGGTTCAGGGACTGTCATCATAATTGTAAGAATCCAGCCTGAAAGGCCAAGTTCCTTTCCAATAGCTTCTCAAAAATTGTTTTCCTATAACTAATAATCTTAACTTGCCTTTTTGGCTCTTTATATTTTTTTCCCCTCTCAAAGTGTGACTGTATCATTCACTTAATAGCATTAACTGAATATTGGAAGGAATTAATTCTTCAAATAGCAGCCATGGAAGTGGGTGTTGGTGTTGTGTGTACATAGGTTTCTTTGCACTCCTCTGTTATAAGTAAACACACTTTGTTCTATAGTGAAATCTTTCAAGCTAAAATGAAGCTTATTCCAAAAAGTTTACTCAGCCTTTGCCATGGAATATCTGGAATCTCGAGCATGCACGAGACTCTGCCTGCTGCACTGTCTTCCAAGTATCTCGAAGCAATTGCTTACTAGTCGTAAAGGAAGACCTGAAGACACACACTACAAATGGGAAACGAAGAGCTTTTTAGACTTACCAGTGTCTGCGTGTTTAGCTGCATTTTCTTATCAATATTTGGCAGCTTCCTCAAACAATGAGTTGGGTCCCATTTTAAGCTACTCAATACATATAATTTTAATATTCCTTGACATATTTTCCATTTGTTTGATCATTGTTTTCTGAACCATCTGCTCTACAAAATTGTATTTGAGATAGGATGTACATCACTGCACAACATTATAGCTGTATCTGTACTAATAAAAAAAAACCTGCATGGCACAAGCCATATCTATACAGAAAAACTCTTTTACCTTCCAGAACAGACTGGACAGCTCCAAAGAACCTGCTGGAATACTCCATGGCCCATAATAATCACAAGGATAGGCACACACACAGCGTATGAAAAACTGTTAGTTGCCACAGTCTGAAACCCTGATGTGCACTCAGCTAACAAGTTAACAATACACACCATTTTGTGTCTGTGCTCTGGCCTACACCGTGGCTTTTTTTCAGTTTACTGTTATACATGTAACCAAGAAGTTCAAGCATGAAAATAACACTGTGCTTTATTTATAGATTGCATTACATGAGACGTCATAAGAATACATGGAACTGTTATGTGCAAAATAAGACAGAGTTCATTTGTATTATACTGTCTACAGCATTCAAAATTAGTATAGATGTTTACATTATCTAGTACTCTAAGACCACATAAAGACCTGGCATACCTCCAAAGTTTATAAGTAACTGCAGAAACTTTAGGTTAGACTGTTATCAGGATGGAGCTGAAAGGTAAACTTTGTAAGCGTTAAGGTATGTGAGAAGAACTCATGGTACTGTATAAGTATGCATTCTGTTCTATCTCTTGACTCATCTTTCTCAACCTACCTTAACCTGCCTGTTTGTCTCATCCACTGGTTATGCTTTGTCTACTTAAAGCTTTTTGAGGGAATGGCTGATATTTTACCTACTTCTGCACAGCAGCTGCACCAGTAGGGCCCATCCTGACTTTGACCTTTATAAAGGAAAACAAGAAGATTGAAACCAAACGTGAACATTCAGATGAATGAATAACACTCAACAGTGTCATTGAATATGGATGGCAAAAAGCAGCACCCTTTTCCCACCTCCCTTGTTTACCAGTTGTAAAGAAAAACAAAATTAAAGCTCTGCTTTATGGTGCATGCAAATCTCCAGAGAAATGCAGATTGCTAAATTGGATGTCATGTGTGTGTCAATAGTGCAACATATCACAGATACAGGTAATCTCCTTAAGGAACAGACACTGTGTTTAATGTGTCTGATGGATGCCCTTTTATCCTATAACAATATTGAAGACTCCATGACAAACACCTGACAGCCTAAACAAATTTCGAGCATGCACGATAATGATGAAAAATCTTAAAGCATTCATACACCTTACAGTGGAGTGTCAAAGGTCTTTTGTAAGTCAGTGTATCTCAGTAAAGCAGGAAAGTTTTAATCAGGAACTGCATCAAATAATCTGTCAATTACGTTATTTGATTTTTGTGGCTCAGCTTGTCCTTAAGCTTGTTTTTCTAGAACTATGTCAATATCCTTAAAGTTCCTACAGTACAACATGCCAGTAGCTGCTGTTTTGGCACAATTTCTGATACATTGATGCTTATCAATCTAATCATGTAAGGCTCCTCTTCCAAAGGGAAACAACTGAAAGATCATCGCATCATATTTCACAGTGGAGTGGCTGTCATCACAATATATCATGCATATATGCAAAGGTCACACTGTAAATCTGTTTCATTAGGGCCAAACTCTTATTGCCCCAGAACACAGAAGACGGAGAAGGCAGTACATGAGGGAATCGCTGATGTTACAGTGATACTAAAGAAGTCACTGCCAACACGTAGCGTCCCACAGCCATTACTGCCTTTTACTATATATTTGTAACATGAAAAGGAATTTTTTTATGAACTCTTTCATCCTCACAGAAGCTTTTATTCTGTGAGACAGAAGTTTTAAGGATCACAGGTATTTGCCATTGAAGACAAATATTTCCCAAAATCCAGAAGTAGGACAATAAGATCAGGTTGGGTTCTCTAACTTATATGCATTTTAGTGTGTTCTGTTTTCACTGCAGCTTACCTCCTTTTCTTACCTCTGTTTTAGCTCTGGCCAGTACCGTGCAAATGGAAGATTAGGTATGTTTTTCTATTTAAGGGAAGTTGCTAAAAATGAGCAAAAATTTATTTAAGCATTAATTTTGCTGACTTTTCTCTCTCTGTGATGAATGTAGAACTGCAAGGTAAAGCACAGATTTCCATATTTCCTTTTCCTTTATTTTGCAGGACATATATTCACTAACTGTGTCTAAAAGCATCTTAACGGGTAATCTAAATAGTCTTCATCCTTCTGGACTCCTCTGTTTCTTTGAGTCAAATATGCAATTCCTAAATGTATTTATAAACATTTGACAACTGAACTCTTTCTGTATCAAATTGAACTGCATGACTCTGTACTGAAGTGAACTGTATGAGCTACACATTACTGAAAGTTTAAGAGATAATTTTACAGAGTCCAGACCAGACCAGAGATCACCATCTTGCTACTTCTCACATTGTGTTCTAGTTAGCCCGTGTGACCACTAGTATATGGGTAGACTGTGATTCACACGGTGTTTTTTAGTGAGGCGTTTGAATCATAGTCACTGATTTATTCCCATATCCATAATCTTTTTTTCCCATTGGTCAAACTTAAAAAAGGTTGAGAGACCTTTGACTTATGTATTTCAGTAATGGCTGTTAAAATCAATTCTAGCATTAAAGTCTCTAAGAATGAACAATGCATTGAGTGGAAAATTGATTAAATGGTCAAAGAACAGTCCTTTGTGGCC
>JAOXJK010000001.1:94111782-94137235 GCA_025774025.1 Xenus cinereus
CATTCAAAACCCACCTGGACAAGTTCCTGTGCAACCTGCTCTAGGTGGACCTGCTTTGGCAGGGGGGTTGAACTAGATGATCTTCAGAGGTCCCTTTCAACCCCATGTGATTGTGTGATTTCAGTTGGAATATTTTTTCAAGTTTAGACTTAAATGGCTGCTACAGATATAAAAATCTCTCAAGAGAGGACTGATGGGTAACAACTTACCGATCTGTATGTCTGTGCCTTTAGAATGTTCAGGTCAATAAAATTTTCTTCATTGTCCGATTCTTCTTCCTTAAGGAAAGTTGCAAAGTAGGACTTCAGTAAGTATTGCACAATCTTTCTCCATAATTTTATTTTGCAGGAGCACAGGACAAAGACTATTTAAATTTGAAATTTCTGACATGGAAAGTTTATGATAATGGAGCTTGCATTTACTTAAAAAAATCTTATGAGGAGACACAATATCTGGGACAAGCTGAAAGAAGAAATCTACTCCACATTTTCCTCAGGGTGCCGCACTATTAAAAAACTCAACCAACCAACCAAAAAAAACCCCAAAACCTAAGCCCTCTCGCATCAATGGGCCATTATCAATAGCTATACGGTAACTGTAATTTCTTACATGTTTCCTAAAGCTTTGCATTAAAAATAAAACCAGAACAAAAACCAAACCACAACCAGACCTGTACACAGTTTTCAAGTTGTTCTTTGCACTACAGATTTGGAGCTGCAGAATGATGCCACATTTTAAAAGCGTACAGAAAAATAGAATTCAAATTGAAGCAATTGATTTGTTTTCTTGCCCATGACAGTACACACCAGGCTGGTAGTTTTAGAGAATTATCTATTATAGTCTCAAAATTGCACTTCTCAGTTATCATGCTCAGCTTAGAGCCCATCACTGCATAGGTCAAAGATGCTTTTGCCATTATGTTACCCTCCATTTATCTATGCTAAATTTCACTTGCCATTTTATCACACATAAACTTCATCCTTATACACATTGTCATTCTGTCACTTTTCTGTTAGCCATCATCTTTTCCACCAAAGTAAAATTTCATCATTCACCACAAATCATGAATGCTGCAATAACATGGGTCTTAGTGTAGAACCCTTTAAGACTCAGTGAAAGCCTCAGAGCTTAGTCCTGTACCTTACCTAGTTTTTAACTAACAGGGTCCACTTTATTTTATTCTGGCATGTTTGGCCCCTAGTCCCCTGAATACTTGCAAGAAATTGATGGTGACTATAGCAGGACTGTCTTTTGCTAAATGGACACTATATATTTGTACAGCACTTAAAAGAACATACTACAACATTACCACAACAACAACATGCCTAGTTATCAGAACTGAGGAACCGAATTGTGCAGAATTCCTTGCGCAGCCAGTCTTGCTGACTTCACCTAATTCCCCAAGATTTACAGAACTTGGCTTATTTCTGTCTGCCTCATCAATTTTATTGAGAAGAATCAAAACCAGAAGAATGATCAATGAACCTCATCATTAGCATTTAACTACTGGAAATACTGCTAAATTCAATTATGGATACAGCTAATGCATACAAGACATATCAATACATTGGCAGCAACAATGGACGGGGGAAAAAAAAAAAAAACAACAACAGAACATCAGCATATAGTTAATGCCTGTAGAACCATTAGGGGCTCTAAACAGTGGTTATCCACTTGGTATAATCCTAGCTCAATGGGTTTATTAACACACAAACTCAGAAGAGCTAATAAAACATGTTAGTTGTGAAAATCATGGCCTCAGATACTACCTGAGAGCAAATCCAGAGGTTCTTTGAAGAGTTTCAACTGTGCTTTAGTTAAATGTTTCCTCCCCACTTCCCAATTTACCAGCTTAGACCTTAACGAGACACAGAAAAGAGCAGACAGCTGACTGTTTCCATATTTAAAGCTTATAGCCAACAGCTTACATTTCTGAGGCTGGTCAAACACGCAATACAGAATGTCCCTTATTGTTCTCAGAATTATTCAAGACTTTTTCTGTGGAAACTTCAATGCTGGTAAAAATGCAACCAGGCATCCACACCACAATATCTGCATATTGTATGAAACTTGAGAATAAAAGTTTGGAATTTTTCTTGCCTAATAAAAATGAGAAAAATAATGCAATACTTAGGAAAACTGTAAGAAGAGGTAGAAGAGAAACAAATTCTTCAATGATTACATGCTTATGAACTATTATGGTATATAAATTGGGAGTATGATCAGAACCATATGACAACATTACTGGCACTCTATTTCAAACTTTTATGACCTTTAATTTTTCCCAAGCACTTGAAAAATGAGAAAACTAAAATGGGACAGTTGTGGCATTTTCTATCCAGTACTGCTGGGCTTTAACACTCCAGAAAATTGTTTTGTCCTCAAGTAATTTACTGACCCAGCAGCTGAATGCTTCCAGGCTCAGAGTTTTCGATATTTTGGTTTTCATCTGCATTTATTTTGCATAGAATCATCAGTTTTGGAGAAATCAGATGTGAAACTAAGTTTTTTTGTAATTTTCACTTTGTCTTTATCTAACTTCCGTATCCAGAAAAATCTTAAGTCAGCAGTAAAAAGACTCACTTGAGGAGACTGACAGAGGCCTGTGAAAATGACAATGTCTTATGATAACATTACGCTATTAGATAAGTGAGACTCCAACTCTCATAAAAATAATCTTCTGAGAAAGTCAATCAGCAAGAAACAACTTCTGTTCAACATCCATCCATCAGTAAGTCCTAAAAGCATATTTGAACTTACAAGTGTATTTCATAGGCTGTTTCATAGACATGACACCTTTACCATAATTATTACAGTTAAAAAGCAGGATAAATAAATCAGTTTATCTTCAAACATTGCCATCTTGTTGGTAAAATATATTTTAAAGCAGAAAGACTTCTGCAGCCAGAATGGATGACTAGATACTACCATTTCATTTGTGGAATATATAGCAATGAGCTGCCATGACCCTTCTCTACAGAAACAATTCTGCAACCTTTATTTAGGTCCTTGCTGGCATTTTTAAACAAATGCTTGGTTTCCAGTTGTTCTTTTCCATCTACCCTGTTCCCAAATCTTAAGGTCAACTAAGTACCAAAGTTACTGTTTCCAACTTACAGTGAAATCCTAGTTACAATAGTGAGCCCTCTATTAATTAAGCACTGGGCAAATTTTAACCAAATATTAGCAATTCCGTACACAGGGGTTCCGTTTAAAATCAACAGCTTATATTAGCAGAAAACAAAAAATTCTGAATCTATGCTATTTTAATGTATGGTTAAATTCCCCTTCACTTTACATTAACTACAAATGCACATAAGAACGTAAGTTCTGTTGCAAAGAATTAACAACCTTATCTGAAAGAAGACAAAGAACTCCACAGAGAAGCTGACGATGCAGGAAGCAGATGCAGTAAAAAAGGGCAATGGAACAGCTAGCAGAAAAGACTTCTTAAACAAAGCCAAGCAAAATGAACAGTGAGAAAAATTTCCTCGTAGCTGACCAATACTTATATAATCAAAACCAGTTAGGTAATCTACCTCAACATCCTCTTCTAGTTTATTAAGCGTTAATTCTGCATCATCTTCTGGTATTTCTTCTTCTTCTAGCTCTTCTGTTGGATATGCTGGTCTGAACTTAGCACAAACCACAGCAGAGCTTTTAAACACAGTAAACTGAAAATACATCTGTAAATTGTTCCTAAGTGAATGAAACAGTTCACGAGAAGTATGAATGATGTGGAATACGACTAGACAGTGCCTCACACACCTAAACAAATAAAAGTAACACTCAGCCTTAAAAGTCTTTGTTAAAGTCTGTCTTAGAAGTGAGAGTTAGTTATTATGCCAAGCAGTACAGTACATTCATACTGTAAAGACATCTGGGGAATAAATTTTGAGTCATTTTCTGGTTTGGTCTACCCTCTTAAAATTTAAGTGCAAGTCACAACAGACTCATTTTTGGCTTACAGTGGAATTTGTGTACTAAATAGAAGTAATGGTAAAATAGTTCCAAGGCAGAAATTACTTCACTATATCCATTTCAAAACCCACCAGAGGAAAGGAATGAAATAAAGAGCACTTTTAAACAAATTTTCATAGTCTTGAAATTATCTGTCATCTAATTTCTCCTAAAATTTCCTTTGGATTAATTAGTTACTGTAGCCTACTTGTAACATTCTCACATACTATGCATATCTCCAACTGAAGAGGTCAAGATTAATTGATAGGACCTAAAAGAATATTAGTATGTTTCAACTCACCTGTCAGATCAACAAGCAGTTAGGCACAGGAAAATGACCAAAAAAAGGTCATCAGTCAAATCTTTACGAATTAGCTAAGTCTATTAATGGCCCAAACTCATCCTTGCTGGTAACAGACTAAATTGTGTGAAATTGCATTAGGCATTAATTTGTCCCACTGCTTCAAGCCTAGTTGAATTTTGCATCTCATGAAACATCAAGTAAAACATTTTTGGTAATTACTATGTTTTATCTTTACAAGTACAACTTAAATTTGTTTGCTAAAAAGTGTACTATACCTTTTCCAGCTAAAGCCAGTGTATTTCAAGGCTTCTTCAGCTAAACAATCAAGAACATAGCATGCTTGCTCTCCACAGCCTGCCTTTAATTTTGAGGGAGGAAAATCCACAGGCCTTCCCTAAAATAAAGAGATATACTGTTTATTAATGGCTACCCATCAATCAAGTTTCCTTTCAAGGAGGTAACAAGATTTACTACTCTAAACCCAAAGTGTCCATTGTGTATGAAGATTTTACCAATGTTAATTCATATTCTTCCCCTGTGCAGCTCCAGTCAGGCAACAGAAGGGAAAACAGAACAACCCAAGGAACAGATGCAGTGCAGAAATCTTAAAACACCTGGTAATAGGATGCTCACAGGGAGCAGAAGAGTCAGAAGCTGCAAGGGAGCTAGATGGTCAAGCATACAAGTGACATGCTGGCAAGGCAAGAACAGCTATGAAGGAACTCAGGTACTGAGACCTAACCACCAGCTTTTCAACATTGCCTTGTTTGTGCCAGATTTTATTTATAAAATATTTTATTTTTATTTATTGCTGTCCTACAGAATAAATATCTTAGTTTTTTAATCAAGTAACTCTTTCAGAGAACAGTGTTCTTAATATCATTCACAGCTGTACCACAGTATGATCCTCCGTAAGTATGATCTTCCATAAGATCATACCTCCCACAAGTTGATACATTCTCCTGACCTTCAGAGGGGTGGGGTGTTAATATTGAAAAAAATCCCTGTAATTCCTGGCAGTTTATGCAACCATTTTTCACGGTAAAATCTTTGTAAATTCATAGAATCATAGAATGGATTAGGTTGGAAGGGACTTTAAAGTTCATCTTGTTCCAACCTTCCCACTAGAGCAGGTTGCTCAAAGCCCCATCCAGCCTGGTCCTGAACACTTCCAGGCATGAGGCCTCAACAACTGCTCTGGGCAACGTGTTCCAGCGTCTCACCATCCTTATAGTAAAAATTTCTTCCTGATATCTAATCTAAATCTACCCTCTTCCAGTTTGAAGACATTACCCCTTATCCTATCACTATGTGCTCTTGTAAAAAGTCCCTCTCCAGCTTTCTGAGAAGTCCCCTTTAGGTACTGGAAGGCTGCTATACCGTCTCCCTGGAGTCTTCTCTTCTCCAAGCTGAAGAACCCCAACTCTCTCAGCATCTCAAGAAATTATATTACTATAAATGAGCAACATATGTGGCACTATAAGAAGTAAGCCTCATTTAATCCATTTTACAGATTGTGGAACAGACCTAATTGGAATCATGTATGATATTGTAAAGACTGTTTTCGTAGTGCCAGAAAGTAAGCAAGTAGGTACACACAGTATAAGCTTCCAATTAACTAATTACCATAGTACTAACTTATAGATAGGACAAGTCTGTCCAGTCCTTGGGAACATAATCAGACAGGAGAGAAAGTACGTCATTACTGTTATTTCTGAAGGTGATGCATGTGCTTGAAATACACGTAGGAAAACAGCACTTTCAACACTTACAAATGATCGCAGTTCTGAGAGTACATTTGATATTATTGCATTGGGGTCATCATATTCTTGTGGCTGTTCGAAGGGGTGTCCCGCTTTAGTGATCAGCCAAGCGGCAAGCGTGCAAAACATAAAGAACTGTTCACCGGGATTAGTGGGCAGTGCAAAGTAGTGCCTGTTTAAAAAGGGGAAAAAACGGTAAATATTTTGAGCTCCTGAAGCTCTTACTGCATTATAGGCCAGCATAGGCTAGAAAGCAGTTTCCTTAACTGACTTTCTCAATGAGTGATCCATCTCAACTAAATTCAGGATGCCTAGTTTCACACATAACCACAGTAGAGTAAGTTTTCTACATGCAGCTCACCTGTTTCCCTCTTTGAGTAAGCTATTAATCAACACTGGGCTTCAAAGGAATCAAATGGGAACTGGGTATTCCTCCCTCCTGCCAGCAGGATTATACAGTTTCAGTTAAACATCACCAAATTAATGTTTCCACATAAATCCAAGTTACTTCTCGTATTTACCTGAGCAGTCTCAAATCATGATGAGCTCAATTCTGTTCCAAATTAATTTTAGGGATGGAGAATCCATCCCATCACTTCATAAAATACCACCACTAACTAATTAAGAGCCTACACGACACATTTGTTCTGATGTCCCTTGCATAACATAAAATACTTAAAAGCTCAAAAGAATCAAAAGTCAAAGATCAGAAGTTACCAATAACTTGCAGGCCATGAATGAGCTCAGATTTTGCTAAATCTCAAGCATTTTTCACAGGACAAGGGATTTACAGTGCAAGACAAGATTTAAATTTGAAATCCATCCTCTGAACTGGTTAGTAATTGTGATTGATAACTACTGTCAACATGACAACACAAACAGTCTACTTAAAAAACAAAATTAAAATGATCTGTTGCTAAAGTTTTATACCTTTACCTATGACACAGGAAGCCAGGGTGGATTTGTCTCATCTTTTATCTCCTTTAGAACACATTGAAAAATGCTTTAGAAGCACATATTGCTCTCCATTAAAGACAGTTTAGACAAACAGCACAAAGAAAGGTATCTGTAATCAGCTATATAATTATGTTTCTTTAAAAATAACTAACTACATTTATCTTGCTTCAAGCGACTGCATGAAAACTTGAATGGCATTTCCTAGAGAAAGGGAGAACAAATTTACTAAAGCCTCCTTGCACACAGATGTGTCTTCTTTTTGCATATTGTCCTCATCCATGCTATTATACTACAGAAACCTCAACACCTGTTCCCTTCTTAATGTCCCCAAATACTCTTCCTGACAGCAATACATACAGTTCCTTTTGCTCCAAAGTTCCCCAAACCTCTTCCCTTTCCCGTATTCCTCAAGAGTGGCAAAAGGCTGGTGTAGCTAAATCAGTGCGTAAACTCAGATTAGGAGGACGTTTTTGAAGCCATTCTTCCAGCCATCCTCACCTACTGCGCTTTGGGTCGCTTTAGAAAGCGAGGTACTGAATTGAAAGATGTGGTCCTAATGACAATTTGGTCCATAAAATCAGACCACAGTGAGTCCCCAGAAAAACATAAATCACGTGCACACTAGATACTCAGAACCAAGCACTTCCCCTTAGACACAGATGCTCGCGAAGGGGGACAAAGGTTTACTCCCTTGCTCCAAATACTGATGGTCAGACAGCTGGCTAAAACCAGCTTACAGCCACTGAGCTCATACTCAAGCCTCCCTCCCAATAAGACAATAATATGAATAAGAGAATAACTACGTTTTTCCCTCCCTATGAAATTGTTGCTTATAGAAAGCTCAACTGTGTGATATGCTGCTACGGAGCCTGGTTGAAACTGATGGATGGATTTGAAAGTTATTTGGGCAGGTGAATGCTGTGAGCACATTGGTCCTATTTCCCAAGTTTCCTATCTCCTACTGAAATTAAAAAAATATATGTTACATATGAAGCAAATATGTATTAGATATTTAAAAAATAGACTTAAAAACAATAGGTCCAAGCCCCCCTCACAAATACATTTCCTCCAACAAATGGTTACTGTGAACACCAGAAATTCATTTAGGGTGGAATTATTTTTTGCAGAGACACAGTTCAAACCCAAGTCATCTACTCGGGGCAGGGAAGGTCAAGTGACTGGTGACTTAACACATCTCAGCCTTTAGAGGGACTTCCCATTTTGAAAGCTTCAAAATCACACGGGAAGCTGTTTTTCACTTGACTCGGGCACCTTGTCATCTGACAGCGAACCAGCCAGCCTTCCTTCCCCGGTCCCTCACCGCAGCGGCCTAACAGCCCCGCTGGGACTTCTCCCCGCCAGCGCTCGGGGTTCGCACCGAGTTCGGCCCGTGGCCGGTGCCTCTCGCTGCAGCCGTGGCGGCTGCGGACCCCACGTCTGGAGCTTCGCACCAGGCGGCGCGACCCTCCAACCCCAGCCGGCCCCCCCCCCGCACCGCGGCCAGGCGAACGCCTCCCGGGCGAGGCCGCTACCGCCCTCCCCACGGTCTTCCGCGCCCCCCGCTGCCGCCATCCCGCCAGCAGAGCGGGCGAGGGGCACCTGGAGAGCGGCCGCATGTTATGGCGCTTCAGCGCCTCCTCCTCGTAGCTGAGCAGCTTCAGCTTGTCCAGCAGGTCCTCCATCAGCACGAACATGTGATAGGCCGCGCCCGGGCCCCGCTCCGCCACCGCCCCCTCCTCGTCCCGCTCCCCTGCTCCGCGCCGGGTCCCACCACCGCCCCCAGCCTCATCCGCCATCTTAGAGCCCGCCGCCGCCCGTAACCGAGGCAACCGAGCTCGACCAATCCCCGCCTGCGGCAGCCTTGAGACCCACCTCCTAACCCAATCACACGCCGAGAAGCCGCGCCTGCCGAGCGCGAGCCACCAATGGCGGCGAGGCATGCCGGGTCAACATCCAATCACCGCTCCATTGGCCTTGTCACTTCCGCTCGGTCACCATGGGGACGGCAGACCTCGGGGAAGATGGCGCTGTTATTGTCCTCTTGCGGCTGGGCACGGGCTGGCAGGCTTCTGGCGAGCCCGGGACGGGCGACTGATAAACGGTGTGGGGCCTGGCCCGGCCTGCAGTCACCCTTCACCCCGCGGGAGGTTTATTAAAGCTTTGCTGCTCCTCTCTGCCTGACGCGTGGCTTAACCTTGGGCTTGCGTGTGTAAGCAAGTTAAAAGTTTACGCGATTTATTACCAACCTGTGAATGTTGGCCCAAAACTCGTGGGATCGTTTGCCTGGTGTGCAAGCCAATAACACGCAGAGTCGAGGTGTTAGCTATTTATTAGCAGTTTTGCGCAGAAAAGGGTGCTAGAGGGTATCTCCACAAAGCTAGCACACCTAGTACTGAAACAGTCATTAATTTATACATTGTAAATTAGCATGATTAATATAGTCATTGTTTATCAACCTTTTACTGGTGCTTGTAATTCCTTATCTTTAAACTGACTGTTGTAAAATGTCCTCGCTTCAATTAAAGGTACAGCAGCTCTTAATTTTACTGCGCAGGCTCAGTGGGTGAGGGTTTTCAAGTGGAGGTGGGTATCCTGACCTCTAGAGGAATGGTTTTCAGATTATAATTAGTCAAATTCACCTAAAGGGCACATTTCCTGTGGTATAGCCAAGTTTAGGCAATCAGCCCACTAAAGTTTCTGGTACCTGGTTTTTGGTCCGATTGTTCCTTCTATCCCATTGTATTGTCAAGAATGATTTACAAAGTTAAATCATAGAGGTTTAGATATCATGAACACATTAAGCCATGTAGGCTGAGAGAGGGCACCAGCTATACCTACCAGTAGCTGGTAGTGTTACCTGAAACAAAAGCTCTCAAAACCAGAAGCAGTTTAGAGAGGAGATATTGCTTTATTTGATGTCGGGTGCTAGGTGGAAATCCACAAATCTAGCACACCCTACCGGGGACATTCACCCATGGTATTTATACACAAAAGACTCTCATTATTCTGCCTATCTAATACATAACTCCACCTAGTCTTACGTATTCATTAGGATGACTGAATAGCCTTTCTGCACGTGTATTCAATTTTGCAGTTTCTGCAAAACACTTCTGCACTGGTGTGAGCTCCTCGGTGGTTGTTTGGTTAAGGATACCTTTCCCCATGTTATCCTTTTAAGGTATTGAGTCATCTCAGGGCAGTAAAAGTTTACTGTGAGTTTGCCAGCTTCTTGAGGATGATAAGGATGTTCCTTCAAGTAGCCACTGCTCTGTCCTAAACAGTGTAGGAGTACATATTTTGACATATGAGAGAACCTTGAAGTGATTAACTACTTCTTGGTATCCCATCCTTATCACTATCAGCTCAGCGACCAACTATTTTCTCACATAGTAAGAAGCTCAGCAATTAACTCATTTTAGTTAGCATATGCTTATAAACAAAGCAGAGGCCTGTCTTTGATAACAATAGCAGAGCTCATGGCTTGAGGTGCAGTATCTTACAGCTGGTTGTATGGAAATATAAGTCTTGCGAGCAGTGGAGTTGTAGCTGGACATCAGTTGCAATTGCCAGCTGGAACTGCTGCAGGGTGGTGGGGAACAGAGCATGTGGGAAAGCTGGTTCTCCCAGGGAAGCAGGAAAAGCAGGTCGTGTGTACTGCTAACACCACCTGGATCTTCTAGGACAGTCACTGTTTCCTTTCACCTCTTCCTGCATTTTGTTTGGTTTTTTCTAAGCTTTCTTCCCTAAAATACTTGAGTCATTCTATCAGTTTCTCCTGCTGGATAGCACATACATGGCTAGAATTGTTCACTGAAAACTAAGCACTAGTTAAACACTGTTAAAGAGAAAATAGATTACCTAACCCTGCAGATCGCCCAAGGCTCCCACTAGTCTTGTTTCAGATCAGCAGCTTTCTGAGAAGAGTGTCGTGATAATTTGTATCTTAAATTATTTTTTTCCTGTGCCCGTACAGGATTTACCTTGCTCCTCGCGTCAGGTTCCTACACTCTTGCCTTAGTAAGAGAATTGCTGGTCTCCACAGCGGCTGTGTTGCTTGTGCTCTTGTAATGCCCAAGCACAATCCAAACCGGCATTGCTGCTGCTGTAAAAATCACATTTCTGACAATAACTGATTTCTTCTGTTCCTCAGTTACAGTTTGCAGGAGTTAGCAATAAAAAGTTTGTTCAACAAAACCAGGCAAAATAAATGGTTAAGAGAAAAGGCTTTTTAAGCCCAAAGAGAGAGGAGAACACAAAAGGTGTGGAAGCTTCACTTGTATAGAAATGTGATTCATGCTATAGAAACAATCACTTTCATTTGCGGGACAGGAATGAACTTGCAGGTGAAATAGTTGAGATCTGTAGGTGTGGCTCGTGAAAGGAGGAGGGAAAAGTTCCATTGCTTTGGCAGAGCTGTATGGTTTTTTATATATATAAATATATAAACCGTGACTGCAAGAAACACCTGAAACAAGACGACTCTGAATTTTTTGGCTGCTTGTGAAGTCAGAACAGGTGAAAAAAACCCCGACATTCTTATGTATGTATGGGGTAGATGCGGGGGCGGGGAGGGGGGATATGTGGTATGTGTATATTGAGGTAAAACACAGTGGTTTTGGGCTATGTCCTGAGACAATTTTGGATGTTTAGAACGTGGCATCCTTCTTCCTTTTGGGGAAGTATGGAGTTAGCATTTAAGTCGTAGGTGGTTTCACTGGGGGGAGGCGGAGAATTAATTCTCTTTTCTACTACAGAAAACACTTCCTGAAGATTCAGTGGGGAAATTCTGAAAAGCTAGTATCTTTGTAGCTAGTTTGGGATTTTAGCAGTATATGATTAACATGGTTTTTTTTAGAACTTTACACATTTGGTTTTCTTGTTTGCTTGTTGGTAAAACTTGAAATCCTCAGGCATTTCCACTCCTTGTTAAGTGTGTATGTCCTTGAAATTTGCTGTTGTTAAGTTACCTTGAAAAGGAATTAATCAGAATCATTTTTACTAAGGAATAAATAACTTTTGCCTTACAGCATGAGAAGAATATTTACAGGGTTAGGAGAATATCACAATACGCTGCTCTCCGAATGGTTCACAGAGGAAAGTTCACTGAGCAGAGATCAATCCTGACGCCTGTGTGCTGGGGGAGTGCTCCAAACAGTGTTCAGATCGATAGCAAAGTTCCAAGGTGATTCAGGGTGTAGTACATGTGGTTTGGTCGCTGACTAATAGAAGAAAAAGAAAGCATGTGTTTGATGTTTGTTTAATATAGTGGCCAAAGCAAGTGCAGCGTTGTCCCTCCTGGTATCTGAGCTGCAGTGCTTGACTTCTCTGTATGTCTTGGAAGATGCATTTTAGTGCTTTGCCTTGCTCTCAGAAACCCTGTCTGAGCTTCTGCTGCCCACTTGAGCCTGTGGTGGTTCTTTATGAAATAAGTGTTCTGCAAACTAGAACGTCAGTAACGGACATAACTACGGTGATCTTAATTCTAGTTGCATGCTGTCTGTGTAAATAATTTTGTATTGATATTTCACTACAAAGCCTTAGGGTGTAATTTCTTGGTTGTTCCACTTAGGTCTGTAACAACCAGGAAAAGCATGTTTCTTCAGTTCTTTGCAGTGTGATTCTATCAACATACATATACTTTATGCCTTTAAGATCCCAGACCTCCTGAAAAGAAGACTGACCAGAGCCTGCACTCCTCATGTTTTCCTACAGAACATTTTTCTCAACATGCTACGATGGCACGATCCAAAGCTAAGATTTATGCTGAACAGGAAAATTTTCAGCTAACTAGTTAATAGTTCTGTATTTCAGTACGGTGTTATGGAGTACAGCTAGAAGAGGTGAGGCAGGCTGCACTGTCCAGGCTTCACTTGATGCAGCCCCCAAAGGCATCACAGAGGTACTGTTGGAACCATGTTACTCTCAGAGCCAAACTGCCAGGCTGTCTATTAAACATGACAGATCACCCGTTAAGGGAAATTTAGCATTGACTGCAGTTTCTGAAATTCAAACATCAAGCACAATATATTGTATTAATCAAGTTGGAAGTGATGGGCAAATGAGCAAAAAAATCTAATAAAAAATGAGGTACACCACTTGCCAAGGCAAGGAGGAAAAGAAGGCAGATACTGCCAATTGCTGCTGACATGGAACAAAAACATATATTGTGTTTGGTTTACTTTTGCATCACCTCTGTCTCAGGTATAATGTTTTGGTGCCCTTCTGTTGCTTTTTTCCCAAATTGAAAAGTGAGAATACATACAATAATCACACCAGCTTTGCAAAATAAAAAACATGCAAAAATCATTGGAACACAAGATTCGCATCCACCACAAATACAGTCATGCACACCAATCAAAATTATTCACTAGTATTAAAAGCCTGGCTAAACTTGTACTCTGTGTTTGTTAGGAATTGTACCAATAGCTGTCCTTTGGGGAGGGGAAAAGGACTAGAGGAAGCTCTTTAAACTCTTTTCAAGCTACTTGCTTCATGATGTAATTTCTCCACTGTGGTATGCTGTATTTTAGAGTAGCATGCCTGGGTGGAGGAAGAGTGTGGTCTATGAGTTACAATAAGATTGTAATTTTTTTCATTGTGCACAAGAGCTTCCAGTTCACTGTCATTTAGCTGACAAACCAGAAGATATGATGGGAGAACATCCTCCTCCTCCTTTGCATTCCTACCCTAGACTTCTATTCACACATTTTTGGAACATAACCTGATGCCCTTTCAATCTGGTGAAGAGTAAAATGTGAAAAGTTCTTTATATTTCTAATATTTGCAAATACAGGCAAATTTCCCACCTCAGAAAGTCAAATGTTGCAGTAATCAGAAACGTATCTTAGGAAATAGAAAAATCTGGCTTGACAAGGGGCATCTTAGATCCTTTTGGAAATGGCACTTGACTATTTTTCCTGAGTGTCCTATTCATAAATTATGAAGATCAATGTTCCCTAGCCCTTTAAGAATACTGAGGGTAGACACTTTCAATTCATTAAAAATAAACAGAAAATATCAATCTATGAAGGATTACATGTTAATAAGAGGACCTCAACCATTATGAAATGCATAGTATTACACAAGGACTTTAACACCAAAAGTCTGGGCCAAGACTATTGCAAACAAAAAACATGATAAGGCCTACAGTCCTTAATAAGCTGTAGAAAGGAGTAGAGTAAGTCTCTTACTGCGTTTAAACAGGTTTTTTCTCCTCCTTTTATGTTGTCAGTTTGACATAAGTCTACTAAGAACCAAAGAAGACATGAAGAGGCAGAAAATACCATCTCTTCTCATCTATTTATTTTACACGGCTGCTACACTTTGGGGTAGGTTTTAGCTTTATTGTTTATTTAAAATGATAAGACAATTATTACTAATTTTTTAATAGGGGGGAAATAATTCAAACGTTGCTTATTAATGGTGAAGAATCGATTTGGGGCAAGGAAGACACTCCTAAAGCAAAAGGTGACTGGAAGAGGGCTGCATGGGTGGCCATGGCCATTGAGCATGTTGAGCACGCAAGCTGTTACCTTCCAAATTTTCTGCTCTGCGGCTTGGCTGGTGGAGTGCATCATGTGACTGCTCAGCAGGCATTAGTTGTCAGTTTGTACTACAAATGGCTTGAAGTACATTGCTTGAATTTGCAGTGGGATGGCTGAGGAAAAGTCATCCGGACTACCCTGCCAGCTGAGCTGGAGAGGGCATCAAAATTTCTGAGAAGATGGCTGCAGGCAGACGCTGGCCGCCAGCCTAACAGGTTGTGCTGCCTACCAGAGCATTTTTTTGTCAGGGATAAGGAGGGGCAGAAATATATGTGCAGACTAGATTTAATTTAACTTATTCATTTTTACTTACGGGCTTTAGGTTTTACAGAACAAGAAACGGTAACAGGGCTGTTTTCCAAGGATTGTATCCTCCCATGTCTTTTCCCACCTGGGGATGATGAAGTAATTTACTGGAAGAAAGGGGACAAAAATGTGCACAGCTACTACTACCAGAGGGATCAGCTGGAAAGACAAGACCCAGATTACAGACACAGAACGCACCTTTTCCATGAGAACATTCCTGGTGGAAACGCCTCCTTGAAACTTAGTAACGTGACCTTGACTGATGAGGGCCCTTATAGTTGCTATGTGGGAACACAGCAAACTAAAAGAGAAGTGGAAGTCACGCTGCATGTAAGAGGTCAGTAAGACAACAAAAGTGCTTGGATCATGCCAGTGGAAATGGCATTACACCAACAGATTTTTCTCTTGTTATTTCTCACGTGAAATCAAAATCCTTCAACCCAGTTGAGCACCTTTTGGGCCTCATGGTGTTATCAAGCAATTAATTTGCTTTGGTGAAACATTGTAACATGAGTTGAAAAATTACAGTGCAACACTTCACGTCATAACCTAGTGCACTGTGATTTCTACGGGGTAATTAGGTAGTACTCTTGAGGTTTAAAACATTATGTGGCTTGTCAGAACAGTACAGACCCTAGCATTGCCAGTAAGTAATGCTATGTTTTCTTCTGAAATCAATCACAGATTAAATTTTGTTCTCATTTATGTTTATTCTTTCCAATGTTATTTCAAAAGACTAATCACTGCAAGGTAAAAAGGATTTTGAAAGTAGTAGGATTGATTTTTAATTTTTTTTTTTTTTTTTTAAATCTACAGTTTCCTCTTATTATGCCCTGGAATACCAAAGGACAGACACACAAAGGATGCTGAAGTGCTATGCCTTTCTCACTTATCCAGCACCACGTATATCTTGGGTACAAGGCAATACATCCATCCAAGAAACAGATCAGGAGGAAGCCAGGGATGGAGTTCTCTATTCTCTTAGAAGTGACCAGAGCATTACAAACACAGCTGATCCTTACTACTGTCATATTCATCTCCCTCATGAAGAGTGGTCTGCTGAATGGACGATGCAAGGTAGGAATGAATGGAAGTCTCTTCCTGCGTCGTTACTGAATGTCACAGCTGGCTTCAGAGCCAAATTAAATACAGTATTTCTGCAGTGGGGTGACATGGGTAAGGGATGAAGCAAAAGGATGTGCCTTTCTCTTTGAAACTCATCTGTTACAATTACAAGACAGCATAAGTGCAAGAACTAGGGATAAGAAGCTCACACTTGTGTAAGTTAGCTTTACTCTGAACGTTTTTTCCATATCAGTTTCAAGAGGTGCATAATAATGAAACTTTACACTCTATCAAGAAAAGAATGAACTCAAACAAAATAAATGAAAACCTTAGTGAACCTGTGGTTTATATGAGTGAGGGGAAAGTTTGCCTGCTGTTCTGGATGTATATGCTCCTTACTCAGTCCATCCCCCATCTTTAGCAAGAGAGTTTTCAGTACTGTTTGATGCTTTTGTTGTACTTCACTTCTCTTGTACTGGGTTGAGTGCTGGGAGTGCATGGGAGTGGAGAGCAGGAAGCTGACATTTGAACAAACAGCAGCTCATTTTGTCAGTTAAGGAAAAATGGGGCTACGAAATTTCAAGTCTCCATTTTTTCCTCCTCCTGAATTGCATTAGAAAGTCAGCTCAAGTAATTAACTGGTACTCTTCAACCTCTCCTGTTTCTTAAGAAATACTTTTTAATTGGATCAAGAGCAATGCAAGAGCAATTCCCTTGTGGGATGTGCATGGCTGCTTCCATCGCCCTGATTTCCCTCTAAAGAGTACCCAGACACTCTCAGTTCCTAATCCCCTGTATGTGCTTCAGAATAAGATTGGAGTTTCTAATTTACATATAGTATGGAAGGTTTCAAGAATGACATCATAGTAGGTAACAAGTACACTGTGTCTATTTTGTTAATCTGTCCTTCCGATCCACAAGAGAAAAAGGTACATTTCATTACACTTTTGTTTGCTTCCATCTATCCTCTCAGTGGAACATTTGGAAAATATACTGCTTTGCTTTTCCTTATATAATAGCAGTGTGGGGTACAGTGTCGTTTTGTTTTGTCCTCATGGTTTTCAACCCCACAACTCTGTTCATTCAGCCCCACACAGAGAAACCAAGCGTGGTTATACATGTCAAAACAACATACCAGTTTCCTCTCCAGCAGACTGCCAGCCACCACAGCTCAGCTTCCTCTGTTTTTCCTTCCTTTGCAGCAGATCCCTGCTGTCAAATTGATAGTTGTGCTATGATAATTATTTGTCTTATATGAGTATTTTATACATTAGCTCTGAGTTCCACTTACCTGCACTTTCCTTCCCTTTCCTTTTTTTCACAGCTATTTATTAATTGTAACTGTTCCGCACAGACAGGTAGAGTACTTAGGTCCACCATAGCTGAAAGCTATTTCTAACTAAATACAATCTTTTTATTCTTTTAATTAAATTATGTTGTAAGTTTCACCCTTTTGCTCTAAATGTGCAGGTATTCAGTTAGTTGCGTTTTCTCTCGGCTCCAAACATGGAATTTCATGCTACTTTACGCAGTGACTTAGACTATGTTGAATCACTTTTATTAATGAGCCCTCCCAATTAGAGGAGAAATAGGCACATGAAAACAAAATAATTTTCATAAGTATAACTAATACTAATTAGATATTTTTTTTAATGTAAGATAGGTTTGCTTTTAAAAACTTCAGATGCTTCTAGAAGCCTACTGTGATATTTGAATATGACATCAAAACAGTGAAATACGTTTTTATGTTTGTCCACAATAGTATTAAAAAAATCAGAGAATTTCTAAATAACCTTCACAGTCTTTTCCAATAAACTTGCAGAGGATTCTTCAATTATCTGTTTCAGACCAACTGTCTAACGTGGAAGGAAATAGCACTGCAATTCCCTGTGAATACAACAGTAACACTGCAAACACTGAAGGTTTCAGCGTTGTCTGGACATTTCACAGAAATGCAGTGAGTTCAGTCCTGGCCTCCTTCAATGGTACATCTCACTCTTACCAGCCTCGAGTCCAGATTAACCAAACTGACTTTTCACTGATGTTGCATGATCTTACTTCAAATGACAGTGGAGAATATCTGTGTAATATTTCAACACCTCACTACACAAAACTTACAGTGAGAACTTTGCAAGTTGGTAAGTTGCTACTCTTTCCATTTTGGAGGATGGGGACCAGTGAAGGGAATGCAGAGCCAAAGGGTCAATCAAAAATTAAAAATATTGAGAAAAATTATCTTGCGTAATAAGTACAGTGGGTAGAAGAGATATTTTATTATTTTTGTCCCAGAAAAAAAAAGTTACCTAAGATGTATTTATTTAAAGACTTGAAGTTTCTTTTTTTTTCAGTCAGCAGCTTGTGGCAAAGGTCTCAAAATTGGTGTCTGCCCTTAGTTGCCACCGACGGCTCTCAGCTGAGGGCATAGGGAAACCCTCAGTCATGTCCTAAATGCTCCACTAATAGCTGACACAGTAGGTCTTTAAAAGTAGCAGGGGGGTGAAGGGAATCCCAAAGATGTGGTATAAATTTGCCTGCAGAAGTAATCTTGTAGAGGAGGGTGCACAGTTGTTATTTTCAAAGCTTTAATTCTATACAGGAGGCCTTTTTTAGACCTGGGGATATATATGCTTATATGCATGTCTGCATTTTTATGAACTGTAGTAAATTTCCAGCTGTGAAGTCTTAGTTACAGTTATTCCGTTGTCTCCAGTTTCAAGCAGACTTACTGATTAACTTTTCTATCTGGTGAAAACTCCTACCAAAGGTTAAAAAAAATTTACTCCCACTTTCTAAACTAGTGCAAACGAATTACAGATTTGTTCAAAAATAGTGTGCTGTTTGGGATGCAGCCTCCTTAAATCCCAGTCCAAAGGGAGGAGGAAGAAAAACAATTCAAACGGTAGCACAAAGGCATTTTATGCCATTAAATACAACATAAAAGAGTGAAAACTAATATAAGGCACCTCATTTGTGGTTTTTGTTTATTTTTTTTAAGAAAGAAGAGAGCTTGAACGAAGTGAAAAAAAGAGGCAACATAGCAGAAAAGAGTCTAGAATAAGTGATATTAACTGCATATTCTTGTCTTCCTTTGTCCCCCCTTCACCATGATAGCTTAGTTTCAGTCTGAAAACTGGATGCAGGGTGTGTGTAAAGTGGCAGTGGCTATATGCAATCTGAAGGAGGGGAGTTAAAGAAAACAGTTAAGTCAGACAAACACGCTTCCTTGCAGCTTGAATTCCAGCATGCTCTTCCTTGTCCTGTAAACCTAATATTGTGCCTCTGAAGCAGAGACAGACCATTGAAAACCTCCAACGAGTTACACGCTTATGAGCACAAGTCCATCAGTCTCCCTGTATGTTTACTGGAGACGGACACATGCACCTATCCAGGCCAAATACGCTCTGGATCGTCCTCTACAAATGCCTTTCTCTAGCTGCTCTCTGCAGATGGATCTTACAATAGCCATAGGTGATACAAATCCCCTCTTTAGCGGCTAAATTACTGTGCCCCTCACAGAATTTTCCTACCTGTGAACCAGAAATACATTACACAGAACAGAGAAGACACTTACCAGAGAGATTAGCGTCTTTGTGGCAGTACAGGCTGAAAGCAGGTAAGCAGATAGAGACAGTAGGTCACAAGGGAACAAGCTAGATCAGTATGTTGGATAGGGGTCATAGCACAGCAGCTGCTCAACCATCAAAAGATTTCCAAGGGCCACTGAAAAGAAGACTTTGAAAGGGAAAAGTAAGATGAATTTGCAGTCATTTGGGAGGCCTTTGCCTGTGTGAAGAAAGGTTGCAGTTTAAAGCTGCTCTACCAGAGGAACAAAGATGTGAACATAGGTCGGCATGTGGGGACAGAGCCAAGTGAAAGGCAATGAGTAAATAAAATGCTCTGTTTTGGCAGTTCTCAGTTTTGAACTGTTTGCTAGACATCCTGAGGAAGTTTCCAGTGGTGTACAGATTTTTCAAATTCTTTGGATGAGACACAGCAGTGGAAAGGAAGCCTGAAGTAGAAAAATCATACTTAAAGGAATGAGTCCTCCAGGTCTGAGTGTTCTCATGTTGTTTAAACTGGCTGGAGTAATGAGATGGTTGGTGCCATGCAGAGGTTTCTGTTAGACGGGCTCTCATCTCCTGTGGAATCTTGTTACCACCCACCTGAGGATCTGCTGCTTCTTGTGGCCACCTGGATTGCATGGTTGCATCATGAAGTTGGGAAACATTTCAGATGAAAGTTGCAAAGGCTTCACAACAGAAATCATGTAATCTGTGATCCAGGCTGGGTTAACACTTACTGGGTTCTTCTGGAGATCAGCAGTACCGTTAATGGCACCAAGCACTGCACCTGGAGGCAGTGGTTACCATACTGGGCAGTTGATTGTTTTTAAATGGGACTCGTATTAAGAAGTAATCAAATCATATTACATGAGCATACATGGAACTTTTTATCAGCACAGTTAAGTAAAATAGCCTGCTTTCAGCTATTCACACTTAAGTCATTAAAGTGTCACTTTAAAGTCTTATAGTATGGGTCAAGTAACTTGAACATTGTGGTGTTAGTAACATCAAAGAGAAACTGAGACATTCTTCCAAAGTCATAGCTTTTAGATTATAAATAAGAGAAAAATCATAACTTTTGATATACTTATTGAACAATAGTGAACATTAATTTGTGATATAAAGCACTCCCATTAAACTTTTTGGAATTTGTATTTTTAAAGAACAATCAGGTAACCCCGGGCCCATTGTGCTAGGAGTGATCATTGCAGGAGTGATCATGGTAGTAGCAGTCTGTTTGTGCATCTGGTGCAAGGTATGTACAATCATTAGGGGATTTATTTTTCAAGGTAATATTAAGCTTAAATCCAGATCTTGAATGTTTTACCAAAACATAAATCTTATTTTTATGGGTTAAAGCATGCAAAAAAGACTGAAAATGTACGATTATAAATCTCAGCATAAATAAATTGTCCTCGTTCTTGCTGTTTTCTATGGCCAGATGGCTCTTGTTGGTACATCTGTGCAATAGTGTTTTGGTTGTAACCATGTTAATGTGACCTTCCCTTGACCAGATGCTCTCCTGTGCTCTGTAAAAGGATGAAAAAGTTGGTTACCTTTCACAAGTACTTTCTGATAACTTGCTTTAAAAGCAATCAAACTGATTGCTTTTATCTCACTTGTGTTTAAGACCCAAGAAAACCCAAACCAAAACATGAAGTAAGTCCCTCAAACAATGCACATACCTAGTCTTAATTAGGGCTCAAATTACTATTCCAATTATATCCAATGTCAAAGCTCACTGAAACTTCAGCGTGAAAAGTTATACTACTTGCTTTGCTTAGGAGGCTGTTTTAATTATATGGTCCCAGATCTGGTCTCTCTACACATCACTCCTATTTACTAGCGTACAGCTTCTTCAAGTGGATGTGTTTTATTCTTGTACATTTGTAATAGGCTGGCTCTGTCTTACAGTATTCTGTCTCCTTCCTCTGTATTTGTGGGAGTATCCTTAAAAAATGAACTTTAACTTATAGTCATTGGGGTATGTCTTTCTGTATCTGACAGTACAGCCCTATCCATGGACCATACCTTCAAACTCCCTGGGCCTTAAGATTTTGTCACAGCCTGAATTTGATAGGCTTCAGGAGAGGCTTTATGATGGTTACCATGAGGTTCAACAAGAACCCACCAGAAAACAGCTCAATCTTTTTTCACTTTTCTCTCACTCAGACATTCACTTGCATGCTTCTTATTAGTCAATATTAATGCTAACATGCTTTAAAGATGATAACATACTTTTGAGATATAGCAGTTTAGTTTAAAGAATTTAAGCAAGATCATTTATCTTGGGATCTGTTGAGACCTTCAACATATCATAAGAGGAAGTGGAACAGTTTACAGCTTAACTCAGGTTACATTGATGGAGGAGTAGATGGCAGAAACAGGAATGTTTCTGCACTGTTACGTGAATGTTTATTTTACTCAGCTAATGTTAAAATGGAAAACACTGATTATCTTTATAGTCAATGTGTCCTGTTCTGTTCCCATTAGGGGATTAATTTTACACATCAGTAGTTCTTACGAACACTTTTGTTTTCACTAGAAACGCAGAAGAAGAAGAAGAAGAAGAAGAAACAATTGAGCACCTTGACACACTGGAAGAAAATCCCTCTCTGCACACACAGATGCTCCTGAGATTGCTGCTGAAAAGAACAAAGAGTTCCTTCACCTCCCCTAATGAATTACACTAAGAGCCACGTAGAAACGTGATTA
The DNA here is from genome assembly GCA_025774025.1 of Xenus cinereus. Lineage (NCBI taxonomy): Eukaryota > Metazoa > Chordata > Aves > Charadriiformes > Scolopacidae > Xenus > Xenus cinereus. Next base: position 94,133,960 of record JAOXJK010000001.1, read on the forward strand.
TCTGAGCAACAGTAACAAACAACTGAACTGACAGGAAAAAAACCCAGACAAGTCAATTGACACTTGCATGTGAGGAGTCAGCATGAAAAAACTAGAACTTGAATATCCTAAAGGGACAATGAAAAAGCTTCCACAGAAGAAGATACAGTTTTGAGGGATTTTTTTTTTCAGTATGAGGGAAAGAGAGAGCTTACTGTTTTGCACTTCATTTACTATTTTAATTTCAAACAAAACCAACTTCCCTGTTTAAAAGTGGAGAAGAGCTAAGAGAACATCCTTTTCTGAGCCACAGGCAGTCATGATGGGACATGTCCCTCCACAGCATCTCCTATGTCTCTCCTGCAGCTGGTGAACAGAAGTCCTGGTGGTAGTAGTAGCTTCTAAACTGACTATTCATATGAAAAAGTTTACTTTCTGCTCTCCTACAAAACTCAAGGGCTGTCCCCCTGCACAGGTTTAATCTGTGCTACTTTAACAATCTGCACATGAAATACATGAGGCTGTGAAGCATGACTGGATTTGCACTTGGTTTTGATTTTGTCAGAGATCTGCCAATTAGGATTTGTTCCAACATAATGAAGTGGTCTGTTGGCAAATGTAATCTTTTATTCATCCCTGGGGCTTAGCAAATTAGAAATACAAAGAAATGAATGGAATACACTATACAGTCTCTTTGAATTTTCACTTGATGTTTATTTCTGTAAGTGCTTATTTTTTTCTACATCTGCTTTCAGTTGAGCCTGATTGTATCAAGCATCTTCTTATGTCTGTCAGCTCGGACTGTACTTACTCCTCTTCATGAACCTGAAATGCAATTGAGAGCGTAAACAACTGTTAAAAATGGAAGCATTGACGGAGTTTTAGAGTAAGTTCACAAGTAAATGACAAAAGCTTCTCTTCACTACTTCTTCTGCTCCCTGGTGTTACCAGTTTGTATCTGAAATAGACTAGCACCAATCTAGCCAACCTTTGCCACCTTACTTCAGCTAACAATGCAGGTTTCTTGTCCTTGTGCTAGAGAATAAATCCCTTTGATAGCAGGTGACTTTTATACAACCGTGTTTCAATAGACGGTGGTCATTTTGAATCGCACACACTTCCCAGAGTTTCCAGGAACATGGTACTAGTAGACAAGGTATTTCTAACGCTACATAATTAAAGTAGTATCTCCAGTGCCTTTCTCTCCACAAAGGAATGTGTCATGACTTTTGGTACAACACACGCTGCCTGGTCATGTTTCCTGGCAGCTGCTGCCATTACCAGCACAAGTTCCTTTTTGTGGAGATGACCCCTCTGCAGGTAGTGTTGAGCTCATCTTTTGACAGCACGCTACTCTGCTTAAGCCAAAGTTGGATTTGGTGTTAGCAAACTAGCACCTGACTAATAAAAACAAGCATCCACTTTTCTATTTGAGGCAGAAAGAGGGTACTTGTAAGATACAGGGAATAAACAGCACTCTTAACAGTATTTTAAAAATGAATTACTCTCATGGTTTACCTATTTCAGTTGCTGTGTGATGCCATGGCTTTGTGAACTTATATGAGTTTTTAATTTCTTTTGTAGGGTTGGAATAATTTAATGAAAAAAATGCAGAAATATTTTACTCTTAAAAGCTGCAAAACTTTTTCTGAGCTTCAGTTACAGTACTGCTGCCATCATACATGTGAGAGACCAGATCTTCATGCAGTTTTAATGTAGCTCTGCTGTAGTCAGTGGAGTTACAGCCATTTATATCAGTCAAAGGTGACTTTATTAGTCCAATACAAAAGCAGAAACTGGAGTGTTTCCTCCCACAGAATGGTGAATACAGATGAGAGAAGGAAGGTGTTGGGATCAAGTGTGATAAAAACAACAAAATTATACAGAAAGGTGGTTTTTTTCCGTTTTCATGACTCAGGAACTTCACCGCCATAAAACTTAATTGGCATTAAGCACAGCAGTTTATGTTTAACTTGCAAATGAAATAGATAAAGCAATGACCCAGCTCCTCTTCCTATCATTCCTACAAGTAACAACCCCAATCTTACTTGCCCTGGTTGCCACAAGGCAAGCATAGATAAGCGAAGGTTTGCTTTCAGTTACAGACTAGGGTCTTAGACACCTTTTAGTTTCATCAATATTATTCTACTACCATTCTGCTCAAGTGCAAAACACCCCAAATGTATTTCTAACGACTTCCCTGCACCTAAGTGACTAATTACTAATATTTTCTTTCTACCCAGCTGTTCAGATCAATGCAAGATCATTGAAAGAGCAATGTTAAAATACCTGGCAATCTGCTAATGCAGTAAACCCAAGGCTGTATTACATACATAGAAATCTACAACATCAGAGGGAGAAAAAGATAGAGCTTTTTAATATCCCTTGGAAAAAAAAAAACCAAAATCACCAGTTCTGGAAACTTCTGGATGATGAACACAAAAGTTAAATCACAACATCAAGAGGACAGAGAATTCATTTTGCCTAAACATCAGATGGCTGTCCTAAAGACTTACCTGAATGTTAAACTAAAGAGTAGATTAAAACTAAAAAATGTAGTAAACAAGAATTTATTCTAGTCCACGCTACTTTAAGTGATGTAACAGTTCTTCCTGCACACATAGCATCCACTACTGTGTATGAAACAGTCACATTACCCCTTATGGTATAGCCATACCTTTTTCATGCCAATATCTCTTGACTTGCTCCTCAGCTTATTAACTTGAGATTCAGCTATTTCAGCCCGTTCTTCAGCATCATCCAGATCATGTTGCTGTTTTCTGTACTTCGAAAGGTACAGGTTGGCTTGAGCTTCCTGGTGAGAGAAAACAGTGCAGCTGATTTCCTCCTGTCCACGTGAAACAAAGCTTTCCATTTCAAGTGGGATGGCAAGTGCTCAGCAAGACTAGTTGACGCCTGTATGGAAACCAATTGCCTCCTGGAGAATTAAGATTGTTGTTTGTTACAAAGTTGATGTTTCCAGTGGCACTCTCCATGTTAGGTGAGTTGGGAGGTTATCAACACGCTGCCTGAGGGACTGGGAGAAAAAAGTCTTTCCTGTTCCTTCCTTTCCCCCCTTCCCTTGCAAATTATTCTTCAGTCTTAAGATAAAATTGAATACCTTTTCTTAAATACCATCCATACATATGATACATATTTTATATAAATACATTTATATGTACAGGGTTTTACACACTGAAAATGTGTATTTCTACTAAAAGATTCTGTGGATTAAAGATTGTGGGTTTAGGACAATACATTTCTCAAAGCTAAAAGAACCCAAATAGTTACTTACAG
>JAOXJK010000001.1:94137335-94160473 GCA_025774025.1 Xenus cinereus
ATACCATCCATACATATGATACATATTTTATATAAATACATTTATATGTACAGGGTTTATATGAATATAAGTATTAATACACACTGAAAATGTGTATTTCTACTAAAAGATTCTGTGGATTAAAGATTGTGGGTTTAAGACAATACATTTCTCAAAGCTAAAAGAACCCAAATAGTCACTTACAGCTTCTTCTGCTTGGTGCTTGTAGCTCTTCACTTTTAATTGTAGCTTGTCAATCAGATCCTGCATCCTGGCCAGATTCTTCTTATCTTCCTCTGACTGCATCAAAACACCATTAATTGGGTTGACAGTGTAAAAAAGCCTAAAGCATCTTCCACAATGAAATAGGTATGGCTGCCATATATATAATATTAAAAACATGTAGTTCAAAATACAAACAAGCCATATCGTGATCATCCCAAGTATAGATGAGGAAACATCTTTAATCAGTCTATAGAAGTATGTAAGCCTGGAGGCTGAGGACTAAAAGACAGTACCCTCCCCATTCATATGTATGTAAATACAGATATATATAAACACGGATATATATGCTCACACACTTACAGAGGTAGACACATACATACACACAGAGTTCCTCACTCAGGGATGAGGAGCACTCTTATTATTTAGTGAAACAGACTTATGGGCAGGCCTAAAGATATGTAATTTGCATATTGTAAAGTCTGGTTTGGAGGCATTTTTGGTAAGAGGAGCCAGGTTTAAGCTGTCACAGTCCATAAGCAGAAGGACAACAACCTTCAGCCTCTCTCTGTTTTACTCTCAGTAAAACAACGGGTAGGAGGCTAAATGATCTCCTGAAGCAGAAGGATGGGATTATCTTAAGAATGCTGTTGAAAGCAAAAGGATCAGTGCTCTGTGCTGAAACCTTTTTCGGCAGGCAAGCAGCGACAGCAGCCACCTTCAGGAAACCTGTGGGAGGCTCAAGGGTAGACCTGGCTGCTCAGCGATAGGTGAGAGAGCCCTGGGACTGGGCAACGCTACACTGAATGATGAATTAGAGTCAACCTATTCCTTCTGGCTTTTTTAGCAACATCAGCACAGATGAGAGACAGCTGGGCTCGCTCTTCTCTTGCAGTGTGAATAGTCATCTAATCCCGCTCCATATTAATACTGCACTAAAACTGTCCAAATCCCAGCAACAGAGGCTTTCTAACATTATTCACAGTGAGTCAGGCAAAATGATGGTAGCCTTAGGGACAAGTTCCTCCTATCCCAAAAGCTTCCTGGGTAATATGCCATCCTTCATCCTTCACTGAAACACTGAGGCAACTTCAGACACTGTTTGGGAGAACTCATTTCTTTCCAGTGACCTAGTGTTTACTTGAGTCCTCAGCGTACCTGGTAAGTCAGCTCTTTGATGCGTCTCTCAAACTTGCGGGCTCCTTTTTGGGCATCTGAATTGCGGCGGAGTTCAGTCTCAAGTTCATTCTCCAGCTCACGAACCTGCAAAACAAGGAAAAGCCCTTGCCATTATGCTACATATATATATAAAGCAGCAAATAATTTAGGTGACAGTTCAAGAAACGCTCATTTTCTCAGCATCTCCAGAGTGTTGAATTTCAGGAAGAGATCAAAATGTAACCTTTCCATTCTGCTTTTTCATAAATGTATTTAAGCTGCACCAGCAAAGACACAGATACATGCAAAGGTCAAAAAAGTTTAACTGAAGCAAGCATTGCAGAGACTTCTGGTTTTAGATGTTGTGTCTTTTTTTTGGTTTTCCTGGTGTTTTTTTTTTTTTTCAATCAAGGGCTTGTCATCTGCTGTGCTACAACAGCTCATTGTAACTGCATGCCTCCACTCTGCACTTTGTGAAACAGAGGAAAGCGATCATAGTATCCCTTATTGGCCTCCGTGAACTTACCAAGCAGTGCTAGGGCAACTACTTGGTCTCAGTTCTACAAGGCAGGAGACAGGTGTCCATAGTTTGATCACAAACTTACCCTGGATTCCAGTTTCTGGATCTGCTTCTTGCCGCCTTTCAGGGCTATTTGTTCTGCTTCATCCAGTCGCTTTTGGAGATCTTTAATGGTTTGCTCCATATTCTTCTTCATTCTCTCCAAGTGAGCACTAGTATCTTGCTCCTTTTTGAGCTCCTCGGCCATCATTGCTGCCTGAAAAACAACCACATTTTACAGTAGCTCTCTTATACTATTTAGTTATGTCTCAGAAGAAATAATGGGAGATTGATCTTGGATTATCCATTACTTGGATCATTCATTGTATCCAAAGCTCCAGAGAATATCTTGTATGTGCACATCTTGCCTGGACAGAGAAAACACAAAGACAGAATACCCTTGGAGTCCCTTTTTCCCTCCATATTCTAATGCTGTGATTTACGATTTTTCCCCCCACCTTTTTTTTCTTTTCTTTTAGTATCTGTGTTGTATGTCCTCATTTATAAAGCCTACAAATAAGCCTGGGCCATTCACTAGAGACATTTTATCTAGAACTTGTTAAAAATCTGGTGTTTGGAGCTCTGGCAGGTAGTAGATTAAAACATCTGGCAGGCAAATCTCCCTGCACAGCCATAGGTGAGAACTGCCTGAGCAGCTGTTAACAGCTGAGCAGTTTCTGCAGTCTGTGCTGGGATGGGAAGCTCAGTTTCAACATCTGACATAGTCCCTGGCCGTTCTGTAAGACATGGTAACAGGGGTGCCAATTAGCTCATTCCTGCTTCAGCGTTTGTCCCTGCCACCAAGAGCCATTTACAGACATTGTACCCGTCACTGAACAGCCATTGGAAGACAGCAGTCATTGCAATCCAGGCTGGAGCTGAATCAAGGATGCTCAGCATCTTCTCGCTGGCAGGCAGTAATAGCACTGTCAGCTGAGAAGCAGGAAAGACCATGGTACAGGAATAGCTTTGTTCAGACACTCCAGACATGTAACTCACAGACGCCTGCAGTTTTAGCTTTCATTTTGTCTGTTGGTATGGTGTGAGACATCAGCTGAACTCTGAAGACATGAATTTCTCCAGGTTTGTGGGAAATGAGACTATACCTGCCCAGATTGTGTCTTCCCTAGAGGAAGAATTCACTCCATCTCTCCTCCGGGGATTTTAGGTCTCGTGTTTTTCCAATAGGCACCTAGTTTTAGAGTACCTCATTTGGTATGCGGGAATTTTATTTCTCACATCAGATTCTATGTACGTCAGGAGACCAGTTAGCGCTAGTTCAGTGTAAACTGGTTTAGCCTATCCAGGTGTGCGATTTCCCTGATTCAAAGATTACATGACCTGAGACTTTAAGGATCAGTGGAGACCACATTCTTGGGGCAAAAATCCCCAAACAAAACCACCAAACCCCAAACATCAGGAAGAAGTTCTTCCTCTCTTCTTAACTCTAGCCTGTTTTATTTTGTGGTTTCATCAGTTACCTTCAGATAACTGTGGAGTGCTTTGGATGTATGAGCTTTGTAGCAAGCACAGAAACGGTGACTCAGGAGTCACTTACTTGGTTGTTCTAAGACATTGTGGTACTGAAAAGAAGTGAGCAAGGACCCAGCCTACTTACATCTGTGATGGCTTTCTTGGCTTTTTCCTCTGCATTCCGGCACTCCTGGATTGATTCCTCCACTTCATTCTGCATCTGGGAAATGTCACCCTCCAACTTCTTCTTTTGATTGATCAGGCTTGTGTTCTTTTATTAAGTTTTCCCCAAAGGAACAGTGGAAAAGGAGGAATAGTGATGATTAGAGACATAACTTCTCTAAATACCATAGCACACCAAGGCTTACTGATTTTTGCATCCTCTGTGTTACAGCAGTATTTGGGACGGGAGACCCAACTATGTGGTAAGGAGTGGCCTTTACTGTGTAGCTTAGCTTCAGACTGAGGAAATATTGAAAATACTCTCAAAGCTGTAAATACTCAGCTTTTTATTCAGATAAAGCAATAAGCCAGAGGTTGAAATAGAAGAATGAATAAGGCAGTTCATCTTGGAAAACTAATGATCCACAATAGGTTAGTCAGAGGTGATTAAAACAGAAGCCCCGTGTCATCAATGGGCTGGAGGAAACATTGCAAAACATTGCCAGCCTGTAGCACATTTTCATTTCCTTCTGACCATTATTTGTTGAAGAGAAGCTTTGGTTTTGCAGCAAAAATGCTGGTTCGTCAGGATATGCCCCTCCAAGACCATGCAAAAAATGCAGAGTCCATCGTGACAAAGTCCAAAGGCCTATCACAATGAAGACCTGTGATATGGTGGAGAGCACTTCGCTGCAGGGTAGTTTCCTGCCCTGCACAATACACCTGCTGTTAGAACCCAGCCTCTGCAGTTTTTATTGCTGAGAAACGTCAGCGCCCTGCACAAAAACATGACCTTTGTCACTTATCCAAAGGAATGACTCACTATCCCAGCCGTGGCTTAACTAAAGCAGAAAACTGGTTTTACAGCATGGAAGAAGGAAAAAACTAAAGTTTACTCTTGCTATCTTCCATCATTGCTCTTTCTGGAAACCGTTTAAAGCAGTTGACTGAATCATCAATTCCAGCTAACTGGATGGGAGTGAGGTGGCATATCTACAGAATGACTTACTTCCTCCCCCTCATTTTCTCCCTTGAAGGAGGGGAAGGTGTGTCTGCCTTATGACAACATGGAGAAAGAGTGTCACTGCTTAATAGACAAAGCTCAGCTTAACCCAGTGAGAGAGAGAGCACAGAAAAAGCCAACCTGAGTGTGAAGCAAGTTCACACGTTCGGTGGCTTCCAGCAGCTCATGCTCTGCCAGCTTCCTCGCCCTTTCAGTCTGGTCCAGCAAAGCCCTCAGCTCATCCAGCTCCGACTGGAGAAGATTGTTCCTCCTGTCAGAGACCGCCAGCTGCTCCTTCAGATCTTCATTAACGTGTCCTGAGTCATCCAGCTGCACCTGAAGCTCCTATAACAAAACAGACATTAGGCTTTTTACCAATGCAGCTCCATTTCAAGCTGCTCTGCTTACATAAAAGGACCCCAGACGGCAGAGGTTGCATGGGGGACACCTCAAGAATTTCAGGGCATCTTTATTGGAGAAAGCCTTCCTCCACACTGTAAGCTGAACACCTTTGTGGTATGCGGTGCAACAGGGGAAAACCTGTGTGTTCAGATCTGTCAGAGCTCATGGTTCTGCCCAAGGCAGGACTAGCTGCTTAGGCGTGGGAGAGGCGATGACTTAAAAGGTGTCTTAGCAAAGCACTTTTCTTTCTTTTTTTTTTTTTAAGCTATTATAAATGTTGACACAAACAACAAAGCTGAATATACACATACTCCCTGTACTCCAGCCAACTGACTTGCTCTTCACTTTTAAAGGACTTGCAAGCTCACAAGAAAATCACAGATTTTCAGTTCCTCATGCTGTAGCTCTCTGCCCCCTTCAGGGAGCTGTAGCCAGCAAGGGTTTTATGACTGGATCCCATCCAGCTTGTGTGCAAGTCTTGGAAGAAATCTCTATTTCAGTATTCTTTTATGCCAGACGTGATCACTAAGGGCTTTCCCTGGTCATCCTTGAGAGTAACTTCTCTCTTAATTACCATCACCATGCTGTTTTGCTCTGTGCTAATGAAACCCAGTCCCCGCGTACCAATGGGTGCTTGGGACCACCAGCTCTCAGAGTACCTTTATTTGTGTCTGCAAGACACGTGTTGACTTTGTTGCTTCTGCAGCATGCCTGTTAGCATGGCTGAGCTGGATTTCCATCTCGTTGAGGTCCCCTTCCATCTTCTTCTTCAGACGGATGGCCTCATTTCTGCTCCGGGCTTCAGAATCAAGGGTGGACTGCAGCGAATCTATGGCGCGTTGCTGATTTCTCCTGAGAAGGACGTGAGACGTCAATAGAGTCATTTGCCTTTGTGCACAGGAACATAGAACTAAAGGCAACACTACTTCCCTTTCTGAAAGTGTCTCATTTCCAGAAGTAGTATATTTCTGAATGACACAAGTAGCACAGCTTTCTAGTGCCTCACTGCCATCTAACTGGCTGGTGTGCTTCATGCCCTCAGCTAACTCCTGATCTGTAAGTCCCTATAGCATCCTTCTCCTGCATTTCCTTTGGCAACACTGGAGCAAGTTCTCTCGGATCCCTTGAAAACTCAAGCAAGTACAGGTTGGAACCTAACAAGAAGCACTTCAAGCTCAGCAGTAACTCACCAAGATATTTACTGAAGCGTTTACTGGGATGTTTTACATCTCGGCCGTTTTATGAAGGTATTAGTGGAGATTAATCAAACTGAAGGTAGGCAGCTGCATTCTAAACTAACTACTCTAGACACTCTTTACAGTAAATGGCATGTGTAAGCTACAATTTATTGTCTTAGAGTAGATGTTGAAAAACATTTTTTATGCTAATTATAAGGGGAATAATTCAGGAATAGAAATCTGTGTTATGGCCATCTAAAGTCAGAAAAGATTAAGCCCACACAATTAACAGCATCGTCACCCTGTGAAAGGCATCTTAGCGTCAATTTAAAGATGGCAAAACAGGTATATACACAGATGCTTAATTTTCTTGACTATAACAGTCAAATCCTACAATGAAAGATTTGCTCTCTTTCAACCGGAAGGTAACTCAGAGTACAGAATATGACTCACACAAGGAAACATATATCTGGCCAAGTTTTGCTGAATGTGTAGGAGTTCTGGGAAATCACCAAGTCAACAAGGAAAACCTTGAGGGCCTTATTGCTTCAGCAAGATACTGAACTGTGCCCCAGACTCCCAGGGAACACCACAGCATGACTGCTAAACAACTTAGCAGCAAAACAGTCATAACAAAGCTGTGGCAGAAGACATGGATTAGGATAGTTTGTCCTGAGATCTCTGTAGTCCAGGCATGTGCAGGATATCAGAAGATAGTATCTGAAAGGGCTGAAGCATTATTTGTTTTTGAAACAATTAAAATATCAATCCTTGCATCTACATTCGCCAAAGTAAGCGTTGGACTTCCCCTTCCCTACACTTTACCCTACCAAGAAACAATGACATAGGTCTTGGATTAATAGTGCTGCAACACTGACTCATTTTAGACCGGATTTTCTGAAGAACTGCATACACACATTGCTGAAAATCTGGCCCAGTGTAGTATCATTTTAAGAGTGTAAGTCTTCAGATTAGACTTTGTGCTGGGTGGGAGAGGAGACACAAAGGACCTCATCCTCCTGTCATTTAATTGCTTTCCATTTTTCCTGTTTATTCCTTTCACCTGCAAGCTCTTCTTCTTTAAAAAGAAGAAGACTAGTTGCTGATAGTCGGACTTTCTGTACCTCAGCAATTCTCACTGCTTACTCAAACGGTGTACACATAACAGCGAGCTCCTCACATCCTCCCACAATCAGTGTAGCTATCGCTGCATAAATTAACTAAATGCAGAGGTAAAGATCGTCTTCAGATAACACAGGTTTGAGCACTGCTGAGGTAGTACTGCTGATTTTGCCTGTGGTTCCCCTTGTGAGGGCAGCCATCCTAGAGGATTAGAAGAAGACAGCTCACTAGACCTACTTGTCTCCATACTGTAAACACATAGACTCAGCACCCTTTGGTCTGCTACAACTTTGGTTATGCCAGTCAGTTGTGTTATGGCTGCTGTGTGATATATATGATAGACTTATGCATATGCTGGCAGAGGCTGAACTGACAGGAATATTTGAAGTAAAAAATAGTAAGGTGGTAGGACTACCCTTTGGCAAATAATCAGGGCTGTCTTGGTTTCTAGTATGGACAGTATCTGCTTGTCCTGGTATTACTATCTGTGGTGTATTTGACTGGCTTGGGTCTTGAGAATTTTTCTGGTCTTTTGAGATTTTCCCCTTAAAAAACATGCTGCTTCCTGCACAGTACCTTATATTTTCCATTTCTTCCTCCTTTTCTGTCAGTTTCCTTTCAAACTCTGCTTTAAGCTGAGAAAGTTCAAGCTGAAAACGAAGGGTCTTACTTTCTTCATGCTCCAAAGCTCCCTGAAATAGAAAGCACCAAAGCTTGCAGTCCAGGAGTCCCTGTTTGTTTCTTTTTTCAAACCACAAACTGCTGCACAATGATCCCTTCACACTTTTCTTCCCATTCCCAATAGCACTGCTTCCTCCCTGCCTCTCCCTCTAGTCAAGGACATGAGTGGCTTACGTAGCAAAACAATGCATTTATTTGCCTTCTAATGCAACTTGGCAGCTGGAAAACTCAGCAGCAAGCTCCTCAGAGGACAAATTGTCAAACAGGCCACAGCTTAAAAAAAAAATAATACCTTAGTCCCTGTCTGTGTGGTTTTGATATCAACAGACATTCCTCGCTCTGCACTCCTGGAAATTCACCCACTTTCAGACATCCTCTGGAAATTCATGGGCTTGTAAGAGATAGCAAAAGCTAACGCAGGATTATTGTTGGGAGGGTGAAGGGGTCCACACTTTCCCCAGCTCACAGAGACCTCTCCAAATCATGAAGTGTTGAAAGCCTCCCAATTATACAACCTTATTAGGCAAAATTACTTGAAGGAAAGAAATAACAGACATCAGCTCTATATGAAAAAATGTAAAAATACTGTGTCCGCTCTTTCCAATTAACATGAAGACAAGTCTATGAAACAAGGCAGATTTGTTCCTATGTCTTTGCTCTTACATTTCCCTCATATATGGAAGTCAAGAACTAAGCTGACAACAGCCCATAGTGAAATAACAGGGCCTCTGAGTTCCAGGCTCAGTGGCGTTCTTTCTCCTTGTTGCTCACATCAAACAGGGAAGGAAAAAACAGAATTGAACACCATATATTTTGGAAGTGCTCTCTGAAGAGTGGAATTGTACAGGCTTAGCTATGCTTCTTGTGGGAGATGATGGAAACAGCATGGAGGTTCTGAAGACAAAGCTGTACAAAATCCTTGCTAATCTCTGGCCATCATGCAGCAGCTACAGGTCAGTCCAACACACATGTCATGCCAAGGAGTCACAATGTATAAAAGGGAACAGTACACAGAAGTACGGTGCCACCAGTCGTGCCTGCCAGCGACCCAAATTCACAAGGAAGGGAGAAAATCTGCGTTAAACCATTTCTTTCACAATTAAAATAAGATACATCACCACTTTACTTTCGTTAGCTCCTAATATCACTGAGCTTTAGGAAGCCATTCCACACACAGTCCAGGAAAGTAAAGTGTGCCCCTTAGATCCCACAAGTACTGATGTATTCTTTCTAGCACGAGAAGTTTACTGACAGCATGTAATCACTCTCCACATCTCAGAGCTGTGGAAGGAAGGCATGCTCTTCCCTCTGCTCTGATCATGACACCTGTTTATTTGGCTGTGAAATCCCTGCAAAGTATAAAGCATCCTGTAACAGACAAAAGAAGTTGCACGGCATTTAAGGTGTTAACAGATCCGTGTCACTGGGTGATGTTCGTTTTAGCAGATACTATTTGGAGTACAATTCAAAAGAAATGCAGCCTTCACTAAAAATCCCTTGCTATGTGCTGTGTTGCTTCTAGCCAGCAACGCCTACAAGCCTTCTTAGCTCTGCAATTCACCACACTTTCAAAAAAACTGACAACCAAACCCTTTAAGTGAATAATCAGGATTTACAGTTGGCTTGTTCCGTATTGTTGATTTGTTTCTGGAAACTGGGATGAGGCACCCCTCTTGGGTACATGCATACTTGTCACTGTAGAAATTAATGCAGTGATACTGAATGTCTTTGCCAAACTCCTATCGGGAGTCAAAGATTTTCTAAGCGGCCTGTTTTCATTTGGTTTCTGAGACTGCTACCATTTTTTTTTACTCAGGTTGCAATATCCAACACAATATCTGAGACCTTATACAATTTAAAGTCATCACAACATTTGTTTTCTCTTATTCTCAAAACCAGGAAATGGTGAATTTGCTGTTAGAAACTAGACCCTAGAAATATCTGATAATGCTCAGCATAATGCTCAGAAGTTCCTGTTTCCTGTAAGGAAAAGTGAGCTAGGGCTGGATTTTCAGGAGGTGGGCAGAAGATTTCTGAGCTTCCTGAAAGGAAAAAAGCCAAACTCAACAATAAAAACCCCAAACCTACAAGGCACCTCCTTTGAAAGGGCCTCCACTGATGATCTTAGACCTAACATCTCCAAAAGTCACCACTCAGTCTTGGAAACACTGGCTGGCAAGGCCGGAGGAGCTGGGTGCAGAGACCTAACAATCAACACATTGGCTGTGCTGCTGAGAGGATGAAAAAGGAAGGGGAATCATAAAGACACCCTTTCCTCTTCCCTTGAGCTTTATTTCCTTACCTCTGCTTCTTCCAGAGCCAGCTGAACTTCTGACTTCTCTTGTTCAACCTGTTTCTTGATTTTTTCTATTTCATGGAGGCTCTTGTTTCCTTCACTAATCTGATTGGTCAGATCAGAAATCTCCTCTGAAACAAAAAGGATGGACAGATTTAGTGATCAGAGTGTCCCAAATGTACTGCAGTTTACAGACTGTGAATACAGGACCCATGCCTCAAACTGCTACCCAATGGGCTCGTCTGTGCACAAGCGCTGCCTTACTTTCAATTACAGCAACTTTTTTTACCTGACTGAGTTGAAGGCACACACTTTCTTGTAAGTGCGTTTTGAAGTGGTCACAGCAGTTTAGTTTTTAATTGTTATCTGCAGGGTAGCAACACTACGCTCTGCTTTGGGAGCTATCTTGGCTTCATCTGCTGCACCTTTGTCATCTTTCTTGTTCCTCCCCTGAGACTGGCACCTCTGCCAGTGAGCTTCATTGGCAGGTGAGCAAAGGGAAGCCTGCTCTCCTCTGGCCATAACAATTTCTGTGTTTAAAACTTTCATTGCCAGCATCAGTCAGTGTCTCCAAACAAATCAGAAAGTTCGTCTCAAGGATGAGATAAACACCTTTCCCCACAGCTGGTACACGGCACCCGCATCCCTCTGGCTGTCCAGTGGTATGGATCTTGCACTGGACACGGGTCCTGAATGTAGCCTACCTTGGAGGTTCTTGTTTTCCCGTTTCAATGTCTCCAGATGGTCCAGCGTCTCCTCATAGGCATTCTTCAGCTTGAAGAGCTCAGTGCTGAGGCCACGGGCCTCCTTCTGGGAAGCCTCCAGCTCAGCCTGTGACTCTTCGTACTTCTGCTTCCAGTCATTGATGATCTTGTCAAACCCACGCTGCTTCTTGTCCAGGGAGGCAGCTGCTGAGTTGGCCTTCTCCAGGTCAATCATCATGTCTTCCAGCTCATTCTGCAGCCTGTGCTTTGTCTTTTCCAGAGAAGAGCACTTGGCATTGGCCGCCTCGATTGCTTCCTCAGCTTCTTGCAGGCGAGCAGCAAGCTTCTTCCTACCAGGTAGGAAGACATAGTAAAATGACTGAATGCCACCACTGCCATGTTATTCAGAAAAACTGACACTAAAGCAGTACCCTCAATAAATCAGTTTTGAAAGGGAAAATTGCGGGGGGGACACGACACACAAGGGGACGGAAGGGGAAAATCAAGCCTATAGAGAGAAGGGGCTATGATATGCAAAAAACTAGCTTAAATTATGAATGCTGACATATGGCAGATAATTTTGTGCATGTGTGCGTGTATGTGAGTATTTGAAATTGAACTTTTGAACTCTCAAGCAGCAGCTTGCTACTAGCTAGCTGTAACCAGTATGAGCTGGTTGTAAATTTTGATAAGACCTGGTCTAAATGAAACCATCGTATTCCTCCATAGAAAGAACCACCAATTAGGAGGCTCATCACACCTTGGGCTTTTATTCATAGACTATTTAGATTGGGAAAACAGGGCTGGGAGTCCTGGCAAGAAGAGGTCCTGGAAAGAAAAGAGGGAACACCAAGGAGAATGTTAAGATGCTAGATAGAGGAAATATACTAGAAGTGGGGGAAGATCTTGCAGATCGGAGATGCACAGAGGCAGATGCTGGGGTTGCTCAGAGACCTTGCCCAACAACGCCTGAGACTGGTAACTGGGAGCAGCTGCACGGCATGAGCCAGCATGACTTTCTGCCCTACCTTCCCAGGGCAGTCATCATCTCCCTGCTGGGAAGGGAAGTCAAGACCTAGGGAATGTAGCACTGGGCCGGGGCAAAGGAATTGAGTGTGTGAGACAAACAAGTTGGCTAATCTAATCTTCTTAGTTCTTAAGCCCCAGAATCCACATCCACTACCCCACGGTCAAGGACTCAACAGAAACATTGACCTGCTCAAGCAATGAAAAGAACAGGACAGCCACAAATGACAGCAATGAGCCAGAGGGATTTTTCCAACGAGATTGCCCTATGTCCTTAGTGCTCTAACAAGTCCCAGGGAGCACAGTCTTGCCAGCCAAGGGCACGGAGCCCATGTAACCCACTTACTTGGCATCTTCCAGCTCCTCAGTTCTCTGAATGGCATCAGTCTCATACTTTGTTCTCCACTGTGCCACTTCTGCATTTCCCTTGGAGAGAGCCCGCTGCAGCTCTGCCTTGGCTTCTTGCTCCTCCTCATACTGCTCCCGCAAGAGATCACAGTCGTGCCTGGCCGCTTGCAGGGCATGAGCCAGGGCATTTTTGGACTGCAGGGATAGAAAGGCCACAGCATTGCAGGGTTACCTACAGTAAACCCAAACGAACAGCCCCTAGCAATTCATATGGAGGCTTAAGCCTTTTTTCCTTCTTTCCTCTGGCCTTGATATTCCAGGTCAAGTGAGGTAAGAAGTGTTTGAAGTCACCCCTAACTGGTGATGTGCTGAGGAAGCTATCAAGACTGAAGACAATCTAACACCTTTGGAGAAGCATCCAAACTTTTAAGATGCAAGATCTGAGATTTTGGCCATCCTACTGGCTAAGTTTTATTTAACAATTATGGATGCTAATTATTTTCACAAACTCTTCTCCTGTGATTTGCCTCAGTCAGGGGCAAGAACTTATATCTGTACAATTACCAGGAAGCACTCTCACTCCTATTTCTCCTTTCCTTTTTCCAGCCTTTTATCCAGGCTACAAGTGAACACAAACAGTTTTCCCCCTTCCATCTTAATGAACGGGACGCATTACCTTGGTTTCCTCTTCTAGCTGTCTCCTAAGTTCTTCAATCTGTTGTGTAAATGATGTTTTCCCTCGGGACAGCTGACTTATCAGTGACTCCTTCTCTTCAAGTTGTCTTACAAATTCACCTGTCATGGGATTTAACAAAAAAAGTAAGATGATGGAATGACAAAGTCACAGCCAAAATCAAAGTCCCACCTGGTCAATTCTGCTGAGGAAAAGAACTAACAGTGATTGTGGCTGACCTTTTGTAAAGCTGCTTCTAAAGTTGTAACAATCAAACATTTCACTAGGATAGTTTTCCTTAGGGTTTTTGATTGTTTGTTGGGGGTGGTGTTTGGTGGGTTTTGTGGTTTGGTTTTGTTTTTTTAATTTTTTGTTCTGCCAATACCTTGATTCATTAATTTTAGTTCAGCTCATGGATCAAACTAGACTGATGCTTACTTTCACGTGCAATTGTAGCTGGTTTTATTTCTACTTTTCTTCACTACTTTACATTGCGTCTTCACAGACTTCTTTTCAGAGGGCTGGAAAGCACCCTGAGAACCTCCAAATGACCAGCATACAGAACAGAGGGATACATAAGGAAAACTTCATTTATCACAAGGAGGGTGTCACTGTGGGGTGGAAACTGCAGCCTTATAGGAGTACATAGAACTAACAAGAAAACACACAGGAAATCAAACATATGTCTTTGAAAATACATAATTCAGTGGTATCTGATGAGGATGCAGAGATTTAATACTACTATGGACATTTAACTACTCTGGCTGAAATCATAGCAAGCACTTAGAGGATATGTGGCATTTTTGGTTGGATGTGAGCATCTTCTAGAGTGCAACGCCCAAGGTCACACTGAGGAAGATGGTATTCACACAGAGAGCGGCAGTATGCCAACTCCTTCATCTTCCTTCCAGCATTACAAGATAGATGTACATGTCCTTGTTCCTGAAACTGGGTACCTAGCCAGCACATCCATTTCAGGTCATGAGATGGTATCACAGTATGCTGGTAAATATGGTTACACGTTTGTTTTAAAAGCCAGTCGAAGTGAAGGTTGTAAAAATATTGAAGATAAGAAAGTCAAAAGACACAGTCACTGCTTCATTCAGCAACCCTAGTCCAGCCACCTTCAAGCAGATGCCATTGCATAATACATCTCACTGACGTACTGCTGAGACACACTTGATAGACTGTTTCTAAGAAACTTATTTTAGGCTGAACACACACATACCATTCTCACTCTGGAGTTTTGTCTTCTGAGTAGTGAGGTCATTCATGAGGCGAGTCATTTCCTCCAGTTTAGTTTTTGTCTCATTCAGATGGTCTTCGTAAGTGCGGCAAAGTTTCTCTGCATTTGCCTAACAGGAACCACGAGACAAGACATGCAAAGCTGTAGCCTCCAGGCAGCAGTTTGGAAGCAGTAGCCTTCCAAATGTATCCTTTTTTTTCTGTGTTTGCCTTTCAGAGAAATGGCAGATAGCAAAGACACAAATAGCACTGCAGTAGAGCGGGGAATAGTAGCCCTGTGTCTACAGTCCCAGGGGTCTTCCCAACAGACCACCTTCCCCATTTGTTTTCCCTGAATTGCGTTCTCAACTGAAGCACCAGCAGAAAAAGACTCTGCAAGAACTTCAAAAGCAATCACATGCCTATGAAGTTCACGCATAAGCCTCCTCATAATTGCTAGATGGGAAAATCACCTCCAATGAAAATTGCTTTACTGATTCTGCTTTAATTGCCATTTATCATAAACTGAGTTTGATGACAGCTTTCTAACTCTCAGAACACTGAAATGTCTTTTCTTCACTTGCACAGAAAGAACTCTAAAGAGTGCTTTGAAAGCTACCAAGATTATCTACTCAAGAAACAAAAGCTGTAATTCGGCCATAGGAAGTAAAAACACACATGATAGTCATGCAAGCCTTTGCTTTTCACTCCTTGCCAACATGGGTGAAAACTGAACCAAGGGCAGGATCTGAGAGGACTCTGCTTAGGATAGGAGATATCCAGCCTTGGATGGCATCACCCCAGTCATCACCAGCCCGGGGGAGCACAATTAAAATGACAGTTTTATGCTCTGAGATCTACAGATAAACAATATGCCTGCAACTGGGGATGCACTATGTGTTTCAGACAGGCCATCTTAATTAGTGTCCCATCTCCAGGTAAAAAGTGTATACCACTTGGGAAGGGGGGATATTGTGCATATAAGCATCCTCAGATTGCAAAACACTCCCTTCTAAAACACTGCAGCCCTACCAGGTGTCCTGGGAAACCTTCAGACCAGCCTTAGCTACACATGTCCTTTGCAGGTTTGGGAAGCCTCAGCACCCTTACCTTTCCCTTAACCATCTGCTCCATGTTGGATGACAGATCATCGACTTCCATCTTCAGCTCGCTTTTCTCCTTTTCCAGTTTCTGCTTGACCCGCTGCAGGTTGTCCAGTTGCTCCCCCATCTCAGCCACGCTGTCTGCATGCTTCTTCCTCAGGGTGGCAGCTGTGGCTTCGTAGTGCAGTGTGGCCTCCTCAAGGTCCCTCCGCAGCTTCAGGAACTCCGCCTCACGTTTCTTGTTCATCTCCAGCTGGGCAGCTGTGGCTCCCCCTGCCTCCTCAAGTCGCTCACTTAATTCCTCCAGCTCTCGGGACAAATCGGATCTCTGCTTTTCCACCTTGGCTCGAGCAGCTCTTTCTGCTTCCAACTCCTCTTCTAGTTCTTCTATACGAGCCTACCAAAGAGACATGAGCACCTTTGGGTCACCTTCATGATGACTCCCATTGGAATACCTTGAAGCACCTTACAAATTCTTAAACCCTCTGCCAGCCCACACTTTACAACACAGGTGGAAGGACAGCAACTTGGCCATTTGTGCCAATAAATCAGCTCTTGAGCTAGAGTAAGAATGATGAGTCACATCTTTCTCACAGCAGATTGCTCTCCAAGTTTGATTTTGAGACATTTAGGTCAGGTGCACTGACCTTATGTACTTGACATTCAGTTGAAGTACATGAGAGAAGTTACTTGATAGTAGGAGTAGCAGCAACAAATTGTCATTGAAGGGGATGGACTCTTTGTTCCCATTTTAAGAGCTCTGTGCCTGAAGTAACCTCTCTCTAGGAGTGTTAAGACAGGATTTCACATACAGCAGTGTGTGGAGTTGCATGAATAATGAATATTCATTGGGAGCAGTCTTTTTTATGAAACAGTTATGTTGACCAATCTACACTTCATGTCCAAGTTCTGCAAATGTTCTTCATTTACAAAAAAAAGCAGAGGTGATGTTTCGGGTTAAGACATTTTTGACTGTGCTGACTTTCTTTGTCCTTTTTGTTTCTGTTGAAAATTTCCTGTGCATTTCAGCCCTTCCCCTAAATTTCAAATCCATGCTTATCACTGCTGAACTCCTCCCCCAGCATCCACCCTCAGCTCCACTGTTTGGAACAATATTACTTGCTTAAAACAAAACACCAAAGCCTTTCTGCCTTGCCTGAAACCACTAGCATTCTGTGGTCATATGTCCTGCTACTGTGAAGGAATCACTACAGAACAAGCACCCTGAGGGGAAAAGGGATCGGTCTGGGAAGCTACAGATTGGCACTTTGGGTCTCAAAGCCGAGCTGCTTATCCTAGGATACATGAGAAAGAAGCAAGCTAACCTGGAGCTCCTTGATCTTCTTCTGCAGCTGCATCACTATAGCTTGTTCATCTTCTATCTTGGAATTCAGCTGGCTCATTTCAAATTCTTTCCTGCCACAGAAAGGAAAATCTGACTGTCACAATTTTGCCTGTAGCTTCAAGTTAGGCTTTTGCAATATTTAAAGAATTGTTCAATAAAACTTCTAGCATATCTAAAAATGAAAGCAATCCTCATGTACATGTATTTGCATGAAAACACATCTTCCTCTGAGCAGTGGTTTCCAAGTCAAGACTCTGTATGAATTTGTGCAATTACAATTCTGGTTCTTTGTATCACACAAAAGTAACATTATTTTCAGACTCAATGGAAAAATATATTTAAGTGTCAGGCCTTTCAACAATACTGCCATAGCTAGTTAGGATGGACAACTTTTTAGAGACTCACTTCAGCCTTCTCCTCTAAGCAGTGAAGAACATGAATAACTTTTTTTTTTTTTTAAATGCTGGAAAGTGTAATGAATTCTAATGCTTTGGGTATACTGTGCACAAGTAAGAGTGATTTTCCCTCCCTCCTTGGCAACACACTCTCTCCTCATGAAATTTCCTTTTAGCCACCATCAGAGTAGGATAACACACTTGAAGGCTCTGAAATGACAGTGCTAACTCTGCCGCTTTATTTTGTACAACACAATCAGTCTCTTACTTTTTTAGCTTTTCTTCCATCTGCAGCTTATCATTCTCCAAGTCCATGACACTCTCTTGAGTCAACTTCAAATCCCCTTCCAGTTTGCGTTTTGCCCTTTCCAGATCCATCCTCACTTTCTTCTCTTGTTCAAGTGAGCCCTCAAGCTTTAGGATCAAAGTCACTTATTAAATATACTGAACACAGATGGTTTACAGTCAGATGTATGCTGAGCCCAGTTTTGTGCTGAGCAAGTTGCAAAGCAGAAGTACTTAAGTACAAGCATCCCATTTTACATTTTTTGTTTTCTAGAAGCCAGTGGCTATATGGGCTAAAAAAATATAATGTAAGGGTTAGTCCATGTTTTATATTTGTGCAAGCATTACAGTTCTCTTAGTGACAAAGTTCTGTTTGTCTTCATGCCAGTTACCTTGCAAATTCAAACAGAGTGGATTTTCCCTTGTTAATGCATTCCTTTCAAAGGCTGAACTACACAGATAAAGTTTTATGGTATTCCTGTAATTATACCTTTTAGAGACAGTACAAGGACTGTATTTCTAGCTCTGTGATCATTTCTAAAATGACACAAATACCTTTCAAAGCTTTGCAACATTTCAGACTCATGAAAACTGTAAGTGGTGGACAAATAACCCTGGGGAAACACGAAGGCAGAGCCAGCTTACATCATCCACTTGCTGTTCCAGTTTCACTTTAGCTTTGCTCAGTGTGTTGACCTTGTCCTCCTCTGCTTGCAGGTCATCCAGAACTTGTTGATGAGCTTCCTGCAATGACTTTTTCTCCTTAGTAAGTTTGCTGATATTCTCATCAAGAGTCGCCATTTCTTCTGTCAGATTTTTGACCTGTGTGAGAAAGGAAGATGTATTTGTAAGACTTTGAAGCAAGGCTTTATCATAATCTGACTCAAATGGCTGTCTGTACTGAATTTTTATGCAGGAAGACAATGGAAAGGAAGGGATCTCTCCCCACCCCCAGCCCATGTGGCTTTTTGAGTGAAATTGCCATCAAGGGAGCCAATGTGTGGCAGTCCTTGTGTGGGTTTAGTACATTCTTTCAAATGTACTAAATTCTTTTCAAGTTTCACTCCCATTTTGGTGGACTCCAGCTTCTGATTCTCTCTGAGAGAAGTAGGAGACAAGCTTTACATTTACATGCTTGAAGAAGAAGAGCTGAAAGAACTCATGGTTACAGCAGAAAATCGTTTTTAAAAATGCCCAAACTAGACATAATTCTTTAGCTGAAGTGCAGCAAAACTCACTTCAGAAAAGCGGAAAGTTAGGCCCAGAGTTAAATTTTTTTCCCTCATAAAGCCAAATATATCTATATATACTGATCCTTTGGTGTGTAACAGACAGTGTAAAACCATCAGAAGAACAGTAGCTCTTGTCATAAAGGTAATCCATGCCCAATCTCTTGAATATATGGTGAAGTCCTAAAAGTACCTTGTTTTCTGTAGCATGCTTCTCTTTCTCTACTTTTGCAAGTGTTATTTCAAGATCATCAATATCCTTCTTGAGTTCAGAGCACTCATCTTCCAATTTTCTCTTCTTAGAAGTAAGCTCAGAATTCATCTCCTCCTCGTCCTCAACTCGCTCCGTCAGTTCTTTGACTTTGGCCTCCAGCTGAATCTTGGATTTAATCAACAAGTCGCATCGTTCCTCAGCATCTGCCAGAGTGTCTTGCTCCTGGTGTGGCACAAGAAAGAGGACAGCAATGACTGCCTGGCCTTTTTTCTTCCTCATTTATCCCCTGTCCTCTAAGTGGTCAGAGAGCCTGATCCAACACTACAGAACAGCATAAGGAAAATTTCCTACTCCTGATCTCAGAAGACAAGACCAACAAGTACTTAACGGAGCAGGATGTGACACTGGTGAGCATGACTAGTCCCATATAAAACTACTCCCACATCTGACACGGACATTGCCTTTGACAGAACCTGCTAAAATTTGCATTGCTAGCCCCTCTAGTTATATGCTAGAACATGAGAATTTATATCCACTCTCATTTTTTGCAAGACTGAAAAGACCAACAGCTTATTTTGACTGAATTGCACTAACAGTCTGGTCTGTAAGTCCTTGAGTTTCAAAGAACATCTAATAAATATATGAATATATGGGTCTACTCACAGCTTGGAGCTGGAGAAGCAAATCATTTTTTTCCTGAACTAGGGAGACTTGTTTTTCTTCAAGTTCCTTTCTCCTGGCTTCAGATTTTTCCAGGGCCTCCTTCAGTTTCAAGAACTCTTCCTTCATATTGGCCATCTCCTTTTCAGTTTCTGCAGACTTCAGAAGAGGTTTGATCTTAAAGAAAAGCTTCATCCAGGGCCAGTTCTTCACAGCCATAAAAGCACGGATGTTCCACTGAATTACAAGAAGGGCATCCCTGGTTTGAGAAGAAAACAAGCAAAATTCTCTAAAGCTTAGCCTGAATTGAGAAAGTGAGATTTTTTTTTTTTTTTTTTTCATTCTCAGTCAGTTTTGTGTCTTTGTTCCCAGTAATATTAGGAACTTGTACTAGGTTCCAAGATATACAAGAAACTTCCTCCACATACCTTGATTTTCATGGACATGAAAAATTTCCATATCTGATTTTTGCCAGAGCTGCAGGCAACTAATATACAGTTGCTATTATTTTTATCATACACCCACTTTAAACCTTAAATTTAGGGTTGGCTATAGCCTTGGGGAATGTAATAATGGCTCTATTCAATATATAATTAAATGGTAATGACTATTATCTGCTAAGATTTAAGGGGATGCCTTCATACCTGCGCTCCACTATCTTCTGAAACTCAATCCGCATCAGTCTTCCACGTGCTCTTGCCTGGATCATTGTTAAGATTTTCGCAAGTCTCTCATCCCTCATTTCTTCTAGATGGCCCAAGAGACCAGCCTTGAAGAACACCTGGCACATGTACAGATGTCATTTCACCATAATGAATTATTTTATTCCAGAGTTACCCTGACCTTATTGAAATCTTTCAGAAGAATGGTATGTTTATTGACACATTATAAAGTAAAAGAGTATAGAGGGCCAAATACTACTTGCATCAGGGACTGCACTGGACAGTTCTGAGGTTGTTTTAAAGCCGGGTGTCATCTCTCCAGTTTTGAATAGGCCAAATTATTTTATTGCCACGTTTTTATTGCCACAGTACTTTTCAACTGTGGCAATAAAAAAAAGCAGGTCAGCTGAACCACAGATCCCAGCTCCCAGAGATCCCTGCTAATGGGATCACGTCATAATTGCACATGGCCTCATTTCAAAAGCTGCAGCTGATCTTGTGGGCCATATATGTTTGAGTGTACCTATGTTATATAAAATAAGGTATTGTTTTACTGGGGGGCATAGAGCATCAGCTGCTGCTGTGTCCACTTTTAATGTTGCTGTAATAAAAGCTTTGTGGGAGCTTGAGCCAGAGAAATAAAATTCCTCTAGCACAGCTTAAAAATTAATATCACTTTGCTGCCATATTGATGGTTCTTTGTATTATTAACTCTTCAGAAATTGCATAATGTCCTACTCTGCAAAGCAGATATTAGATCCAATACTTTTCTCTTTATATGAGCAGTGATGGTCTTCTCTGGTTACCTTGGTGTGTCCAAAACGATATTGGTTATGGTCAACATCTAAAGAAGCCAGCAGTTTTTCAGCAGCTTTTCTGCTATCCACAAATGTATCCTCTGGGATTGCGCCTGGATTCAGAATGCGGTACCTGTTAATAACAGATGAGCAATGAGTAAAATTGACCTAGATTCAGCCTGGTTTTTTTTTTTTTTTTACCACCCAAAACTTAAAGAAACTACAGTAAAAAGTCACCTAGGGTAATTTCCTACTTTGCATCTACACAGACACAAGCAAGAGCAGAATTCTGCCTCCCATGTTCAGGCAAACAATGTGAACTTGAATGGAATAATAAACCTCAAACTAAAATAAGAAGATATACTTCGCTTATTTTGACTGATGGGTTAGGACAGGAGACGACACAGCTCTGCATTACCTTTGTTTAAAGTCAGCGTAAAGCACCCTGTTTGGGAAACCCTTACGGCAAATGCGGATGCCTTCCAGGACACCATTACAGCGGAGCTGATGCAAGACAAGGAAAGCATCCATTTCACCTACAGGGGAAAAACAAGGCTAAATTAAAAGGAGCTTCTCCGTAGGGCTTAATCTTTGTTTCACTGAGAGAACTGGAAAATATGAGGTGGCATGTCCTGAAAAAGCAACACCATTGGATAAGGTGAACAACACAGACAGTATTTAAGTACAATCTGGTGACTTGGAAGTAAGTATTGGAATGACATAATTCAAATATACTAAAATTTTAAGACTGTTGTGTTTTCCATACCTGGAGTTTTTGATTCATTGGGGATAATGCATCGTACAAAGTGAGGGGCTGTAGATTTTAGGTTAGTCATCAGCTTATTTAAATTTTCCTAGAACAGACATATTAAAAACACAATTAGCTTTAGTGGTTTAGTGGAATTCCCGTCACTTATTTCTTTGGTTTGTCAGCTGTTAAGTTTATTAAATTCATCTCTCTAAATAGTCTCCAACAAAATTATAAGCTTACTAAAAATATTATAGAGAAACGTGTTCAAATAAACCAAAGTATGAATTAACTTTATTATAGGAATTGACATCAGTTTTAGCAAAGTCTTAAGAAGACTCATTTTACTTACAACCCCAGAAATGTCAAAAACAAGATGAACAGCAAGCAAAATACAGTATCATCCTGTGGAGCATTTCTGTAAAGCCAAATGCATTTTTGCCTAGTCACTTCCCAGCTCAGTGAGGATAGTTCACCTTTCCCATCTGTTCCTCCTAAAAATTAGGCTTTTGTCCTACTGGCCAAACATTTTTCCTTTATTGATCTTAACCAGACACCTGCCAGGCAGGCAGCAAGCTAACTCAGAAGAAGGCAACCCTTCAGTGCCTACCAGTGATCACCAAGCTCTGCGGAAAGCGTTTTGTCTAGTAAGCAGAAAATGGAGACCATTGGAGGTGGCACAACTTTCAAACTGAAAATTTCTCATGTGCCAGTCAGGACAATAAGTGAGACAATCTGGTCTGGGTACTGAGCAGCTCCTTGTGTGCTGGAAAGTGGGCTTCTGTTTGTGGGTTATTAAATTACTGTCTGAGTGATCCTTTAGCTATCTTTACGCTTCTTCAGCTGGTAAGGTATAGCTCATGATTTCCTTTCATGAGGAGTACTTCCAAACAAGATAAAATTACATGAGTAGTGGCAGATAACTGCTTCTTTCCCTACCTGAGGTTTTCCTGCATTACAGCTTCCTCAGTGCTACCCAGAATAAATTGTGCTAATGGTAAATTAAAGCTCCCATTTTTCCCCAGGGATGATCCTAGTGACAGCTTCCATCAGAAGCACATGCCAGTCCCAGTTGAAGGGAATTACTCAGGAAAAAAGGGCCATATGACACTCCATTCAACAACTTCTGTTCTCCATGACTGCTCTAACCCTAGGATCCAATTACAAAGAGCAATCAGATAAGGACTAGCAAATTACTTGCAATCAGTTCCTGTTCCACAGGCATGCGTGAAGCAATAAGTGATAAAGGTTGTTCACAAGATTTTCTGATACTTGCTCAAATAAAATTGAAAACACTTCATCTCTTGGATGTTCAAAGAAGATAAAATGGAGCGGCCCCTCACATATGTAGTTTTAATAACAATATATTCACTTAGCCAAGGGCAGCAACCCAAGCCTCGAATCCAATTCTGATGTTCAATTTAAATTCTTTTTGTCCAATCAATCCTTAACATTCCTCTTCAATGTATTTTCTTAACTCAAACCATCAC
>JAOXJK010000001.1:94160573-94218230 GCA_025774025.1 Xenus cinereus
AACCATCACGTGCGGAGAGGCAAACAAACCTTGTGCAATGAGGACACTGTTTGAAAAGAAGCACCTTTCTTGCGTTTCTTTTCTCCACCCTGGTCAGCTAAGGAAAAAAAAAAAAGAAATAAAAAATAACAATCTGTATCTTAGTAAGGGGTACAGGCAGGGCATGGGAGACAGACAAACTGTTTCAATAGCACAACTTCCTTTGAATGAAAAGCATAGCTAATGACTTGATGGCTCTGATTGCTCAAATATTATACAAAACATTCTGAACGTCAAGTCTGATATATCACAAGTTGCAGAGCTCTGTCCATGCTTAGGTCAAAGAGCACTGTAAGCTTTCTGAATTGCATTTGCATTTCAGATCTACACAACAGCACTTGTCCATAAATAAGAAAAGGGCAAAAAAAAAAACTTTTTAAAAAATAGAGTCACTTGTAGTTCATTAAAAAGCCTATAGGCCTGGGTGAGATGACGAAGAAAAGTAATGCTTAGGGAAAATTTATACTTTACATTGTACTGTATAGACACTGATTCTTGTGTCTGCTATGCAGTCACTGAACTTGAGCAAGTAATATTTGTCCAGAATAGAGGGAAATTAATATTTATTTTGTAATTTTAGATATAGTAGCTTTGCATCCCCTGAATCTTGCTTAAAGCTTCAGAGTCAAAATCATTCAGATCCTCCAAAGGAATGCTAGTTTCTGACATGGCCTTTATGAAGTTTCACAAGAGCCAAACATGACCCAAAAATGTACAACCATAGCTGCAGCTTTCTAAACTCTGGACCATTAGATCATTCCCAGGAGGTCTGGCATTCTGTCACCTGTCAACAACAGTCAGCATAAAGGGAGAAGTGAAGAGTGCAATGTGCTTGATGCAATTATCCACAGCCTTTCCCTCTTTTGAAAGTGACACTGCTGAGACTGAAAGAAGCTAATCTGGACAGGCTGTTCTTTTCTCCTGACACTGAGGAAAAGCAAGGTAGTATTCTGACTGACAGGAATATCCACAGGCAAATAGGCAGTTGGTAACTTGCAAGAATTTGCTAGTGGCAGGATTTTTGTTATTTACATTCAGCTCCATCTCTTATTCACATTATGAAGTCTGCAGCCTGCTTGCTTCCTCAGAAAGGGACTTACAATTCATGACAACCACATCTATAGAAATAAGGTTACTAATAAATAGGCTGTAAGTGATTGCAACTTCAGGACATAAGAGCTACATCTTTGTAATGATGTCTTATTTACTTAAGATCAATTTTCTGGATGCTTGCTACTTGCCTTCTCACAAATAAAACAATTCTGTGGCATTCATACAGCTTAAGTATGTTCTCAGACATACATTAGTCTTGCTAAGCAAAAAAAAACCCTCACAACCCAGCAAGCAAAAAAGGAAGATGTATTGGCAAAATCATCTACTTCAGCCAATGTAGAATGGTGTTCAGGTACCTTCAGTGCCTATTTGCCACCAATCCAACAAAATATTCCTGAACTCCCTCTTAAACTTTATATTTCTTATTTAATTCAGGATGGCTAGCAAGGAGAACTACAGTGTGGGTAACAAGAGCTGTTCTTGTTCACAGGTACATACGTACAAAATTTTTTATGCAACACTTGCGTGCATATCTGAACACTCGCATGCTCAAATTCCCCCTGGAGTGTTCACAACACGTGGATTTCCTTGCCAAAACTGCTCAGAGGTATTAGGCATTCAAACTAGCTAAGTTAATGGCCTCCTTGTAGAACTGGCAAACTCCTACAGATGCTGTGCACATCTAAATAATTAGTCACTGCCTCATTTAGCATTGAGTCAATTGCAGTTGAGAGAATTGTTTTGTTTCTGAAATTCAGTGCCAAGCACACATCCCAGAAATGAAAGAAACCCCATGTGAGCTGGTTCTGCTTACCGCTGTCAGCGCCAACGTAGCTTTCAAACAAGCTTGCCAGGAGTTTGTTGGATGACTTTTGGAAAATACCTACTACGGTTTCATTAAGCGGGTCTTTGTTCTTCTCAAGCCACCCAATGATATTATAGGGAACCTACAGCAAGACATTGAAAACAAACCAGAGGTTGCAAATGTTCCCCTTCAGAGGAGCCAGTAGTCCTTTATGGTTTGCCTTGAAACCAGTGACCTTTTGTAAAGTGCTGCGCTCAGAGCAGTACCAGCCACCCAGTTTTTCATCACTTCCCCTCCAATTCTCTGCTTCCTAATTCCCAAAACTCTCTTCCTAATAAGTACCTTTTGAATCCCTTCCAATCTGGTCCCTACATCTTCTCATGGACTCCACGTGGTTGGCTGTAGAGATACCACGTCATCAGTGTTCCAGGAAGCCTACTAATAAGTGCTGAACTATAAAACGTGCAAGTAATAATTTCACTTCACAATAGCGGGCTACACTGGAGTAATCAAGATTTTCTCACATAAATTTAATCATTAAAATTAAATCTAACTCCTGGACTTTGCCACAGCTCTTAGTGGGAAAATATGTTCCATTATTAGTACCACAAGGGGACAGAAATTCTAATTTTCTTTGCCGCATACATTAACAACTACAGATAAAGAGCAAGATGGGTATTATTTATCTTAATACATACAAAATTAGCTTAATGTTCAATTATAATTTGAAATTAACAGCATCAGGTAGGTTCCAGCTCAGCTGTGCTGAGGCTTCATATCAACTCTAGTTTGATAACAGATTTCCTGTGTCCCTCTCAAATTCTTTTTGTCCATCTGGTCTGAAAACAGAGCTTTGAAATTGGGCACATTTTGGCTCAGGTGTCACAGTACTGGATTGTATTTTCCCTTTCACCCCATCATCATCCGGCCTGTTTACTAAACCTTCACGTCAGAATTAGCCACATTTCTCTTGGCACATTGGTCCTAACGTGAGTAAAAAGTGATCCACAGATTCACGGATTTGGCAGAGTTGGAAGGGGCCTCTAGAGATCATCTAGTCCAACTCCCCTGCTAAAGCAGGATTGCCCAGAGCACATCACTCACGACTGCATCAAGGTGAGTCTTGAAAATCTCCGGAGAAGGGGACTCCATGATGTCTCAATGCCAAATTGAGAGGTCGTGATGCCAAATCTTTTTTTAAAAAAAAAATCCCTGAAATTTAGGCAGAAATTACTCAGTTCATTTGTACAGAGAACCAAGATGGAAAGTTAGATGCTGCTACTGTTTAATCACCAGTCTGAGTCTGATTGTCGGAAAAGTGATAAAGGCAAGGCATATTTTCAGCAAAAGCACTATTAACCTTCCTCAGCTTGTTTCATTTTTTTTGTGTATCCAAGGATCAGACGTTCTGGAGTCTGGTGGCATCTTACTGTAGTGCAATACTTGTACAGAGAGGGTAGATGTCTGCTTTTACTCCTCACTGTTCCTTTCTTCCCCTCTTCATCCTTCCTGCCCTCCTTTGTTGCGCGCTATGGACTAAACCCCACCTGGAAGACCTCTAATACAAAGCCTACCCGCCAGCAGGGGAACTTACTGCACCAGCATAATGAAGAAGTTCAAAGTGAGCTTCATATTTCCTTTTCTTATCAGGCCTGGGCTTCTGTAAGTTAGGTGACTTGCCAAGATGATTGTCGTAGAGTTTGGCTTTGAATGTCATATCTGTAGCTTTTGGGAACATACACTCCTCTTCAAGGATAGACAGGATTCCCAATGGCTGTGGATTTAAGAACATCTTTGTTGGAAAATGCATAGGCTGCTTTATTTCAGTAGCTTTGCAGCCTTTAAATTTGATCTGATGGAATTCTAAGCCTGCAGAATTTCTTCTCGTCCTGAGGAGGAAGCCTTTGACTATTCTGTTAAAATAGTAACCACACCTTTGACCATTCAGTATGTCACCTCTGTCTTAGGAAGCTTTATAATGATTTCCAAAAAGGGTTTGATTCACCTTTCAAGGCAGGTAGACCAAGTAGCATTT
The DNA here is from genome assembly GCA_025774025.1 of Xenus cinereus. Lineage (NCBI taxonomy): Eukaryota > Metazoa > Chordata > Aves > Charadriiformes > Scolopacidae > Xenus > Xenus cinereus. The sequence continues at coordinate 94,164,506 of JAOXJK010000001.1, forward strand.
TACTATTTGTGCTTCAGTAAAAGATGAGCTTCCTAGCACTGGACAGATTGTTTGAGGGACTAGGATCATGTGCAGACATCCTACCCCACGCTGGGGAAGCGGTGAGAGGGAAGCAATAGCTCCAGGCTAGGAAGAGCATTAAGGACTTCACACATCAACATGTAAAGTAAGAAACAGGAGCCTCACGGAGAGCCTCACAGGGCATGTGACTGAAACTTATTATTTGCCCTGAAAAGCTGACAAGTAAGTTTGATGTTAAGCATATGTGGACCAAAGTAAATGGAAGAGCAGTAGGGATAGAGGAAGAATTAAAAACCAAGGAAAATTATACAGTCATACAAATTAACAGTTACAGCTTGTGTTTACTGTTGCCTCCATAAGGTAAACTTATGGAGGTCAAGCCAAGTAGCCACAAATGCTACAAATACTGATTTTCCTTTGATTCTGTATTGCATGTAGAAAAGCAAGCAACTTGTCCTGCTGTTTATCCTGTTCTGTTCACTGGGACACGAGGACATCTCCAAAGGACCATCATTAATAAAACCAATTCAGTAAATACACCTTAGCAGTCCTGTACATACCTTCTCAATTAAATCAATGCAGGCTTGCAAGTCCATGCCAAAATCAATGAATACCCACTCAATGCCTTCCTTCTTATACTCTTCTTGTTCCAGGACAAACATGTGATGATTGAAAAACTGTTGCAGTTTCTCATTAGTGTAATTGATGCAGAGTTGCTCAAAGCTGTTAAACTGCAAAAGGAGATAAAAAAGAAGCATTTGCACCACAGTTGGCTAGGGTAAATCTTGGTGGAATAGCAAGAAGGAAACCATTTACATCTAAAACCTTCTAAACAGTGACTGGTTGAGAAACTCTGAGTTTAACAACTGAAGGCAAAGGAGGGAGAAGTTCAGTAGCAGGCTGCTGGGTGCCTCATGTGCCCTCCTCTGAAGTGTGAGGGTGCCCAGATTTGTTCAAGTCTCTCAGGATGCATGAGAGACTTTCCTTCAGCAGCTTGCCACACCAGTCATGTAAAGCAGAGCCAATGGTCTCTTTGCTCTGCTGCATAGAGAGAGCAACACATAGCAGCAACAGCATTAAGCACTTATCTTGAAGTATGGATTCTGAGAAACAGTTGTGACCTGCTTTTCTCACATACACTTGTTGACAACAATGATAGAATTACAGAACAGCCCAGGTTGGAAGGGATCTTGAAAGATCCAACCTTTTATGGGAGATGGAGTCTAGCTGACATTGTCTAGCACCCCGTCCAATCGCATCTTGGAAGACCTCCAGTGATGGGGGCTTTACCACGTCCCTGGGGAGGTTGTTCTAGTGCGTGACTGTTCTCACTGTAAAAAATTTCTTTCTTTTATTGAGATGAAGATATATCTCATACTGAGATACAAAGAGGAGGAGATATCATACCCTATAAAAGATGCTTTCTCTAAAGAGAAAGAGTGGGAACAATGCATTCTCCTAAAACGCAACCCAGAGAGTGTGAGATGTCGTCTCTGCTAAAGGTTGCCACCTTCTTCCTCCCCAGGAACTATCAGCATGTCCAGCTGTGAGTGGTGAGTGTTTTCTACATCTATTAATGGAAAAACCTTGTAGAATCATGTATACTATTTGCTTTACAACTTTCTCAGCACTGTGCTTTCTGTTCCTTTAGAAAAAGAAATACCCACCCGAGAACTATCACTTGTTATCCTTTATGTCCTTCCACCAAGTCCTCGCATATTAATACTCACATCAAAGATTTCAAAGCCAGCAATATCCAGGACTCCAATGAAGAACTGTCTTGGCAGTTTAGTGTCCAAGGTCTTGTTGATACGGACCACCAGCCACTTGAACATTCGATCATACACTGCCTTGGATAAGGCTCCAACAGCATACAAAACCTAGAATACATGTTTCAAAATACCACTCTGTGGAACAGAATTCACTGTGGAACACAAGGATTTCAGTGCAGTAGCCAATTTCAATCCCTATTTATGTTTTTTCACAATGGTTCTCATAATCACCCAGGCATACTTAATACATCACCCAGCTTCTCCTGTTATCTATGCTGACTTTTCTTCACGTTTTGGTCACGTATATGTGTGTATACTAACTTGTAGATAAAGTGCTAGTAAAGTGCCTCTTGGGAAACAGCTGGACAGTGAGTTGCAACTGTTTTGATCCCTTACATTGCCATGGAAGTTAGGTACCAGAAAGCTCACGGGCTGGATGCCAGCCACGATGTCTAGAGCTACAGCCAGAATAGAGAAGGTCTGTGGTCAAGTTACTCATTGCCACTTGCTTCTAATTTTTGAGGGATGCTACAGCATAAGCAGGCGATAGGAAAAGTCTGTCAAAAGTATCTTTAGTGTATGCGCAACTGCATGGATAGGACAGACCTCTCCCCAGCAGTTTTCTAGTTTTTGAGACTGTACCACAGCCTGTCTTTAAACAATTTTCATTGTAACCAAATTGCCTCAGTATCTTCTACAACACTGCTACGATACTGCTAGCAGTGCTAACCCAAGGACTTTTGTTTCCTAAATTAAGAGATACCTTTAAGTGGATATTGCCTTTAGCTGATTGAGGTCACACAGAGCTTAAAATTACATGAATAATGAATGAGCGATGAGTGAATAAATTATCCATGACTCAACTCTTCTAGGTAACTATTCTCATACAGAATTAGATATCAACCCCCCTGTGGTTTTACTGCACCTGGTTTCCTTGAGTGGCTGCTACTAACACATCATAAAAACAATCCTATCAAAGGCAGAGCCGGCCACTATTCCTTTGTCAGTCTCTAGCAATTCCCTGCACTTCACTGTCTATTCCCTCAAGTTTGGGGATATAAAATGAGAACAACTACTAGAGGTACATGTTAATATTTCAAGCAGCTGTCTGTCTCTCTGAGATGTTACAGATGAATGCTCAAGGCTTGCGGGACAGGTATCCATATACCCTAAGAGCTCCTCCTTACCTGTTCAACACTTTGACCTTTGGTCACATACTCGTTGCCAACCTTCACTCTAGGGTGCAACAAACCCTTAATCAAATCAGAGGAGTTGATTCCCATTAGGTAGGCAGCTTTGTCAGCACCTGATCAAAAGAAACAAGGTTTCGACTGGCTTTGAACTTCTACATGGAAACACACCTAGCCAATAAAAAAATATTTAGCACATCCACTTCCAAAGAGAAACTGAAGACTTTTTCTTTTAATGATTTGTGACAGGGGTGTCTGTACTCTGCCTTGTGGTAGAGAAGGCCATCTAGCTACCTTAGACACCAATTGCGGCAAGAATCACACTTGAGAAACTCTTCAGCTACAGGGAAAAGAACGTATCTCCACACTGGTTATAGACAGTTTCAGGTGCAAGAGGAAGCATAGAAGAAAGACGTGAAGACATGAAAGAGAAAACTAAGGCAACAACTTTTTACAACCATTTTGTTCAAATGGTCACAAAAATGGAATGTCATTGGGTTACTCTGACTGTGTCTATTCACCTTCTACTAAGTAATGTTACCCACCACTGAACAAGCCACCGCTACAAATAAAGCACAGAACCCTTGGCTGAGCAGGAGCTACATTGCATCAGATCAAAGCAAACAGGCTGCTCCTTCCTCTACACAGTGCACGACACATGCCAGACTTTTGAAGGTAAGGAGTTACACTTACTTTCAGTGCCATCAGCCTCTGCCTGCTCTTCTCTGGGTCTTTGTTTGAATTTCATGTTCCCAAAGTGCATGATGGCACCTGTGAGCTTGTAGGAACCAGACTTCTCATCAGGCACAAATCCCAAGATGTCCATGGCTTGCTGTGAAAAGGAAACACAGCTATTTTGTCACTTCCCTATTCGAAAGCAACGGCATTTTGCAGCCCCACAATCTATCTTTGCACGGCAGCTATTACTAACCTGCCGAGGGTTACATCTCACAAAGCAGCGACTGGAACACCATGAAGACCCAGCAGTGGCCGGGGAGCAGGAGAGCTCCCTTTGTCTCGCATTTTATTTATCAAAATTATAAGAGCATTGTGCCCGTGGGCATTACATGGAGCAAGGCCAGATTCAAAAGTATAATAGTTTATCAGGCCTCATGCTTCATAGTATGAATGCAATTTAGACCCATTTCTACTTTCACGTCAGTCCAATAGTTTCAGTGACAGAAGTTAGGCTCCTGCCAGCATTTTGTCTCCCCACATGCACCTAATCTATGCAGCACAAAGTCAAATCAATACAGGCTTACATCAGTTGCCAACAATTCTTCTCCATCATCCAAGTTGTCCACTGTAACTACTCCTTGGGAGCAAAAGTGGTAGTCATATGGGTTGGTAGATACCAGTAGCATATCTGTAAAAGAACTGCCAAGGTCAAAACTGCCATCCATTCAGCATATCAAAAAAAAATGGAGATTGAAAGATCAACTCTAACATACATTTGTCTCTGCACAACTGTGGGTAAAGTTTTTTTCTGTTAGTTTTTTTTTTTTCTTTTTAACAACTTCTGGGAGGCAACCAACTCTCTCATTCTACTATTCCAGTCTGAAGACCAAGATTTAGAGAGAGCATAACTAAAAAGAATGTAGGAATACTGCATAAACATCTGTTAAGCATGTTTTGCAGTATACTGAATTTATCAATTCCTGTATAGCCCTACTTTCTGCCTTGCATACCTGTAGGGGTAAAAATCCCATCTAAGTACAGAGAAGAGAAAGATTTTGGTATGATCCAAGACAGGGACAATGGGCATGGTTCCCCTCTCTTATAACAGAGTCACAAAACAGCAACTTCCAGGACTCTTTGCAGGTGATATTTGACTCTTGATGAACAAAAGTCTGAATATGTCTCTCACTTTCTCTCCTCTTTTATTTTCCTTCACATCAAACCCCCCAAAATACAGATTTGCTTTCTAAAAAGCTATCTGGCTCCAAAACTACAGGGAGAGTCCAGCTTCCCTAAAACAACACAAAAGTTTCACCCACATTCAGCAGACCAAGGTTTCGTCTAGATTTCAATCTTTTATATACATACACATATACCTACATGTTCTAAATATGTACATAAATATATATATGTCTATCAATATATGTGTATATAAAATCATATTCTCTGTGTTACTTTGCTATGTAGCCACTATGCTATGTATTCATTTATCTACATGTATATTTTTCTACATCTGTATTTATCTATATTTAGATATGTATGTGTTTATATACAAACACGTATATTTTTTATCTATGAATTAGACGTCCCCATGGGTTTCAGCCTCTTCAAGAGCCTGCAGACATGCTCCTGCTGGCCAGAAAGGTGTGTGTTGTTGTAGAGTACACAGACAGACAGTTTATGAGAAAAGGCATATTTTTCCAGCACAAGGATTCACACAGGAATCTCAGTGCAATGCTTCCTTGAAATCTTTCCCGTAATCGTCATTAATTAGGCCATGTAAAAGCTAAGAGGGTTAGAGACTTGACCACGCACTATCAGGATAATAAGACTTCAAACCAGCTTATGATTGCTATGGCTTAGTAACAGTTTAGTGCAGCAATAAAGTGACTCTTCAACGGATTTTATAAAGTGTGTTTCTTCAAAGCACAAATTAAAGTCAGCAAACCACATCACTTAAATAATTACTGAAGGTTTTATTCAAAGCATTTGGAGATGGGAGTGGAGAGACCTCATCTGCTCTCTGCTCTTCTCCAGCAGGTCTATGGGACCGCGTTCAGCCAGGGAAAACTTGCGAGGGATAAACATCACACAATGGGTGGGAGGCAGCTTCTCATACTCTGCCTTGCTACAGAACATGCCGGGATGTCAGTTTCGGCACTTGGTGCAGAAAGAGGGAACTAGCTTTTCTTCACGGACATATAAGCAAATCTCCTCATATGTGAAAATCTGGATAATTAAAGTTTTATCACCACAAATGCTCTTGGAGGTGTAGCATTTTCCAGATGTTTCGAGACCTTGGATTACACAAATTCATGGGACGTTTCTTGCCTTTATAACGCCATGTTTTAAAAGTCCTGTTTGAGTCTCATTTCCTTAATCTAAGCGGTAATATCACTTAATTTTATAGGGTACCTGCATCAGTATATCACAGAAAAATGGTCTCTTGCTGCCATTGCAACAGCATCTTTAAAAAAGAGTATTTGACAGTGAAAGCTCTGTTTGCTCAAGAGGAAGCGTAAGGGCCTTTCTGAACACAGGTTTGCCCCTTGTCCCCTCCTCACCCACTGTCTATTCAGCTAAAGGTTGGTTCTTAAAAGCTGTAGATCCATGTAATGCTTACCCAGTAACTCTGGTTTTTTTCCTGACAGGATTTGGTAGAAGATGTGATAGTCTCTTTCACCTGGTTGCTGGAAAATCACTCGGGATTTCTCCAGTAAATCTAGTTGCACAAAGAGAAATTCAGTGAGAAAGGCTCTCCGAGCTTTCAGATGAGCAATTGTACTTTTTTAAAAAGGAAAGAATTTGCTGCTTACAAATCTCAATATCAGCAGATGACAGCTTGCCTGTAGTTCCAAAATGGATTCGGATAAATTTACCCTAATTCACACAGAAGAATATTCTAATTAGTGCATATAGTATACACAGAGGGAAACAAAGGATACTGCTAGAAGGCAATCATTTGGCCCAAAGAATCAGTTTATGCTAATTCCTTGACTTTGGGCAGGCAGATTGTCAATGAGAAATATCGAACAAAGATATTACACTTTTCCAAGCCTAAATCTCTACATACAACTATGTAATCAGCTTGTGGGGAAGGGATAACTGTGTACTTATCTGCTGAGCTAAGATACAGGAATGCATGTGGCTTCCAGTTTCATGATGTGGGTTTAGTGTAATGCAGGACTTAGGGCAATAAGCCTGGGCATGAGACACACAAGCTCCTTTTTTGACTCCTCCTTATTTGCGGTCCTGTCTTATCTGGACTACTTGTGTCAGAAGGGTGCTGTGATTTTACACTGCTTTGCCCTTTTAACTTGCATATTCATCCCACCAAATTTCATAAAAATTGAGTAGCTTTAATTTAATTTATTATATTCAAACACATGGGATTTTTTAAGTAATTAATTTCCATTCCAGCTGACAAAACTCCTTATACAATTGTGTAGCTTTCCACAGTTGCTTACAACCTCTGACCTTCTCCACCCCTTCCAATTTAATTTCTAACTGGGTGTGTTAGGGAAGCATGGGCTACAAACTCAGGCTGTCATCCTCATGCCATTCCTTTTGGACCTCGGAGCCAACATCAACCAGATGTGGCAGAGGCAGAGCTCTCCTGCAAGCCTAATGGAAATGAGGAGAGGCCCAAAGCCACGTCAGCACTGAGGGACAACCAGGGGCAGCTTACTCACCCCAGAAGGTAGATGGTATAGATCAAAGGTAGGAGTACTGCTGCATGTGTGGGTCTGCAGAGGGGGAAGATGTGGGAGGGAGCAGGGGCTGTGGTGTATTTCTGACACTTAGTGACAAAGTAGAGCTATTATAGGGAGGGGGAATGACTTAGGCTAGCAGAAAAAGTGGTAGGAAAATAAGGCTATGTAGCAGAGGCAGTCTGGGGCAAGGTCTGCCACTGCTGTTCAAAGGGCTTCATAAAGCTAGGCTTTGCTTGTCTCCTGATCATGTACAGTTTAAACAATTTTTCAAGGTGGATCTTTCTTCGTTTCTTTTTGTCTTTAATTCTTCCAGCAGTTTTTTGCTGGTTAGATCCTACTTTATTATTCTTCCACTGTGTGGAGGTCCAACCATTTTAGTGGACAAAATGAGAAGCAACTTATGAAGGGATTATTACACAGATGTTATTAACTGGCCATTGTTGAAAAGGACATCATTACGTCATGTTACAGACTTACAAAACGGGAGGAGTTGTCGTTTCTCAGGGTTTTGGCATTTCCAAAAGCTTCTAGGGCTGGGTTTGCTTGAATGATTTGATCCTCCAAGGTTCCCTAGAAATCAAAGTTGAAATACTATTGAGAAACCTACGGGCCACAAATTAAGCTGTCAACTATAACTCGTTATGCATTCACTTATAGAGAGAAGCCTCTATAGAAAAGTGATTTAGCTCCACCTTAGGGGTGGCACTGTGCGAACAGCATAACAGCAAGATTGTGAGTCAAAAATGAGTGCTTAAAAGGCCTAAAACATTCTGCTGCTTCCTACTGTTTTGCTTTGTAGATTTGATATTTTATGTCATCTGTATATGCAAGAAATCGCTATGTCTTCCCATGTACTGTGAAGCACGTGGGGACATCCAAGTGGATGCGTGTAGGAGAGGGGCTATTGAAGACAGGGACAAGCAGGAAGATGCATTAGACTTGAAAGCACTCGGAGCTCGTAATATTTGGAATTTTTGGAGTTGAGAAAAGCATTAACTGTCACTCGCACACACTTAAGTTTGCTGAAGCAAACTACTTTATCTGCTTGGGCTCCAGGGATCCTTCACTGGGGGAACCACATAAAGTGAAAGGCTGAGGTTTGTGACACAGGCTGACAGAGCCCACTACTATTTTCACGTGGAAAAGATAAAATAGCAAAGCTGATGACTTACCCCAGTTTTGGTAGCTGGTTGCTGTCAAAAGAGGAACAGGATGGAGTGAAAAAAAAAAAAAAGAGAGAATGTGAGTATTAACATGACGGACATCACAAAAGATACACATTAGAAAGGTTAGATGTCTAGTGGGCACCAATACACCAGAAGGACTTTCTGAAAAGTCCTTCAAAAAGCACTTGTGACCATTACTTTGCATTCACCATACATCACAAAATACCCAAGTTCTGTCCCTCAGAACAGAACAGCCCATTGTTTTAAACCCTGCTCCAAACATCTACCTGATCTTGCTAAAAGACTAACTAACATGACAGAGAAAAGTGCCAGGTGGTAAGAATAAAAGGACGTAAATGCAAAGAGACAAGTTTTAGATAACTAGATCATGCTGCACTTGAACTGTTGGAGTATTTGAAAAGAAAGGGTGATGATAATGAAGATAAAATGCCACCTGAGCTGATAAATTACATGGAATATCTTCCAACTGCAGTATCCACTATTTGCACAATTGTTCCATGAGCACACCAGGCTTCAGAGGCCATTATGGGCACCAGTTTCATTGCACGTAGAGACCTGGCTCTGGACCATTCAATCATTTGTTAAAAGAGCCTTGCAGGCCTCAGTTGAATCTACATTGGGTTTTGGTGATGTGAGTTATGCGTACAGAATCCAAGCCTGGCTGAAAATTTGGCCTTATAAATACAGTTCATAGGAATCAGTTAATTCACCACGAAGAGTGCAGAGCCTTCAAGTGCAATGAAGCTCATAGCAACACAAGATAAAAAGCAGCATGAATACAGTATTCACTGTAACCTTAGAGAGCACTTATAAGCAGAACAGCACTTATGAAAAGAGAAATACAGAAAAGCTGATTTAAAAAAAATCTTTTGTCAAAACATTCCTTTTTTGTGGACAAAAAAGCTTTCAACAAAACAGATATTTTGATGAGAAATGATAATCCTAGTCCTTTTGAAGACCATTTTCTAGACTAAAGAAGACTAAAGACTATTTTGAAGACTGAATCAAATTTCTTAATCTTCAGTCTCACCATCTTTTACTTTTAACACAACCAGAAACTTACTTAACACACACGAAAACTAAAACTCCTAGTAAAAAAGTGGAAGCAACAATAACTGCTCAGAACCAGGAGTGGTTTTGCTGCTCTGTCTGGAGCGTGGCAAGTTCAAATGAACAGCATGCTCGTAGTAATGCCATGAAGACGTGTCAGTATCTTTTCCCAACAGTTTCTTTTCTTAACCATGCCTGTTGAGGTCTAGCACATGGTTTAGTGCTCAGGATGTAGACTTGCGAGGTTGGTTGTACACAACAGAAAAGCCCTGGGAGTCTGAAATGAAACAGACTTACGTTCTTTTTACCAGGTTCACCCAAGGCTGCCACTGTGGCAAAGTACTGGATGACACGTTTCGTGTTGACAGTCTTGCCAGCACCGGATTCTCCACTAAAGGAAAGAGTAAGGTGAACAACAGGCATTGTTCAAACAGCTGTAACTCATCCTTTCACCCTCCCGTCCTGTCAGCTCCTCCCCACACACAGGCTGTTCTCAGAATCACTAACTCTGATTTCTGCAGCCTGTTTTTTGGCCATTTCAGTGGAAATCACATTGAAGTGACTGAATGAAGACGTGAACGTCTATGATAGCAGCAACCAATTCTTCATGTGACTGGGCTCAGAAATCTGCTACGCTACACTGAGCTTCCTTTGAGGGCATGAAGTTTTATTGCAAACTTCAAGACTGAGGATCTGAGGTACACCTATATACAGCTAACGCATTAGAAAATGTACAGAAAAGCTGCAGTAATTTGCTGGCATTATCCAGGAACACGTGTGACCTGTGTAGAGAGACACCCAACTCTCCATCTTTCATACTTGTCAGTAAATGTTGTCCCACTTCTTTTCTGCGTTTGTTATCTCCTTCCCTTTAGATGTGTCTACACAACATTCATAAATATACTTTGCAGCAAGAGCAACCACATTGAAAAGAAGGAGCTTTCCATATCCAAAGAGGGCAGCCACAGCAAGGCTAACCCTGGAAGAAGCTTCTTTAACTGCCTGCTGAGTTGTTTTCATGCCTACTTAGAGCAAATACCAGATGGGGATCAGAAATGGGCCAGCCTCCATCAAACCCTCAGCTACTCCTTTCCCATGGGGCTCAAGGCAGGCATCAGATGGCCAAATTGCCAGTTACGTGGCTTGGATCAAGTTCCAGGCAATTTAGCTGAGTTTTGAACTTGTGTTTTAGTAGGATTCTTTTCTTCTAAGTTTTTCACAGCAACAGAGTCTCAATTCAGTCAAAAAAGAAGCACTTACGTGATCAGCATAGACTGATTCTCCCGATCTGTGGAGGGGAAAAAAAAAATAGAGACAATTTTAGTAGGCTGTACAAATTGCGTATTATAATTGCAAATGTGTACCAACTATTCCAGAATGAGTCCTGCAAGGACAGGAGAGAATCACATGGAGAAGAGATGGAAAGATAAAACCTAGTATCATCTACTCCAACCTCCAGCACAGAAAGATCCAGACCTGCTCTGAATCCTCCTCTAGTGTTTTGTTCAAGTCGGTATTAAAGACCTGTCAGTCATGCACTTTCTCCCTGTGTCTGGGAAACTAAAATAAAGAAAGTAATTTCCTGCCATCAAAATGGGGTTTTTTTCTTACTCCTGAGTACATCTTTGCTCACATCTGCTCCTGCAAGACTAGATCAGCCCAAGTAATTTTGCTGCTTGTTCACATGCCGTTCCTCACTATGCATACGTACTCTTCTTCAGTTGGCCATGCTGCTGGAATGAAGTTTTATGGTGTCCCTGCTATTAGTGGCCTGACCATTTATTAGAAACATTTTCCATTTATGAGAACACTTTGCAACCTTAATATATTATTAACCAAGTTCAGCAAATGCTAAAGCATAGCAGCTTCCCAAGCTGTCGAGCCTAAAATCCTATTTTGCTTTTTAATTCCAGTCATCATAATAGGCTACTATTGGTCAGCCTGGCCATATTTCACCTGCATCTCTTTGCAGCCACACCCCACCCACCGCCCCCCTTTTCTCAGCGTCCCTCTGCCCCAGTGCCTTCTGTCCCCTCGCAGCTGTGGCACTTTCCATTTATATTAAAAACAGGTGACAGCAGGATGTGTTCCCACCAAGTCTCTGTGGGATTTACCCTGTTGCCCTGCAGGACCTGGTGTGAGTACATCGCTGCTGCCCTCTGCTGATAAACTCTCTTTTCTCCCAGTAACTTGAGAGTCAGGGTGAGAAAATTTCACAGGAAAATCAGGAGTTCCTTGCCAAAGGGTTGGTGCCCAGACCCACAGCAGTCGGTGCAACACCGACCCACCGCAGGTTCACACAAGCGACGTGCACACACCACCCGAGATAGCTGGCTTTCGCTGCCCTTTGAATGCACGCATCTTATAAGCATTAGAATACTGAGCATAAACTGACAGTAATATTTTTTTTTTTTTTTGAGGCTGGGAAAATGCTTAAAGACCTTTGGGGCATGGCCCTGTTTTTGTTACAAACTGATGGATTCACCACTTCAGACAGCTAAATTTGTGCACCTTACAGACAGTTCATATACAGAGCTTACTGTTGCCAGAAGTACCACAGGGACAGTGAGGGGGGTTTAAAAAAATAAATTTTTTATATATATATATATGTAAAAAAAATAATGACACAGACTGCCAAGCCCCTGTTGCTTGTAGGGTATTTCCACATTTGTTACACATTGCAAAATCTCTCACAAACTTCCGTCCGGTACCAATCACGTCAGCTAAATAAAGGGAAATGAAATTTGAAAGCAAACAGTGCCACTTACTACGCAGCATGTCATGGTACGCGTTATCAGCAATGGAGAAGATGTGGGGAGGAGCCTCCGAGCGCCTCTTGCCTTTGTATGCAGCAACCACCTCCGACTTGTAGACAGGCAACCACTTGTAGGGATTTATAGTCACGCAGAATAAACCGGAATAGGTCTAGGGAGGAACACAAAACAAGAGTGAAAAACACCACTCAAGGAATAAAGAAAAAAGTCTTAGTTAACCAAGTACTGTTGCCAGCTTCTGATTTGAGTTTGAATTCTGACTTCAATTTCAGCCTTTGATCTGAATTTCCAAAGCTACTGGTCTGCTGAGTGATTTCCTACTGGCAATTGGTATCAAAACTAGAGATATTGAACAGTTTTCCAAAGGGGAGAAAGTGTTTTCAGGATGCCAACCAGAAACAGCCCCTTCAGCAAAACAAAGCAGCAGAAAATAGACCTACACCTGACTTTTTGCCTTGCTATCCCATGAGAGTTGTTTCCTCTTGGAAACAGTCATTGCGAAGGAAAGAAAAGTTACAGCTTTCCTGTTTGAACTCCAGTATTAGGAGAAGAAACTATCTCCCGCTATTAATTTGATGTGAGCGCTTTGGGGTGATTTCTGGTGGGTGTTCAAAGAGAAAACAACTTCATACTGTATTCCCCAAAGCTATGGAGCTTTTTTCAGCTTTGGGAGAAACACAGTTGGTAAAAAAAAAAATCTATCTTTACAGTCACGCTTTGGGCTGTCTACATCAGTTAGCTGGGGCTTGGTGGTTCTGAGGAAGAACAAGTTTTCAGTTGTAACCCCAGGGAGTTGGTGTTAGCTGGTAACTTTTCAGGTACTTAGTCCAGGTTGAAGCAAAAACCTTCAAAGAAACCCAGTTATTCTTAAATCTATGTGCACATAGATTTAATGAGCTCAATTGTAAAAGTTTCAGGTGAAATCCAGGTGTGTCCCCCTAAAAGTAGCATTAGGACCTGCTGCAGAATGGCCTTGACATGAGTTATCCGTCCTATTTTCTACAAGGAGAAGAAAAACCCCAACCAGTAAATAGATTAAGGCAAGATGACAAATTTCATTTTCTACCTATACAGACCTGCAAGCAAAGCTATGCTTTAGGCCATAGATGTCCACACAAGGGGTCATTAGAGAAATGCATAAAATGTTTAACAATCAGAATTTAAATGGGAAAAAGTTGGATTTGCTCTTCTGATGAACACCAAAAACCAGAACAGGGACTGGCTAGAAAAATCTATAGATTCCCCTGACTGATTTCAGACAAAATTGAATGCAACAAACAGAGCAAAAGTTTGGCCTCATAAAATTAGATGTTACTGAAGCTTGTTCTGGTGCTGACACAAATTATGTTCATGGTGTCATGGGGAAGATACAGAGTGAGGGAGAAAGCCAGAGTGAAACAAGTCTGATGTCATCACTGAAAATGAAGGGAATAAAATTACTGAACTAAAGATAGAAAGGCTTATGCTTAAAATTATAATATGTGGGCTTTAAGCCTGAGGCATTGTTTCTTAACAAGGAAATCTCCATGGCTGGTACTGACATGGATTAATATCAGGAGAGGAGAAATTAAGTAGGTCTTCCCAATGTCTTGATTGCTGAAAATATGTCCCATGACACCCCAACTAGACACCGTCTCATTCATTCAGCTTCGTCTGTCTGTATTCAGACACAAGCTATCTCCAAGCAACTTGGAAAGATGAGCAAGACCCTCAGTTTTGTGGCTTATCGAAGTTGTAAACTGAATATGAAGAACACAACATGTTCAAACAGGAAATCTGCACTTGAAATGCAGATTGCTAAATGCACCCTTATAATGACCCTTACATAGATCATCCAGTTCTTGTAGCGCTTTCTCAGGTTGTACAACACAGACGCCTCGTTCAGATGGGTCAGCATGGCCATGTCCTCAATCATGTCAAATTTGGGAGGGTTCATCGACTGCACATCGTCTTCTTTTATAGTCATGGTCTGCAAAGACAAATCAGTATTGGCATCACTGGAAAACACTGGCATTTTCTGTTGCTTCACATATCTTACAGGAGAACACATTTTCCCCTCCCCCTGTTGATGGAAGTCCTTAAGCTTGAAACAAATACCATTTGTTTTCACAGCTGTCAGAAGAATGGGGGAAGGCTGAGAAGTTAAAAGTAAGGCGCGTGGTGGCGTGGCTGGGAAAGAAACCGCGGGATTTAGCTGCAGCCTGGGCTTTTACCTCTGGGGGCCAATCTGGACCTGGCTGGTGGCACAACCTCTGCTCACAGACCGCCCACTGCTGTGCAGTGGTGCTGTTGCTCGCTCACCCACCACCACGTTGCTGTTTTCCCCTTGGTGGTTTTCCGTGTGTCGTTCTGCTACGGCATCAGGTACAGGGGCTTGCTGTTGGCAGCCCATTTCACGACACGGGCAACTGAGCTTAAACTGGGACCAGTAATTTTTGGAGCTTGCTGCTCTGGCCTTGCTAGTCACGGGGTGAGACAAAACCAGTTTTGTACCCTTCCGTCTGTTGTCTCCACGGTCACTTTGCCACCGCTGGTTTCCGTAATTTCGGCTTCAACGTAGGCTTGCTTGTCATCGGGAACCCAACATTTCTTCTTCCCTGTGAAATGAAGGAGACCGAGGGCTCACCGCCTTGTGTCACACAGTAACACCGTGCCTCGCTAAGGGAGATGGCTGGGGTTGCTTCTTCCACACAAGCGACACAAAACCTCTGGGACCACAGAGACAGCAGATGGGCCATGCTGGGGAGCTGCCTGCCAAAGCAGGAGGCACAGGGCTCCCAAGTGTTTTCTCCCCTTTGAAGCTACCACCTTGGCTTCCTCTAGATCCTTCCAGCACAAGGTGTCAAAATATTGCACAAATGCTGGCTAAGCCTCAGCCTCCACAGGAAATCCATAATCATTATTGCCAGGGTGCAGATGGAGGAACTGAGATCCAAGCCCAAATTAAGGCGTTTGCTAAAGAGTCACAGAGAAAATTGCAATCTGAGTGAGGAATTCAGCCCACAGTGCTTGCCTGCCAGTTATCAGATTTAACCTTATCCCTGCACATTCTTCTGATGTTTGGCTTGAAAAACAGGAGTATTAATAACTCAATGAGGGGTGTATGTGGCTTTTTAGAAGTTTGGAGTAGCTGCACTAGACTTTAGGTCTTCAGTTACAGCAACTAATCTGAAGAGCATATTGCTATTGTTAATGGTATATTTATACTTTCTACTGCACCTCAGGACTCGTGTAAACCGATTTAATGAAAAATAGATTATGGGAAACTAAAAGCTAACATCAGATTGTCACGCAGCCTGCAAATCAAACAGATGTGCAAGTACAACATAAAGAGACATCTCGCCAGGCTGCAGAATCTCTCTCATTACAGGAACATCAATGTGTGGTGTTTTTCTTTCAAATGGACAAAGTGATCCCCCCCTTTAGCAGAGCAGTACAAAAAAGCCCTACTCCTACATCTAGTTAATTACTTAATATAAGTTGATAGATTATTTCTATTTAGTACTACCTGGCGGCTTCTTATAGCTTTGCAGAATAAAGAAACCAAAATGTGGTTGAACCAGCTACCTCAAAGAGCGGCAGCAGCAGCAAGGGAGTCTTTGCATCCTGCTTTGCTCTGCATCCCCACAGCTACACTTGGATACAACCCTCATCCCACTTACTTGGCCGCTGGCAGCATAAAGGGTACCACAACTCACCATCAAAGGCAACGGTCTGTGCCATCATCAGCTCCTTCTCGCTCTTTCGGAGGTAGGGAGCAGCCTCCCCGAATTCCGACATGTCCATCATCTTGGCAAAGGTTTAAGGTGGCACAGCTCAAAGAGGAGAAAAGAAAGGGACCTGGTCTACAAGAGAGAGGGGGGGAAATATGTTCTATTTCTTGGACAACCTGAGACAATATAAAACACTTGGCACAATGTGGCAGGTAGCTGATCAAAGTGATGATTAATTTGAAACACAAATACCTAACACATACTTGGGGCCATACTGCACCCTTAGTTAAATCCTTCCCTGGCTCAACCTATTTAAAGCCAGCCAGATCCTGTGTGGTTCAAAACCTCGACTTGGGCCGCAGTTATCTCCACAGGAGAATTTAATCTCTTCTTTGTGGCACAAATGGTGCTTAAGAGCTGGAGATAAAACGGACCACTTGAAACGGCGATTTTAAAAACCACTTAGTGGGGAGCCTCCTCCGGACCTGTCAAATTCACCTGGAGCAGGCTTATGTTCTCCAGCACACCTCCCTGGTGCCGTGCCACTCAGCCAGTCCAAGCATGGGCCCAGGCAGACATTTCCTGGGAACCACAGAGCAAGACTCCCCTGCTGCAAACTGAGAACATGAGGCAGGCCCACGCTCCTGCTGGAGAAAGCCAGCACTGGAGCTGGACCCAGCTCTGCTACCTGCAGCACACTCCTCCATCACACAAATCAGCATGTCGGAAAAACCAGGACTAACATGGCTTGGGGAGGTCCTGTGCTGGTGCCCCTTCCCAAGTTGCTAGTAACTCCAAATTCACCAGCTCGGGTACCCTCCTGCAGCAAGGCACAGCAGAGGGCAAGTGTACCTGCAGTATTGGTGCAAGGGGTTCATAGATTTTTAAATGGATTTGAGCTTATTAGTCCATCTTAATACCTACATTTTTTTTTCTCAAATGACAAGGCCACGGTGTTTAGGAGCCTTTCACCATGAAAGAGAGGGCGGGGGACATGGGTGTGAGAACAATTTGCTGGGTTTGTGCTGCCAATCAACTAATTTTATCATTATGTACTCTCTAAAGTGATCGTACAGATATGATTTTATTTATTAATTTTTTTTTATACACACACACATATAAATACTTACACATGCATACGTATATAAAATAGTCAGGGTGCTGTCCAGAGAATGTCTAAAAGAAGTTCCGCGGCTAGAAGGTGTTCACACACACACACTTTAAGAATTTCAGATATTTTTTTCCTTTGAAACCAAGACACCATTTGATTACTATTTGAAGCTTTACAAGTCACCCTTAGATATTACCTCTTCCCTTATTTTATTTACCGTGCAATATCCAGAGCAGCTAGACAAATTTTCAAGAGCCCTATCAAGGCAGACACTGTAGTCTTTCAAAATTTAATTCAATTTCTTTCTAACAAAATCCTGATAGGGATAAAAACTCTTCATCAGCCAAGGCAGGTTTTTTTCCAACACATTCCTCTTGGGGAATGTGAAGCCCTAAGAGAGCAGAGCTGCCAAACGTTTTACATTCAGCCCTCTCCCGCTGCTGCAGTACAAGCTCGAGACCTTCTGTGTTATTGCTGCAGAGCAAAAAGTTTCTCCCTCAGACCGAGCCTTAACTTTTTTCCTTTTTAAAGATTAAGGGCCTACATAAGCACAACTATCGCTAATTATTTTAACATCATCTGAGCTGACCAAAATTCCCAACTGGAGACACAACTCCAAACTAGGATGGCAAAGTCTCTGTCCCATGAGGAGCGTGTCTTAGCTCCGGTGGAACAATGAAATTACATCAGTTCATACATTTAAACAGAACAGCATCAGAGCATGTAAGTGTCATTTCACATTAAATGTGCAAATGTCAATGTTAATCTCTAGGACTCAGGACAGATTCTCACAAGTCCTAAGATACACTAAAGTACTCTAAACCACTTCTGTGAAACCAGGCTCCATTTGCAGACCTCTTAGGGACTGTTACTCAGCTACCACCCTCTTATCTAATTTTTTTTTTTTTTGGTAATATGTATTCAGGGCCAGACACTATGGCAAACATGCTATGGTGTAAAGCAGCACGACAGCAGCCGGGAGGGAAGCCCTTTTTCTTCAGCAATCTCACGTGAGTGAAGTTACGACAGAGGTCAGAGCCCAGGCAGCGCACACCCTGCAGGTGTAGAGAACTCAGTGAGGCAAACCCATTGCCAGGTACGAGAAATTGGAAATGTGGTTTGGTTTAGGGTCATAGGATTATTCTTAAAAGGCAGTATAGTCGGGAAAGACAAGGCACAGCTAAAGATGTTTGCTTTCCTTTTAAGTCTGTTCCAGCTAACAACAAAAAGAGCTGGCCCTTGTATATGAACTTTGGAAGATCCTTGAAAACACCTACTCCCTGGAGAAAGCCAATATTGTTAGAAGTTAAGTGGCACGTGCAGAACCACCAACAATTTGGTGGTGCGTTCAGACTTGGAAAGGAGGGACCTCATCTTTCTTTGGTGGGGCTGTTGGAAGAGCTGCTGTAGTGCTAAGGGCTTGTCTGCAATAGCAACGAGAGCAGGCACCGCCTGCCTTTAAAAGGGAACCCAGTAATTCTCCAAGGGTTGTAACTGAGGTTAGATTAAAGAGCTCCTTGGACCAACGAGCTGCTTAAAATTGCAAACTGCATAAGCCATCACCTCTTGCAGATGAGAGAGAAGACAGAAAATATGACTTGCAGGTACTGGCTAATCACTCCATCCAGACACATAATTACAAGGTACCTGAGACTTTCCTGAGCAGTTATTCTAGCTGGCTAAACGAATGCGCTAACGTTAGAGAAGAAACATGTATTTGCCATCCTAGCATTCAAGCAGCATCTGAGGATGACTACCGTAGTGCTACAATGTTTAGTGATGTTACTACAAAAACCTGAAGCCTCACAAAAACCTTAGTCTCATCAAAACCACAGTACAGCGTTAGAGCGCAGCTGGCTACCCGCATTTAGAAGTGAGAGAGGTTGGTACTCACCCTGGAGAGCACACAGAAAGCGTCGCGGCTCCGAGGGGTCCAGGCTTTATATGCCCCTATCTCAAGGTCACTGGTGATAACTGTTTAAAGGCATCAGCAGGTTTCCTTCATGCCTATATTTGTCTGCTGGAGGCCGGGTGAGGAGACAATGCCCGAGGAGGGGACACGTGTGGCTGCGCCCCGGCGAAGGGAAGGGGGGCAGGAATGTCAGCGGGGAGCGGCGTGCTCCTCGCCGGCTGCCCCTCACCACACCATTCTTGCTCCATGACTTCATGGAAGAGGCTTTTCCTGTCTCTGTGTTTTCACAGGGGCAAGTATTGCTTTTCCAAGTGCCTCAGAAGTTAATTACCATGGGCTTGGGGGGCTGGGTGTGTGTGTGTGCGCGCGTACATGTGTGGAAATTAAGACTATTCAGATGTAACTTCCCAAGAATATGAAAATCAAAGCACAAGGGACAAGTGTTTTTAAAGGGAATTTGGTTACATGAGCCAAAAATGGTTTCAAGGAAGAAGGCCAGGATGCATTCTCACATCTGAGTCAAGCGCTTTAAAGCCCCTCTTTACACAACAAAAGCCAAGCCTCTAGGGTCAGGTTTGGGATACACAGGTATTCCTCAGTTTATGAGCAAGGCAAGAGGATGAAGAAATTTGAGAATATATTGATTCTGCCTGGAAAGTGAATCGCAGATAATAAACAAAGTAGGCATCAATTTTAGTGACTGCTTTGCTTCAGGAAACTCATTTATGAGACTGAGTTTAGGCAATGTCTGGCCTCCTTATCGTAAACTCATTTTTCCTGTAAAACAAGCGCCGTAAGTAACTCAAGTCTCATTTCACTACAACCATAAACGGCAAAACAACTGACACATCCAGACTGATTTGCTTTTACCAGCATGGATAGATATATAGGTTTCCTTTGGTTCTGAATATAAAAGCACAAAGGAAAATAAATATTGTGAATAATGTTTGTTGGCCATAAGAGAAGACAATATATTAGGGGTTTAGAAAAGTCAGTTCCAAGGAAGCAAGGGGGAGCAGGGAGGGAGCTTATCCACAGCTTCATCAAATTCTTAGATATCCGCAGGAGCAAGTGGCTTCATTTGCGAGCAGGCAAGAAGAAAAATGTTTGCATACCGAGTCGGCTATTTTTAAAGCTGTTGTCCCGATGACTGGACAGTGACAGGTTGCACAGACAAAGTGGGTTTGTAAGAAATGGAGGGATTTATGGAAGCGATAGACTCAGAGACGGGAGATTGATGTGGCAGGTCTGAGGATCCGAGTGCTTTAGTGGCCTGGTATTTTTAGCGTTTGGGGAATGCAACCAAGAGGCAGAGAATCACTACTGCTTGGCTACAGGCATGCCCACCTCCAGACAGACTTAAGTTGAGGAGAGGGCCCTCTGTAAAAGCTACACTTTCAGTCCTGGTCTGCATGCATCATAAAAGGAATGAGCTGAAAACAAGCGGTGCGTGTCATGCTCCAGCGCTGGACTGGCTCTCACACTCTTCTCATTCTTTCCTTGTACCAGAATTGCTTCCCACTGGTCCCAGCCTGCTGCTTTAGAGGTGCTCAGTGACCTGCAGCATGGAGGTATGTTGATGTCAAATCTAACTCATCACCTTCTTCTTTTATATCTGGCAAAAAGAAAATAAAGGTAGTGATCTCGGCAGCCTAGGTGAACAGTGAAACAGTGAGTGAATGTGTAAAGCTCAAGCAGATGCTCCTCATCATGTAATTTGAAACAAGCTAAATTGCCTGCAGCACCAGGATTTACGGATGCTGTTAATCTGCTGTGAAGCCTAAGAATACGATTATTTCATGCCATGAGGGTATAACGCACTGATAATGTCTGCCTCTTGCTCCTCTCTCACGTTGCCAGTAGCTTTACTTCTAAACATGGTATTCCCATTACCACCTACTTTGCTTAGAAGAAGGCATCTTTTTACAAATACGCTGTTATCACTTACATTTTTTTCTGTTCTGCAAATATTCAGCTTTCATCAGTCCTGCACGAACACTACAATTTTGCTCCCACGCCTCCCTTTTCTTTTTTGGGGCTGCAAACAACTGTTTCCGTAGCTGATGCCAATGCAATTTCAATGCTTGTGTCGCTTAAAAAGGGACACAGCACTGGTTCAAACATGATCAATTTATTTTCTTTGCTAGCCTGATGTGAATTGATACTGCACATGTTATTCCTGCCTTTCCGGAGTTTATTTGCTTTCTTTTAATATGTACCAGAATTTGCAGCACATTTCCCCTAGATTAAAATTGTAAGAGTGACAACCAAAGACATTTGTCTCTTGCAGGGGCTACTTTTAGAAAGGTTAATGCTGGTCACTGTTTCTAGGGAAACAAGGGACTTTGATAAGAAGCCCTTGTGACTAACCTATTTTTACTAACATTACATATTGGAAAGGAATGCAATAACGTTTATCAGCTTAAGACACAGATAGTGTCAATATTGTGGTCTTATATAGAAAAGTTGGCATCTGGGATCTGTAAAAGCAGAGTTATGAACCCTCTCTATTTTCTTAGAAGAAAAATATCAACCAGCCAGCCGTGCTTTGACAAAAGCTGGCCTTTAGACTACTCTTAATAAAATGTGCACTGTAATAACCTGGCACTCCTGAAAAGCAAGATCAATGAGATACAAGGACACTAGTTCAAGATACGGATGCTTGGAGAAAGTGTCTTCTGAGACAGGAGCCTCTGGACTGCACCATAAGCAAGCAGAAAGACTATCTCTCCATGAGATGCATTCAAGTGACTGTGTCTAAAGAGATTGAGAACCTATTGTTTACCTCAGGGTTCTTTTGGCTAATGATCCCTGCTGCTGTTGCAGTCTCCATTTAAAGGAAAAATGGGAAAAAGCCAAAATGATCTAGTCGGATGCTCTTTGAACGAAAAAGGTCACGCACATTGGAATAGTTTCAGCAGAAGAAAAATGTGAATGTTGTACCAAGCAGCAAATCCTGGCCTATTCTGTACAACTGGATGTATTTTCTCTTGTGAGGAATTATGGTTTAATTCTTCAAGCCGTTGATGCCCCAAAGGAAATCGAAGGGGAAGGAAAGCTTAGCTTTAAAAATAGTTGCACTCTGCTACATCTCTGAAGGATGAGAAAATTGGCACTAAACAGTACATTTAAAGTGTGTTTATGACAGCTAGATTTGCTTATTAGAACTGGAGATTTTCAGGTTTCTGCAAGCCTTTGTGCTCCCCCTGCTGCAGTGCACACGCTCGGCAGCGGACACAAGCGTCTACAACCTGAGGAGGTATCAGGAGCTTCTGTTCATGCTTCTTTCAGAATCCTCTTTTTAAATAGTTTCTTCCACTTTATTCTTTGCTGATATACAGCACCACACAGCAGCTAAAGGAAATTTAAATTTCTGTACGGAAAGCATCTGCTTTCATGCAAACATGCCTGGGGAAGTAATTCCTAAGCCACCAAAGATGTTTTAAGTGCCTTTTAAGCCACTGAAATCCATGATCTATTGCCATCAGTATGCAGGCTCCTGGAACAGAATACCTCTTCCCGCTTCGAACAGTTTGAAATCACCGGTGACTGTGGAGAATTAACGCGCAGAACCACAAGAGGAGAGCAGCCGGTCTTACTAGCTTGGTATCTCACCGCAGCATCCCGGCCCATCCGTCCCTTGGCCACGCTGCCGGCAGGCCCCCGCCTCTCATCCCCTGCCAAGCTCCGGCTGCATCGGCACGCTCCCCTCCAAAGCCGGGCTAGGATAATAAACATTTCAGAGCTGTCATTGCTGCCTCTCCCCCGCTGACATTCGATCATTACGGTATCTTAAGAACGTTTAAATAGGTCAGGGTTCTAATGGGAGAGCTCGGCTTCTGGGAGCGGGGCTGACAGCGCTTTGAGAGCAGATTAACAGCGCTGATAAATCAATCTCAAACTGACTCACAGCCCTAAGAATGACAGGAAAGCAAAACCAGTAAGAAGTACGCCTAGTGAAATAAGTGGTCCCAGCTCTTCCGCTCTGGAGATGCGCCAGGGAAGAAGGTTTTTGTCATCTGCCTTCTCACTATCCTGTCTCTAAAAGCTGATGTGCCCCATCACCTCTGAGAAAAGTTTTCAGTCTCCAATAATCTTGAGCATCCCACCTTGCCAGTCGGGTCAGTACATAATGGCATGTTTTCAGAATTATTGTGCATCCTCTACCAAACTTTCACATATTTTAATTGCCACTAGTAAATTTTGGGGTTTTCCACCCCTCATCTTAAACTGCTCTGCATTTTCCACAACCAGTGGGAGAAGGCAGGGAGTTAAAAGCCCTGATAATCCATGTAAGTAGTTCAGGTTAATCTTTTCAGTATTCATTAATTAAGCACTTATTTGTACAGCACATCATTTGAATTACCGTGGCCCATTCACCAACTTTATTATGCCCTTCTGAAGGTAATAGCAGGAAGTACTTTAGCCTCGATCAATACAGAAAAGAAAAAAAAAATAATCCATAAATGTCTCTCTAGGGTTTGTATTGCGCAATCTGTCTTCAAAGACAGGGTACTTCATTACCCCTGTTTCAGCCTGTGACTATGATGCACTCACTCTGCTCAAGCAGCCTGAAAACCACATTTCCATTTCAATAGGCAGCACTGCCCTGAAATGCTCCTAGACCTTCAGACACAACATATTCTAGCTCCCGGTGCCAAGCTCCTGCAAGACAGCTTGCCTGTCTTTGCCTCTTTTGCATTTCAGCTTTAAGGATTTCGAGCCTGCCTTTCAGGTGTGAGCAGAAGTGGGTACTCTCCTCCCCGATCGCCTGGTTTTGCTGCTGTGGAGGTTTATTTTTCAGAGGAGGTGAGGGGGGAAACGAAGGAAAATACTCACGCCTTTTTAGACACAAGCGATTTTTTAAATTTTTTGCTTCTGTAACTCTCTGAGTTGTAACTCGGCTTCCTGACAAGGATTGTTTGCTCTCTTGTGTTTACTTTATGTCAACTGCAAACTATGCTAAAAAAAAATGCGGTGACAATTTAATTGGTGAAATAATTGCCATGGAGGGATACTTTATTAACATGGCAAGCGCCGACAGAATAAGCCTGATGTGAGCGACACAGAATCACAGAATCATTTAGGTTGGAAGAGACCCTTGGGATCATGGAGTCCAACCATCCACCCTACACATGACACTAAATAGCGAGAAGGCACCGCAGGAAGCAGACTGGGGGAGGTTTTTTCAGCACTTACGTTCTATAAGCAAAGACAAGACACTATTCCTTTGCAAGCACAGCTACACCGAGCTGGTCACCTCCACCAGGAAACTCAGTCAGCTAAGGTCCTTGAAGAAATAAGGCCAGTTTTTAATGAAAATCTATTTCCAGAGATACTACTTTCTGCCATGAGCCCAAAAAAGCACAACCCTGTGCTTTTCACGTGGTCTAACGACCTGATGCTTCTTGTCAGTTGAATTTAAACACCTTCAAAAATGGACATGACATCCTTCTCTCCAGCAGTTAAGTTCTGGAGCAACTGGCTGGTGTGTGCATATAAGTATATATATAAACGCACACATATATATAAAAATATATATGTCTGTGTGTATATCTAAACACATATATACATACATATGTATTTATACATGTGAAAACAAGTTTATTTTCTAACCTCTCCTCTCACAGCTATGATGCTCCACTCTTACAGCTTAATACCAAGTAAAATTAATCTTTTTTCCCCGGAGACCTGCTGAACTGACCCTACGAATCAGCGCTGCACCGCACCGGGACCGTGGTGGACTCCATCACCCCTGCACTCCCCACCAACTTTCACAACACCCAGGCTACCCAGGCTCAGCACCAGCGAGACACAGAGGCTGATGCTAGAGCTGAAATCCTGCCACCAGGAAAACCCCTGCAGCACTTTAGGCTCAGCCTCTTTTCTGCACAGGGCATTTCTATTTTGCTGGATAAGCCCATCACATCTAACCCCAGGTTAGTTTTTGAAAAGGTGTTGCAGGGCTGCCGGGCTGCTGCAGACTCCCCAAGCATCGCTGAAGCAGTGGAAGAACAGAGAAGGGAGTATTGAGACACCAAGTCAGGAGAGAGGGTCAGGGAGACCATGGTGAGAAAAGGCCATGCTGGACCACCCAGAGAAACCCACGGAGCCCTTCGGAGAAAGGCTGCACTATGTTTCTTGACCAAAACCCACTAAGAGACTATCGCCGAGATTGGCCAGGTGTTGTCTTTGTGGAGGAGGAACTACCTTTGCCACAACAGCGAGCAGCAGCTGAGATTTCCAGGGAGGTTACGGGCGCAACTCCTTTATAGCCACACTGGCTCCCCAGCAGCAGCTGATCTGGTCATAACAGAATTGATTTTAAGTATCTTTTTTTGTAATTCAAATACACATTTTTTTCTTTACAGGGAAAAAAAAAATAATGGAGGTGATGGGGAAGAAAAAAACCCACAAAACAGATTATACGCTTGAGGCTTAATGTACAAAGCCAAAGTACCTGCCACCTACACAGTTTTAGGCACTCCAGTCTCACACAATGGTCCCGAAAAGGGAAAGAAGAAAGCAAATAATGTATCTGGTGTGATGATGCTATAAAAACACTGAGCAAGAATGGGAAATATGCCCTGCCTCAGTGGGGGCCTCTGAAACCTCACTTTAAATACCAGTAGCTCAGTGGCATGAAAACACCAGATAACTCATTTGACAGGACAACCAGCCCAGTTGAATAACTTGTTAAATTTTCAGCAAAACTCACTCAACAGAAAACCTCAGCTTTTTGATCTATCCACCCCATCTCACAGAAACTCCTCACCAGCAGCTCCATCTATTCAAATGCATTCACCAAAATAGCATTTTGGAATAGTATTGATTGAAGACCTGTTGCTGTACTGCCCTGTAGATGCAGATGGTTATTCATCTCACCTCTCTAGACACTGTTCTGCAGGCCTGGTGTCTGTGCCTTCCCTCTGCTAGAGGAGAAAATGGGATCCTAACAATAACTGCAGCAAGGAAAAAAAAATAACATTTTTATTTATACACGTATAGAAAGATGTGTATTTTTTAAAAAAATCACCAATGATGTTTTACAGAGACTCCAAATTTACAGCAGAAAGCTTAGCTGCAAAATTTAACACAGAACTTTGACAAAAACATGGGCTATTTTGGGGTATGAAAATATGCTAGAGGGAAAAAAGGAAAGGAAGCTTTATTTTTTAAATGGGATTATTCTGCCTCTTGCCTGTCAGGATATACTGGCCCTGGTGGAAACTTTGGTCCTTCTTGTTGTACTGCAGTTGATGAACAGGGATTTTCCAAAGCAGAAAATTCTCTTCACCCATCCTCACCCAAACGTGCACCAGAAGCGCAGAGAAGGAACTGCAGGGCTTAAGCGCAGATGATTTCCGTTGCGTTGCCAGCATGGTCTGGATAGCCACCGTCATCCATTACTGACACACCTTCATACTTCAAAATCTGCAACATATCCATCATCAGAAAAAAAAAAAAAAGTAGTAATTAAAAACAAAATCAGCATGATATGGAAATTGCTGACACGTTTCTAGGAAAGGGAAGCTGATTGAGACAAAGGTAGGGGCTACATCTGTATAAACAATGAGGCATTTAATTCCCACTGCTTTCTCTGCGTGGAGTTACAAAGCTGATTACCTTCAAAGAAGCAGCCTGCTCACGATCATGCTGTTGGATTAGGAAATATCACTGGGCAATAGGGCTGTAAGAATTTGACAGCACCCTGGGGATTGGAGTCCCACTCTTCTCCATGTGGAGACAGGCTTCTCAACCAGGTGTGTTGTCTCTTTCACACTTACTTGGTTTAAAAAGTAAGGAAGTTTACCCCTGTAAAAACTAATGGCAAGTTGTTCTTGCCTGACTAGTTTATTCAGAATCAAGAACAAAAGGGGCAGATTTTAGATACTGAAAGTATAAGGAGCAATAGCACTAAGTAGTACTATTGTTGAAAACAGAATAGCTAGGTACAATCAAAGCTAATAGCAATGTTCCAAGTTACATCTCAGGGAAGTTTGTCTCACCCTTCATTGGACACACAGACTTGAATTTTAGCTACTTGCAGCAATCAGAAAACTATCCTGAACACACCTGAACTACCTACAGTTTTCTATGGCCTCACAGGGTGTTCTCTGCCTTAGTGTGAAAAAAGCATGCAAATTGCAGTATGAGGCGAATCAGTAAAATTTATTTCAATGTGAGAAAGAATGGGAAAGCAGATGTACAGATCCATTCCCCAGAAATAATAAACCAAACGCCGTTTAAGACTGAGTCCAACAATGGGCATCAGTTATATCCCATACCCATGCAATGCAGACAGGTCTTACTGATTTGATCACAGCGTACACATAAAGTTCAAAGAAAAAAAAAAAAACACCAAATACTCCCTTAACCAGAAAGGACATGGTCCTTCAGACTACAGCTTCAAGATCTGTTTTAGTGAGCGTGAAAAAACTCAATTATGAATGAGCACTTTTGTACAGCTTATGGAAAAGGGTTTGCAAAAGGACTAATGAAATGAAATCTTCCACTCTTCCTGTTCCCCACACCACAGCCTGTTTGTTAGCAGTAACAGCGTGTGACATGTCACGGGGCTCTGCTGAGCTGAGCTCCAGGCCTCTGACACTAAATCACTGATAAAGTCATAACATGGAAAAAAGGGCCATCCGATTCCCTTCACAATAGCCAAGCTCTGGGAGCCAGCAACGCTCGCCTGAATCCAGCTATCTCCATTAAGTGTCTCCCACCACCGTTATCAGAACCAGAAGTGAAAAGGTGTTAGCAAAGGCAAGATATTTTTGCACAGTGCTCTTTCACGGGGCAGGGTTCGTGCCTGACTCCCACTGCCCAGCTCGGCAGCAATGGGCTGAGCGAGGAGCGCGTGTGTGCAAGGATGGCTGCTCACAACAGCGTGCATCCAAAGAGCGAGTCAAGTGACAATCACTCAACCATGCCTTAACACATTCACATAATTGAGTTTTCCTTAGCGTCACCTCCTTTCTCTCCCTGCCCTCAACTGAGGACAAGATGTTTCAGGAGCTGGCCCATAATCTCCCTCCACACCCTTCTCTTCCTGGACTTGGGGGAAGTGCACGGCAGGAGAGCACCAGGAGAGCTCACGGCTTGTGGCTCTGCACTTACAAAAACAGAAGGCAACCGTATATGGTCAAGGAGGAATAATTAGCAGATATGGTTTCAATCTTACTCCTGCTTTATTCATTACCATCTTCAAAGACATCCCCTTCTTCCTCCCAGAATAAACCCCTCACTGAAACAAAAGGATGGACACATCACCTTGGATGTTTTTACCACCTGACAAAACATGCTAAGCACTGACAACTGATTCATCATTCTCAAGATTCAGCACTTGTCACGTCTATCAGAATTTCTTTAGAGGTCTGAAATACCAAAACTGGAATCTAGCACATGCTAAGAGAGTGTCTTCCTCACCATAGAGGATTAGGGCCCTTAAATAAAAGAAAAGCTGAAAAATCTGTAAATTCTGCATGAACTGATGATAGAAACAGATCATTAGTATTAAAAATGCAAATACACAGAGGATATACCATCCTCCTGCACCAATAGTATTTCTGATCAGCCACTCTAAGTAAATCCTGCCAGGTATTTATGTATTCAGCTTGAAGAAAAACACAAAGGGCAGAATCACAGTTAGGAATATGACAACAATGCTGCCATTAGCCTCCAACCCAGCATCACCGATCCAGGAAATTAAGCGATCAGACAAAAAGAAACTCAACTAAATTGCAATAAGAAACATATAGTTAGGGAGTTCAAAAATCCTTAATTTGTGCTGCATAGTGAGGACAGACTGTGACTAAGGCATCTAAGTGTTTGTATTCCTACAAGCTTTTTTGAAGCTGATTCTACCTTTCTGAAGGCATTGAATGAGTAATCACTAGCATTCATTCATTTTATCAGTTTTTTTTCTTTCCTGCCCTTCAGGAAGTTCCCATTTCAAAAACGACTACGAGGAGAACGGAACGAGGAGCACCAGCTGGGGCTCCTGCACAAGATTTCTGGCCTTCTGGAGGAGCAGAGCACCAAACAGCAGAGCGCTATTTTAGGTGCAGAGGTACTGGAGAAGCAGAAGACAACCAGTGGTCGCCAGCCTTCCAGACTAGCACCTATTTTGCATGCCTGGAGCCTCACAAAGCAGTCCGTTCCACTCACAGGTTTGGCTTTTAGCTTGCAGTAGGAGAACAGGCTTAGGGATTTTATTTTAAAATGGAGAACACATACAAAGAAATGGTGTGAAGATCCTACTTTCTGAGTCCTTCCAGCAGAGAACTTCTGGTGTTCTCTGTGGTTCTGCCTCATTCCCACCAGCAGGCAAGGTTTCAGTGGTAGGGGAGACATTTCAAGCAGAAACACGCAAGCCACTCAGCCATTGAGCCATTTAAAGATAAGTGACTCAGTTAATCCACCAGTGAAAGCCTATGTGTGCCCCGTGTCCCCCGTAAGAGTGGCATTTCAACCGCTGCAGAAGACTGATAATAAATTGCATTACCTCTGATACCGTGGTGGACCTATTTAAGAATTTTTAGCCTGGCTGTACTCTATAAGTAACATTAAATATAGCCATTGCTAATAACTTGGCTTAATTATTAGCTAATTTCTTCATACACACACAAGCAAAAGATTTCAATTATTTTTAATTATATGGAAAGTTCCAAGTGTCTGTTTTATTCCATTAAGATCATTCAGAACTCAGTAAAACCAGCAAACGCTTAATTCTTTAAATGACAGTTTTTAATTAATTTGAACTCAGGCTAATTAAAAGATTTGCAGATTGCAACATTCTAGTCCATTTTCAGAAGGCAAGCCTTTACGTCTGCGGCAAATATGCTCTATTTTCCATTCAGATTAAAGATTCAGCTCCTCCTCTAAGTGCAAAAACCTCTTCAGCCTTAACAGTGGAATTACAACTGACAGCAGGTAACAGAAGTGCTCCAAGCTACAAACAGCCCCCGAAAACACCCAAGTCCAGCGCTCCAACTTGCATGAAAATCTGGGCACTGGAGGCAGGAACAAGAGCTCTAGCTAGAGCCTCAGGTGGTAACAGCCTTGCTTTAAACCCTCTCACCTACCAAACGCTTACCTGTTTGTGCAGCACCGTATAAAGGGGGAAACCAATGCCCTGCCCTGACAGCCACCCCGCAACAAAAAAAGGGAAGCTCTATTTGCCAGGTGCCCCACAGAAACAACTAGCTTCAGTGGGTAACTTCAAAAAGGGAAGATATTTTACTTTAAGTTTGTAGCCAATGAAAATAAGGCTTGTGGCTTTGCTATAGATGTCTCCGCACCCACAGTTACTTTTATCCTCGCTGATCAATTCCAGTGACATTTGACAAAGGGAAAGTGACTCTGGTGACAGTCCTACAAGTCAGTAGCTGGCTAGAAGTTGGACTCTGAAGCCAACGTGGGCAGAAGTTGTTTTTCCTCATATTGTGTACATCAGAGCCTGGGCCAACTAGTGTCTCCATGATTTCCAAGGCAGCATCGCGACATGTTGTCTCCACCCGAGTGGAACAACCTTCCCAAGGACCTGGTAGAGCCCTCATCAATGGAGGTTTTAAAAATGTGATTGGACAGGGTGCTAGATAATCTCATCCAGGCTCCCTCTCCCATGAAAGGTTGGACCAGATGATCTTTCAAGGTTCCTTCCAACCTGGGCTGTTCTACGATCACTGGGAGCACAGAGGTGAGAAAACTGAGGTCGCTTTCACATGGAGGAAAGCGAGGGCTTAAGGAGAACAGAGACCCGATGCCACAGTGCGTAAGTTTTGCTGCTTTCAGTATGCACCGCTTTAAATGTATGAAAGTCATTAAGTCCTTGACTGGCATGAGCAAAGTTGGATTTTCAGCACAACACCTTCGCACAGCTGCTGGCAACGAGCTGCCTTCGTATACAAATATAGTTAATGTATACAGCGATTGTTGGCTTGATTTCTCCGTTTAGAATGAGTAATGCATATAGCCATAGTAACCAGCTCCTGCCACTGAGTCTTCCTTCTCTTCTGAAGTCAATCTATTTGTGCATGGATCTATGAAGAGGAGTTTGCATTTCTCCCAGTCGGAAGAGTAAGTGGGGGAGACCCGGCTCCGCAGTTCTGCCACACACTGCCGAAATGCCATGGAGTGACCTTGGCTGTTGTTCTGTAAGTGGTTTTCCACCCACTCAAGTGGGTTTATCGACCCACTTGAGTCTATATAAACTAGCCAATGTTCTCTTTGCTAAACAGGATTATTAAAAAATGTAACATCGCATGCAGTAATATCTCCATACAAATTTCCCAGTCAAATAGTTTTAAGGTGTTGGAAAACCATTTTCAATGAGTTCATGGAGTTTCACGGGAAAATAAGTTTGCAGCTAGCATTCACATTATCATTTTGCCTGCCTAAAGGATCTTGAATCTGAGGACATTTAGCTTTTAATGTTTTAAAGATACAAGCATGTCAGAGCCTTTAACACGAGATAACAAAATCCAATTTCACTTGCCTAGATCAGCCTTTGTAAGTGTTACTACCCGAGTGCTGAACTCAAGTCCCAGATCTGATCTAAGTTTTATCCCTTTCTAACTGGGTAAAAATAAACACATCCTTCCTTACCCTTTATGGAGGCAAAAGCATTGCAAAGAAGGAAGTACATGTGCACTGTGAAGAATTGAGCCAAGCAGCAAAGGTTACCCCAAAAGGACACGTACCAAGTGCTATTTCAGTTGTCGAGCTCTTTATAATAAATAGTGGCATTTATATATAAAATTTATGATTCAGATGGTAGCTTAGACTACAGACCTGTGCCTGGAAGAAGGCAAAATCCTGCCTCCTCCCCCAGAAAGCATTAAAGAGATTACAGAGACCTTTCATAGAGGAATAGTATGTAGAGACTAAGAGAAAGCTCAAAGCTATTGTGATACTTTTTTTTTTCCCCCAGCTGTCACACAGTACCTTACCGAATGAAAGAGAAGCTGGCCATGTGCATGAACTGTGGAAAGCAACTTATTTTAGACAGCAGTAAAACAGGTTTGACCTAAATTGCTGAGTTTAACTTTACCTTGGGTTATACACAAGTGCAGAAGTTACCAGAGCCCAGCTGGCATCAGTAAACCCACTGAATCCCTTCACATCATCGTATCTATCTAGCAAAAAATTACCGGTTCCTATCAGTGGTTTGAATGGTCATTGTTTAATATTTCAGTTCTCATCCAAAAACACGTCCTTGTTAGTTTTGCCTGGGACTGACAATATTTAACAAGTCTGGGAGAAATCCAGGAAAATGTTATCACTGAACAACAGACAGAGACTAATGCCAGACTTCAGCTACTTGATTTAAAATTTTTATCACACTTCAACACCGCAATGAATGGAAAATACTTCCCAAAGTATTAGTGCCACTCCTTTATCTCCTCTCATCACTTTCTACCTTAAGTTCTGAGAAAAGGAAGAATTTCGGGTAGGTGATGGTGGAGGGGACACTCCAGTTTCCGTAACGCAAGCCACCCCACACTTCTTGCCTTGTGGGGCAAAAGACACTTGTATGTCCTGCCTATCCATGACTTAAGTCTAATAGGTTTTTTTAATTGCATGCATCACACATGATGGTAAAACTCCTACAGAATTTAAACACCGACATTTTAAAGACTTTCCCTCTAACCTGAGACTTACTGATGTAAAACATCTGTTATCTCAATATCAGGATATTAAGAACAGATCGAGGAGACTTAACAAGTATCACCCTCCTCATCAAACAGTGACGTTGTCTCCTGGAGAACCTCTGCACCTCTGGACTTGCACCCACTTGGGATCAGCCAAAAGGCTTTTCACCCTCTAGCAAAAGGCTTTTCACTCTTGGTTGCTTGCAATTCTCCTTGTGTGCAGACTTGGTAAGCTAATAAAATTGTATTTGCAGCTTCGATCTAGCTTCTCTCCTTTCTTCTCACCAACTCATGAATAAACATGAGAATTTATCATCAGGCTTTGAGTAGTTAGATTTATAATAAACAAGGCTTGGGAGCAGGATGGAAAGGGGGAAGGAAAAAAATGTCATTTGAGTACTCCAGGCTTCAGAAATAGAACTAAAATTGGAGGCTGTGCGACCTCGCTTCAGCACCTGCGTGCGTAAGCGCTCTGCTTCCAGTGATGTGATTAGATGCTATTTTTCCCCTGGGGGCTCTGCCTCATTCTGCATATGAGATAGGCCTGCGTGGGGAGGAAGGCAAAGTCAGGTGGTGAAGGAGACACTTCTGTCTGCCTGTCCCTTTTCACTCTGTTGCAGAAGCTGCCTTCTGTATGAGTCAGAAGTGGGAGAAGAAAGATGATCTTAAGATTCAAGTAATTGCTTGCTGCATTAGAATGCCAAGAGGCTCCACCACTAAGTACCTGTGTGATGGCAAGCAAGCCATTTACACCAACCTTTAGACTGGCAACAACCAAAAGTGGTTTTATTTTCTACGTGACTGGGTTGAAATCCTCTGATTTGTATGGTAATGCTGAGTGGAAGCATATGAAAGTACCACATGACTTTCATGCAGCCAAAGCCACCAAGAGTCATCCTTTGGAGCTATAGAAAAAAAAAATCTGTACACACATGTATGAAGTGTTATGGACTAACAAATGGAGGCTTTCAGCTTTTCACATAAGCAGCCCCAGATCAGCACCTGACCCCAGTTTGCATCTCGATTCTCTCTTGGTAGTGTGAAGCTAATTGGATGTAGATACCCTAAGAATAAGTACCATACAGAAAAGAATGAGTGAGAAAGGGGCTACACATTAGATATTTTACCTTCATATTGGCAAAGGTTCTTCACAAGCAGACGAGCACAGTCTAAGCAGCAGCACGTGTCTGAGCAGTTAGAAGCTGCAGCCGTGTTCCGCTCACACAGGGGGAGGCAGGAGCAGCCTCTCTCTACCCTGGCACTTCACAGAGCTGAGCGGACCCTTACCTCTCCGGGGGAAAACAGTCACCTTGGAGGCATCAGCCAGCCCAAAGACTGCGCTCTGGAAGGGCACCATGCCTAAAAATACACAGCACTTCAGCCCCAGACATTAAACAGGTGAAGGAGTGACGACAGCCTCGTGCAGACAGGATGCTGTTCCCCAGCAAAAATGACTTCTGCCCTTGTCAGCGAAAGGCATAAAGGCCCTTACTGGGTCTCTGCAGAACACAAGCAAGGCAGCAGCACAATACCTTGAAGCACGTTCTGAGGAGCTTCTCAGTGTTGAAGCAAGCCGTTAAGCTCATACTGAAACGAACACAATAGCTCTCCAAGATTTCCTGCTGCCTTCGAAAGCCACAACAAAGAAGTTGTATTGATTCGCCTCATCCTGAATATAAGGAAGAAAATTAAAGGCTTCTTTTAAAACATACGTTCACTTCCAATTGCTAGATACATGATAAAAATAAACCAACGATATTTTTCTAAGCTTTATCCTCAAGAGATAAAAAGAGAAACAATTAAGGTACTTGATAAGACACATAAGCAAGCAGAAACGGCTCCTGATCACCATCTCTACCCTCCAACCAAGATTAAACAAAATATATTGTAACTGATCAGCATTGGATTTTATTTTTTCCCCTGTGGCCCATCATAAGCCTCTGGATTTTTAAATTACAATAGCCTTATATTTCCTTCAAAGGTTACAGGACATTCTGGCTGTACTGTAAAACACAACTGAAACGCAACACTTGAGTATCAATATAAGCAAATAATACACCCAGACAGATTATTCTGAAGTAAAATTGAGCCAAAACAACAGCTGCTTACTTACAAAATTAGTTTTTAATAACTTAATACAGTGCAAAACCCTAGAACACGTTGATAGCTCCATTACTCTGAAGAAAAATGTAACCAATACAGTATTTGGTCTCTTGTGTAAAGGTTTAGCTATGTGTGGGGAAGTCAAGGGCTAGCCGTCCCTGCTATGAAGGAGATCCCAGCAGTACGAGGCGCTTGTTCTCCGTGCTGAGACAACCTTTTCAAAAATGTACTTTGGCCCAAAGGAATAGGGTCCTACAGAATTTAATCAGCACATATTAAGTGACAACCCACAGGCTGGAGTTAGAACAGAAATGCTGTATCACGAGCCAACCGCATTAGAAGAAAACTGCAGTCAACTATACTATTACAGCAGCTAAGCCAAGGAAGTCCAGGGTTTTTCCACTCCTATCAATCTCTTTAGGATCTGGTGAAACAATCCTCCCCTTCACCTGCACTCTCCTTTCCTCATCCCAGAGCATAAGCAGCAATAGGAACTTCCCACAGAAAAAGAAAAAAACCCAACCAACCAACCAGCTGCACTGGCTGTCTCCCAAGGCTCCCCACGTTGCAAAGAGGAACGCAAAGCCACCTTTATCACGTTCCTCAAACATTGAAGAATTCATTTCTGATGCAGAGCTTTAGAATGAGAAGATATTTCAAAGCCTGCAAACCAGCAGTGCTTTCAGAGCAGCAAGAGCTACTATGCTCACTCCTGAAGAACACGTGTTTTCCTTGGTTTTCTCTCTCCTTTCTTTAAGGGCCCCAGAGGTTTGCATCACACACTCATAGTATGCTGTGGTCAGGATTAGGTTTGTGTACTGACTGAAAAGATACTTCAGACCATTCCCAAATATGCTGCTTTGTACCTTCTTCCTTCCTTGCCCCATAAATTAAATGAAGGTTTTCATTACCTGCTTTCCTCAAGGCTGTGTAAAGGTTCAGCCATCAGCCTAACAGCTTTGGATTGAGTTTTATAAGTGTAACACTACACGTTTGATACAACTAGGTCGAATGCTTCCTATTGCCATTAAAACTTCTTGCCTGGACCATGGCCAGTTTTGTCCATGCAAGTCCATTTTTCAAGCTAGGCCAGAGCCTGCACTGCAAGACTGAAGTTCTGTGCTAGGTGAATCCAGATTTCATTCCTCCAGGTGCCTTGTCCCCAACACCATCTTTTTTTTTTTTTTTTGCTGTTTGTTTGCTTCCCCAGTCATGATTGGGAATTTATAAGGCTAAAGGAGAAAGTTGTTGTCCCACTAGCTTTGTCACCTCATTTTTCCTTTTTAATAGTTTCTCCACAAGCCTTCTGTTTAGAAGGCAAGATACTAGCAGAAGGAAGAAAGCAACATGTAGTGATGCTCTTACACATTCCTCCTGGAAAGACGGGGTAGTGGGGCAAAGACCATGTAAGTTTTAATAGAGATACACCATTGCATAGATTTGCATATTTCCATTTCCAAAGACATCCTCACTAAAAAAAAAGACCTATTGTTATGAGCAAAGCAGCTGCAATGTTTGCTCAAAACCCAACATAGCCCAACAATAATGGATTAGAAGACAGACTATAAACACATCAATGGTAGCAACATACCATATAAGGGCTCCCATAATTCCTGAGCTTCCACTTTCAGACAAAAGCCCATAAAAAAACCCTCAACCAACCAAAACCACCCTAGACCAAACCAAACCCAACCCCACCTTCTTAGACTCAAGCTTGCATTTATAGTTCAGTTAGAAAGCTGCAGAGGCGTTAAGAGGAGACATGGAGAGTTTCTTATCACATACTCACGACACTAACGCTGAGCATGGAGCACACGAATGGATCCAGCTGGCTCTTCTTACTCATTCCCCTTTATAAGAATCATTCCTAGTAAGACAAGATATTCCAGCTGGTCACCAGCTCTTCAGCCAAGACCATCAGTTAATCCCAGGTCAAAGGGCAACTTGTCAGAAGGGACACAAGGTCCTCCCTTAAGAGTGTAGCACATTGCAACTGTGAGAACCTCAGGCACAGGAGGTTCAAACAGAAGCTGGACATAAAAAAAAAAAAAGAGGGTCATACTACCTTATTATTTCTGTTCTGAAATGGATACCCTCTTTGATAAAAGTACCAAGTTTTTCCAGCAGTGACTGGAACAATCCAGACCACCATTCAGGAGGTGGGGAAGCACCTTGGCCTCGTTGTTAGGCACGGTCTGGATATTTACATCAACAGGATATTTATGGTCAGGATATTTACATCAACAGCTATACAGTTCTCAGTGTGGCGTAATTCAGCCTAACTAGTTATCCCTCATTTCTATGTACTCCTAGGAAAGTAGCCAATTTAGATTGGACTGGGGTAGAGACATGAATGTGTCACTGGGGATATGAAGCTAGCAGACTGTTCCCAATTTCATCATGCTGCAGGAGGAGTTGGAAAGGAAGCCTGCTTCAGACAGTGAAAAAAATCTGAAGATTTCAAAATTAACCAGATGGGAATGCATGGAGGAGTTTATTTATATATAAGCCAACTTTGCAAGGTTGAAGGCATTTTTTTGTGAAATAAGTACTCGCCTAAAAATACTTGATCTTTGGCTGCTAACAATAAACTCTAAGAAAAAGAGCAGAGAACCTCTCTTTACATCTTCACAAGAAGACTTAAACCAAACCTGTAAAGCTGAGTGTCACAGTTTCTGTGGAGTTTGTCCCATTTTTGACCTACACTTACTCCAGAAAAGTGCCCTGCCAGAGAATTCCTGGGGAACTAGACACGTATCTTTGAGTCAAGAAAACTGTAAGCATAAACAAGACATAAATCCTGACCAGCAGTTAACACTTTTGGCTCTGCTGAATCTGTAGCATAAGTGGATTTTAGACTTCTTTACTCAGAATTTTATATTTTGTTTACACCGTCTCTAAATAAATCCTACTACTCACAGTCACTACTAAATACTGAAAAACCTATCAGAGATCATATTGGCTGTTCACGATACTGCTTGTTTTAAACAGACTTATTTACCAGCGCTTACATTTAGGATCACTTCTACAGCAAGGCCGTGCTTTCAGTTTGTAAGGTTTGTGCAGGATGTTAATTTCAGCCTGAAGTTAACAAAATTCCAGCCAAAGTTTCACAAACCTGGGAGGAAAGGGGTTTTTGCCTACATTAAGCTGCATATGCTAGCACAAATACCACACCATAGATATTTTGACCACTCCAATAAAAAAAAAAAATGCTCTGTCTTCTTTATAACAGGGATAAGAATAGGGGGAGGACAATGACAATGTGGGAATAGGTTCAGGAAAAGCTTTGTGTTCCATCTTCTGTGCAGGCAAGGATGATCAATCGCTCTTAATTCAAAAGTCAGAGTTCAGTTCCGCAGCCTGTTGTACCCCAGAAGAGGGAAAGACTCCACTACTAGATGCAAACAGCACACAAGAAAAGCTTCCTAATTTGAATACAAGACAGAGACTTCAGCAGGGAAGAGCAAGCGGTAGGCAGCGTCACTTGGAGTCAGTGGTGGAGATATGCAGAAGTAGGGGAAAGTGAAAGCCTAAAATAAACCATTAACAGGGAAGTAGAAAAAGATCAAAGAACGTGGAGACGAGACCAAAAAGAGGGGAGTGGTAAGAGGAAGACAACATACTACAGATGCCGAGTTAAGAGCATCAACTCCAAACTGTTTACGATCTTGTTATCCCCAAAAAAGTACACCAAAAATGAACTAGAGAGCACAGAAAACACACTACAGAAAAAGAAATACTGTTTTTACAGCAGGACTGAAATAAGCCACGTAGAACCACATGCTGTATGGAAAACTTCCTCCAGATTGCGT
This sequence comes from Xenus cinereus, assembly GCA_025774025.1. Lineage (NCBI taxonomy): Eukaryota > Metazoa > Chordata > Aves > Charadriiformes > Scolopacidae > Xenus > Xenus cinereus. The sequence continues at coordinate 94,203,206 of JAOXJK010000001.1, forward strand.
AGAATAAAAGGCAGCTACTTTCAGATAAGAAGTACCAGAGTGCCTGATATTGAGACGTGAGGCTGCTCTGAACTAAGACTGCTCAAGAGTCTCTGCACTTGTAAACCAGGCAATTGACAACCTGACATAACACACAGATAATTAGAAATCGACTCTATTGAAGAGCTATTCGTTGTGCTGGTGCCAGCTACTCTCTGCACTAAATGAGGAAGCCTGTGGGGAGAGAAAAAGAGTCCAGCAGCATATTGGATACAGCATGTAGCAAGAATATTAAACTGCACAGGGAACCTTATTACAGGACTGTTTTCAACGCTGATAATATCAGGACACCTAGAAGCAAATCCCCAGAACGCAGCTATTTCTCTGCATGAATTCAGTGTAAAGATCTTCAGGTTTTTCTGGTGAAGAGTGCTATATGTTTTGATCAAAATTTTAAAACAGACATCCATTTATTTGCTAGTTCCATTAGCTACTATTCATTAGCAAGCGGGAAAAGCACTGCCAGGAAAGAACGCCGAAATGCTGTCAAAGTAGCTTGATGTGTCCATGCATTTATTTGCAATGCAACCCAACAGAGTTGAGCAACGCTTGGCTTACAACAACATACTGAAGCAGCACATTTTTCTCAGGGAAAAAAAAAAAAGACACAATCAATATTTATACACCATGCTTATTACTGTGGATTCTAGCATGTAAACTCCCAACGATTCATTTACCATTTCCTGGGGACATGAACCTTATTACTGCATAACCTTACTCTGGTGAGCAGCTTGACTTTTTGCCCTCCCATTCCACCATTTGAAAACAAAGTCAGACCAGCATTTATCAGTTTAATTAGTAACACACTTGACATTTCCTACTTAATTCCTTTACACGAGCAGTTTCTGGCAGAAAGGGAGCAAAAACCATTTACTTACCCTTTCCTCACAACAAGAGACTGAAACAGAAATGAACCCATGTCTGCAAATTCACTTTGACACTCAGATTTCTTAACCCATTAAACTGAAGTAAAAATCTATGGTTAATGAAGCTCTCTTTCCCAATTGAGTTTGCAAAACTGTAACAAAACCAAACCCCCTCATTTCAGCAATTTTGATAACACTTTTTTTTTTTTAGCTTCCTAAGCAATAACTGTATTTCATGCAAAAAGGCAACCAAACTGCATGTATTTTGCACAAAGTTGGCAGTCATCCCTATATTTTTACCTCACTTAAGAGAATACATAAAACGCAGAAGACAGAGCAATTATTATTATTTTTTTTTATTTCCCTGGTCTCCACAAGACCAGAACAACATCTATAAATCTTCCCTGTGGTTAAGTTATAAAAAATATATTTTAGGAACAGGTTCAAATAGATATAATTCGTATGATGTTGCACAATTGCAACAGAATGTACAAGGCTGTACTGAGACACAAGCTGAACAGATTCAGTAAGACACATCTATTACACACCTGAAAAATCAAAGAACCTCAGTATTTTAAAATCAGCAATTACAAATTAGATACAAATAAAGGCAGCAATGCTACAGAAAAAATATATGTATTAGATCACCCCAAACTCTGGTAGTTCTATCAAAGTACAGATACTAAGGAAATAATTCTGCCAGCTGCTAAAGGACATGTTATTCATGTCACACGTAAACTAAGGACAGCATTCTGCCCCTCAAAAACATGCATCAAATTCTAGTACTAGTCTTTCATATGGAAGTACATTTTTAAAAGCACCAAAATCAGCTGAATAGTTATACTATGAACAATATAGGAAAATCTGCTGGTATACAGCAGAAAGTGAAAATGCTGACAATAGCTACCATGCACCAGATGGGACTGTCAAAAAAGCGCAGATCTTTTTTAAAAATGAAGTGTTGTAGGGTTAGGAAAGTATTATCTAGTATTTAAGAAATATTTGTGCATTCATGTATTTCATTTCAGCACACTTTCCCTAATTGATGCTATTTGCTGAAAAGTCATTCAGATGTGGTGTTCTACTCTTATCTCCTCATAAAGAGAAACGCCTCCACATATTTACTAGATGAAGCACTTGCACCAATACGGTGATAAATGCAGCTCTCTGTGCAACATGTTCTAATTGACAAAATCCATTTTATTTTTATGTTTGTACTTTAGACATCAGGAAGCAACCCTGCAAAAATAATAATGGCATCCAGAAGAGTCAAAATTAACAAGATTAAACTATAAAAGCACTTAACCTATGTAGCACACTGCCAGGCAGCCAATAGAAGAATATAAAGACCAAAAAAGTTGACAGTGACTCCTATTTTGCTTTATATTTCCCTATATATATATTTAGGAAGGTTAGTCATGAACAAAAGTTGCATTCAGCTCCCAATACAGATAATAATAGTTCTACCAAGACCATCAGAAGACCTATTTGCTATACAGTAGCTCAGGTTTTTTCCAGACAAAAGCTTCCAGAACTACTACTTTTTCTTCTCAATCGATAGTTAAGTTACTTTAAGATTTTTTTTTTTAAGCTTTAAGTTTAAAAATCTTTACATACATTCATACATATGTATAAAATACTAAAACCTTAACAACAGAGCCCTATAAAGTGAGGTTCACTGTTTCTGCACTTAGCTTGCCACCACTTAGACTGTGAATCATTGCAATCATATTGGAGTGTTTGTTCAGTTCTTCCTTCTGCAGTTTTACAAGCGCTTCTTTTTCTTCCAAGCGTCCTTCCAACTGGGATTTTTGAACTTCCAGAGAAGACGCCTACAGAAAGAAAATGTTATCATTTCCTCCATTATCAATTGAAAAACATACACAATACAGTGAAAGTTGAGTGGCTTGGCAGTGAATTTAAGCAAGTAATTAAAAAGCATCGTTTTAAAATTACAAGCTTGTTTCAGAAATATCTCTCTCAGCTACACATTCGGTGCACATGAATGATTACAGCTATTGTCACACTTCAAAACATTAGATACTATGGGAAACCACCAACCCCCATGTTATAATTGTCCTATTTAAGCAGAAGTGTTCACAGTGAAGCCATCCACATTTCAAGCTCCGCACCAGTAAATATTTACCGTGAACAAGGGAAATATTTGCTATACACTGGATAATATTGCCTGGAGACATTAGACTTTGCTTCCAGGGAATGGAAATGCAGCAAATGCTTTGCCAGACTGCACACTTTGCAATTGCTGATCAGTTTGCACGTATAAATGAATTTCCACCTTGTGAGCTTAGAGGCAAGGACATATGGGCTGCACTGAAGTTTTAGGGATTTTGCTTTGTTTTTTAAACATTACCTGGTTAACTTAGTATAGCCAAACTGGCCTCTGTTTTGAAAAAAGACACTGTTTTTCTTAGAGATAAAACCAGATATTTTAATATAATTTCAAAGACCATAAAGAAAATCAGATGCATTTTGATATGTACATATGCAGCATACGTACCTTATTACAGGGCACAAGAAAGGGGATAAAGAATGTGCTGTGTGTGCTGTATTCTCTTATTTAGTATTGCACTACGGGGTTTTATTTTTTTCCCAATGTTATGTACTCACACACCATGCCTCATACAGGCTCATTAGAAGCCAACCCTAACATCTTTCCTCTTAAATTCAAGCTCAACTACTCAAAAGGTATAAAATTAAAGCTGACATAATTTGTTCTTGTCCACTATACTGACTGCTCTAGTTTCTTTAGCCACTTTACCACTGAAATACTGATTTACCAACTCTATCAGTTATGTAGATAAAATTCTAGTCTCTAGAATTCAGGTGCAAATAATTCCTTACCTTGATACTCAGTTCCTTCCTTGCTTGTTCAGTTTTACTTAATTCCTTTCTAAGAATATCTATAGTTTGTTCCATATCTGCTTTTTCTTTCTGCTGAGCTTTCAGTTTTTCTTCCAGAACTTTTATTTTCTGTTGCAAGGCTTAAGAAAACAAACACATTAAAAGATGGGTTGCCAAACTTAGAAAAGAGATACTGCATTACGTGGGAAATAAGTACTTTTTTATTCTTTTTTTTTTTAAACTCAACATGGCTGCTAATAATTGAATTACTGAGTAGTGCCACCTACTGTTAAGTTTAGTGGCTGCTTACAGACATTTGCAGAAGAGTAATTTTCAGTTCCTACAAAAAATAATTCTAGTAGACATGCTGTGAGAAGATACTGGAGCAACATACGATGCTGTGCAGAGACTCAGTGAAGTCCATACAGTCTGGGAAGTCACATTAAGGTATCCTTTCAAAAAACTGAAAATCTGTATTTGTTTCATTCCACTGTTAAATTAGTAAGATATAGCTGCTTATCTAGAGCACTTAATAACAACATCTAGGTAAGTGACTTACTTGCTATTTTGCCATCTCTCTCCTGTAGCTGTTGCTGTAATTCTTTTCTGTGATCTTCAGTTTCTATCAACTGTGCAGCAGTCCTAAAATTGCAGAGAAATAAATTTTAATGATCAAAGTGAGATATGCCATAGTTTTTCTGTCCTAAGCTAGAATGATTTTTGTATCATTTCCAATTGCTGTTGGGAGCTTCAAATCAACAAACCTATGAACTTGCAGGGTTTGAGTACAGACAGATTCTATTCCACTAACACACCCCCCCCCTCCGGGCCCATGAAATAGTAATTTCCTGTCTCTGATCAGACACATGGTTGAAACTACTGAAAAGGTTCATACCTGGATCTTAAACACCAGAATCTGTTGCCTTTGATTACAGCCACATTCAAAATACCATGATAGAACTGAAATTGTCATTCAACCTGAGTCAAAATTCACTGTCATTAGTGAATGAGTACGCTGGGCTTTTAGCATGCTCCTGAATCAACAATACCATTAGTAAAATCGGTTTCAGGTGTTAGCCATGCAAGAACATCTATGCATAAAGATTTTCCAATACCGTTCTGAACTTCTTCCATATTGTCACATAAAACTCAGCAAAAACAATCATTTTATAAGATATCTCCGTATCACATACAGTGCAATCCTCACTAGTTAGGATAATATTTAGTTTCCACAATCATTTAGTATCTAGGTACTGTCATCTACCAGCTCTACAGCTGTGACCTGAGCACTTCATACTCTGTGAAGCTAATCTATTTTTTCCATTACTAGCTAACCTAATTTCTAAGGCATATTCTAATTGCCACTTGCCTTGCCTAGATGGCATCTACTGGCACTCTTGTTTACTTCTTTATCCACTTATTATCTACCAGTTTCTAAGCTGCAGCCTCTAGTAAAAGAAAGGGGGAGTCTATTTTCATGGTCTCCATTGTTTTCATGGCAGTTCAAGAATATCGATATAATAACCGCTCCCCCAACTTGCCTCTTAAAATGGGGAGTTTTCATCATAGTATCTGCACCAATCAAACTGACTGAAAGTAAGTGTCCAAATTTATTCAGTAGCAAACTAATGGAAAAATTTTCATACAGATACACTCGAATCAGAACTCAAGGCAGTGATTTGGACTGCTCCGAGAAGTAACAAGGCAAGAACCTGGGAGGATGAAGTGAACTTTGCAATTAAAAGTAAGAATAGCATTTTGTTTCTAAACTGAATACAAGGCCTGCTTATGAGCATATTTCCAAAGATATATTCTGTAATATTAAGTATTAAGTAAGACTTTTCAAATCGGAATCCTATTCCCTTAGTTATACTGGTGAAAGGTACATTAGACCTCTATTTTAAGCCACGAAAAAGGAAAAAAAAAATATCATGATTAGTCCTCAAGAAGACATAAGTAATGATAGTTTTATGGTTGAGGAATTAAGTTTTATATCACAGACAGAATACCAACCATCACTATTTCTTATATAATTTTAAAATCAGTTTAGCAGGGTTGGGGTTTTTTTTCTAATCTGATAACATTGCAGAGAAACCTTGCAGGCTAAAAGGGAATACATTAAAATCTCTGGATGGTAACAGCATCTAAGAATTCAGCAACCACCAAAAGACACCACCTCACCCCGCAAATGCATGCAAGAATTGGATTGTCTTCATTACTCTTTTTAATTTCCTACTGCCACTGAAGTCTGTGGGTTTTCCTCCCTACCCCCAACCAATGAAGGAGTAAACAAAATAAACACCACTACTACAGATTTTAATTTAACATACACACATAAAGCAATCCTTGAAGCATCATTTGCTTCCTCTACCTCCATTTCTCAGACGTCGCTTAAAGCGGAATTGAAAAATTGAGACTAAAGGGCTATTTAGTTTTACTGTTTGTCTGTAATTTGCTTTAAAAAGACTGAATTGAACTTACCTGTCATTCTGCTGCTTGAGTGATTCATTTAGTTTCTTCATTGCTTCCATTTGTTTATTTAGTGAATTTAATGTAGTCTGTAGATCTTTATATTGTCTTTCAGTTGTTTCATACCTACAAATGAATTAGGGGGTTATGGTTGAAGAGTGTAAGTGCTTTTGAAAAGCTTTTACTTCAATAGTTTCTCAACTAAAAATACTTGACATCATCTGTGCAATCATCCCACTGAAGCTAAAAGCAAGATGTTTTGGGGGGGAGATGGTGGTGTTTGGTTGAGGATTTATTGGTGGTAATTTATTGTTTGGGTGCTGGGTTTTTTGTGTGTGTTTGTTTGTTTTAATTAAACATACCTGGAGGAAGTCAAAAAAAAAAAACCACCTACAAAACCAAACCAAGCTTCAGTGGATCCCTCACATATCTTTAATTATTAACAATCAGGAAGCAACCTGCCTCCAGTAGAAAACTCTTAGAACTGACAAAACATACTGATGCCTTCAGAAATTTAACATATGCAAACTGTTATAAATTAGCTATTTGTACTCATCTTTTAAGGGACCCTTTGAGTCAGTCTATGACCTCCAGTTGTCTGGTGATACTGAAATTGAACATACTGAAGACAATGCAATGTCCAATTAATATAAGTTTGAGGCAGATGTCATGCTGTAAGCAAATGTTTTCCTACTTTCCTTCCAAAAGGAAAATTCTCTCCCCTTATGTCAGTTACCTGATTGTTTTTAAAGAACAGTACATTTTAAGTGTGCAAATTGTTCAGAAATCAAGTTTTTGCTTTATAAACACGTTGTAAGGATCAGAAACCTATTTTAATCCTACTTCAGAAAATTTAAAACTATTAGATACTAGATTGAGGCTGTTTTATTTCACAGAAATTAGTCACATAATGTTTACAGAGTCTATGGCTGCATACAATTCAAACAAAAAAGGAGGAACTTCCACAATGACCATACTAGATACTTATTCAAGAAACCCCGTAACAGACAGAACTTTTATACAGCCTGCCTCAATGACTCCCTTATTGGCAGCAAGCAGCATGCCTTCAAAATTGTATAATATAATGCCCGCTCCCCTTATTAAACAAGAAACCTGCTCTTGGTATTGCTAGCTTCTTTGCCTTGCTGACACCTAGTGACGAGACCAGCTCATGCGAGTTAAAAAGCCAAAGCTCTTGTAAGCCTTTATTCTTCCAGAGCATATTCTATTTTCATCAATAGTTTTTATCCTTTTGTACATTTTGTATCTCACATGTCCTTTTTTCAGCTCAAGATTCTAAAGAAATAATGTTTATAAACAATTCGGGGCACAGAAGGTGCCTCCTTCATCCCTACCTCACTTTTACCTAATTTCAGTCAAATTTGCTACATAAGTGATCAAAGATACTCCTACCTTATGTAAGCATACTGTATTGGCTGCTTCTTCAGACTATTTATGCCATTTCATCAAGACAACATATATGATCAAAGAAAAAAACCAAGAGCATCGTATAATACTAATAAAAACTAAGCTTTGTTTCGTAGGGAATAATGCTCCCTTTTATACAAAGTTTCCTGAACTTGACCTTCAACATCTACAGCTTTAGTTCTCACTCCATTTAACGTATTAACTTCTTGAATGCCTTAAGGTAACCTCATCAACAAGCATATAGGAGAAAAAAAATATTAATTTTTCACTTAAAAACATGAAGTAGTATGTGATGCTGCCCTTCTAATGTGCTTAGCTCAGTAAAGGGCTTCATCACTCTTTGAATAGGAAGTATTTGCTTAGAGGTCTTACATGCCTTACCTCTGAAGAAGATCGACAGAGGATTTTTTCAGTGTTTCATGTTCTTCAGCAACTGTTTGTAATTTCCTGTTGTGTTGAAAGAGCTGTTCAATATCAGTCTGTGCTCTTTCAGATTCTACCTGCTGAGCTTTCAGCAAATCATTAAGTTCTTCATTTTTTCGTTCTGCATCCTTCAGCATTGCAGCAAGAGTTCTTGCCTTTGAGTGGAAAGACACCCCCACCAAAAACCCCCCACGGTTATAAGCAATTCTGTTTCATAAGTCACTTTGTAATAGGCATATTCGAGGCCACAGATCTAACACTAAAATGCCATCAGCTACACTAGGAAATGGATTTCTCTCACCTAACATTAACTATAAATTACTGTGTTCACTCTAAATTCCTTTAGCTGCCTTTATAGACAGTGTGAGGGGGGAGGGAAGAAAAAAGTAAAAGATGACACATCTTAGCTATGAATTTGGTAATCTGCAGCCCAATCTCTATTATAACTTTTATAGAACAGAAACTATTCGGAGTTTTCTATGTACACCTCAAATGCATACTCCACAGAAGCAAGTCTTATTTGAAAGCTCATCTTTGGCAAGTGATTAAAAGGCACAAACAGGAAAAAGTCTTACATATATCAGCAAATACTATATAGAATTTTAGTAAGTGGCTTTATTAATTTTCAAGATGACTACTGTTAAATTAACACTAATGGTTAACAAACAATAATCAGTGCAGTAGGTTAGTCTTGTTGACTTCCTATAAGGGAAAGAAAACTGTTCCAAAGAACGATCCAAAGGAAAACAGGATGTTCACAATGAAAATTAAAGACTGCTCTAACTTGCAAGTATAGAGTTTCAACACCTGCAAACACTGTTAAAGCTACTCAGCCAGTTATTACTCAGCCCTGCTCCAGAGTCCCAGAAGGAATCTCCTGCTACTTACCTCGGACTCAGCCTGGGCTCTCTGACATCGGTACTGAGCCATCAGTCTGTCGGCCTGAGCCAGAGCTACTGCCTTTGCTTCCAAAAGGTCTTGCAGCCTAGTTTCTTTAGACTGTACACAGGAAGAATGTTTGTCATTAACATTTTCTGAACGTACAGAGAGTAACGGACCCACACACATTAGGTCATACTCACTGCTAATGCCGACAGCTTCTGCTCATAGACATCCATTATGTCAGATATCCTCATATCGGTGACTGGCTCCTTCATCTGTGGAAATGTTTTCCAATTACTGCTACAGTAAATTTGTGTTCACTTAGACAGGTAAAGCGTGCCTAAAGAGCTCAGTAGTTTTGCAAACTCCATCTGTCCACTAGCTTTTTTTGAGTTTTTGTATCTGAGACTGTCTGCTCAAATGCACCCACCTGACTCTTGTGAAAAGTTTGTGAATAATTGAACTATTCAGGCTGAAAAGAATTCATCTGTGGAAGACTATCAGTTCAGCACTGTGAAAATGTAACTTAAACCAAACTAAGCTAAAACAGCTCCCCTTGGCCTAGGCTTTGCTGGAGAATTAGTAGTCCCCAGATAGGACACCTAAAATAATTTGCCTTAACAGCACAAAATGCACATGACTAAAAACCCTTGTTCATACTCTGTGGCCTTCTCAACATACAGATTATCAGAAAAGGTTCAGGAAAGGACACTATCTAGAACAGAACTTACTATGTTAACTCATTGATTTACCAGAGGAAATTTACCGTATATGGTACAAGTCCTAAGTGTTTATTAAAATATATGCCTGAGTCAAGTGAAAATGCTACTTGGTCATGTCCGGGTATTTTTTCTTAGGCAGTGCTACTATAACACCAGTTTTGAGCATCTCTTCATATATGCTGATGCATGACCAACTGCAAGCTATCCCAGCTGTTCATACAATGAACACCTACTGAAAAGCTACCATCTCTGCACCATTTTGAACCATTATGTAAGAAGTTCTTGTGCATGTTAATCGTAGCCTCCACATAGCTCCAGTTCTCATTTTCCTGTCCCTCAAGTGGGAAACACAATTTCTTTTCCTGCATGCAAACTTGTAATTTTTTTATGTCCTTTTAGATATTATTACTACAAGAAAAGCTTCTGTAAGTTCCCTTCACTCTCTTTGTACAGTAATGCTATTAAAGATATTTTCTCAATTATGTTTTTACATACATTTGAGCTTCACACAACATACGGAACGCACACAGAAATGAAGTACTGGGTATTTTAAATGAATGCGTATATTGATTTTTAAAGGGAAGTTCTACTAATTAGAAGGTCCAAGAAAAAATTCACTTGATTCATCAACAACTTTTTTTCCTCAAAAAAAAAAAAAAAAAATCAAAGTAGCTTTACAATCTGTCACACTACTGGAAGCTGCTCCACCAGTGCCGTTAGGCACCTGTGGCTGCTTGGACTTACATTAATATATGCACAGCAAAGCACCTACAGACTGTCACATGCAATCCTGAAGAGGATGATCAACGGGAGAATCCAGTGGCAGGGGATGAAGTAAACCAATGAAGATTCACTTGACCTTTTTCACTATTACTCTAGCAGCTGACAGAGTTTCATTCTTATCAGTTACAACAAAGAGAGGAGGTTTGCAAAGCTAAGGCAAGGCTGCTAATACAGATATCAAGCCATTATCAGGCACTGTCTGTTAATTTTCCTGATTTGCATAGCATTCTTTTAAGCCGAAAGAAAACAGAACAGTAATCCATCATTCAGTCTAAAGCAGCTACAAAGCAACTAACTTGCTTTGAACAGAAGAAAAAGAGGAAATATATTCAGTACTTGACAGCACAGCTCATAAAGAAATGCCCAAGTGCCTCATTCACAATGCATCTTGCTGCAGAGGGAAGCAACAACTTTCTTCTGAAGCAATAATAGCGCTTTTCCAAGAAGGCCACAAGAATTGAACTGCAAATGCTAAAGAGTCAGCTGCAGGGAAGAAAAGGGAAACGTCTGTATGTGTACCATGAAAGAAATGCACCATATTCTGGTTCTAAAGCAGCATATCATCTCTATTTTATCACAGCCTATTTCTTAGGAATTGGAGGGTGAGGGGGCTCCTGGTATGTATCCCAGCAGATCTAAGCTGTTGCGACTGTATCTGTCACCTGCCTCCACATCTGACAGCTAGAAGAGTGTGGGCAACCCCACTGGAGAAAGGGATTTCAATAAGAAGCTCAGCTTCTGATGTAGCACAAAGAATCATAATTGACTTCTGCTCAGGAGCTCAGTAAAAGGAGCACATTCTAAATAGGTAGGAATCTAAACTGAACTCAACTGATACATGCACTACAGCCTGACACTTGGATTTTAATTTCCATCCCCTCCACCTAAGTAAAAAAGGGCCAAATATTTAACAAGGGTATATAAATTCTACTAACCTCTAGTCCAGAATGAAGTTTTTGTATTAATTCCTGAATATTTGAAGTTGTGGATTCATCATTTGAAGGACAAGATGAAGAACACCTCACTGAATTAACATTGGTCACGGGTGACTGCATTTGGATTCTTTTTGACATGTGCTCTGTTTCTTGTTGTCTGTAAGCATTATTTGCTGCAATGCTTTCACCAAGCCTGTATAAACATAAAGGCTGTTTATGAAACAACTTGCTACAAATATCATGGCGAGGATTGAAGATGAGAACAATTTCATAACATAATTAACTTCTCTTTCGTTGCAAACAGAGTACAGAACAGTCACACTTGAATTATCACACAACATTAAGACGTAGTATCAGATACATGCCCAAACTGAACAGAGATATAGAAAGTAAAAAAAAAAAAAAAGAAAAGAAACCCTGTCATTGCTAACCTTTTAAAACAAATGCAGTATCTCATTGCATGGTGAGAAAGGGCATGGTGTTCAGCTCTTCTTGAGCAGAACAGATCTCTCTCTTATCAGCCTGAGAAACAGGTTATTTCCCATGTCATTGTTCATCATAACTAGGCCACTGTTTGTAATTAGGAAGATGGAGAAAGTATTTATTAAGAATTTTTATTAGGCATAAAAATAAGAAGATTGAATCATGAAAAGGTAGAGTGCTACCAATAAACCATAGGTTTTCCTTGCCTGTGACGTCATTTTACAATACTATGTTAAGTACAGCACATTTCATTTTGTAAGTTTTAACCAATTTAAGTATGCATATAAAAGTGCAATCAGTTAAAATTTGTACAGGGAAGAGAAGACAAAAAGTTAGACAGAAATAATTACAGTACCTATATTCCAGTGTCAGTATGTAACTTGTGGTTAGTATTTTCAAGGCAGCTACTAATGACATGTTCCAAATCAGAGAAAAAGTCAAAAGAGCTAATTTTTGAGGCATCAGTCAAAAATCTTTTCCTTAATTACTAAGTTATCCCAACCACTTCACTGAAGTGCTGTCTCAATTGCTTCCTAAGTGATCAAAGCCTATTTTTAACTTGCATTTATAGACATGTTATTTGGCTATTCCATTGTATAACTCCAGGCATATTGGATTATACAGATCATTCATTCTTCCAGCCAGACTATTTGTTACTGGCTATTATAAAAATGTTTCCTATATCCACAAAAGACATCTGATCTGGAAGTCCTTTCAACCAACTCCCATTTTTGTTTCTAAAAACCTCTGCTAACAAAAAGGGAAGAAGTTTCAGACTCGTTTTCTAGGTTGCAAAGACCATGATACAATTTAAGACTGTTTTTTCCTATTTTATTACATCTACAGAGATAAGGACTTCATCAAATAAAGCTTCTCAATATTTTTCCCCCCTATTCAAACCATCTTAAATACGACCTGAACTGTCATCTGCCTGTGTCTTATCCTATTCTGCTCTGTTGTGGAAGTTACTGCAAAAGGGTAAGCAAAGCTTTAGGAACTGAAGGGTGACACCTGAGACAAAGTTCTGTAGAGAGAGAAATCTGACAGTCAGAATATTAGACGCACTCCAACTAGAAAGTTCCAAGCACAGATTTCAGACAAGTGAGCCCTAAGAGACAGATTTAGTCACTACTATGCCCCCTAGGATCTGATGTTAATTGAATACCATCAGCATTTGAACTACTTCCTTTGACCTCCAAGATCACTATTGTCTCTTAACTGCAAATAAGAAGAAAGTTCTCTCTCTGATGAACTGAAAGTAGTATGCCAAGAAATGTGAATATCAATAAGCCCATAAAAAAGTCAAATGCTACCAGACTATCACAAACTTACACTATGGCAGGAAAATCTGGTAATGGTGCAGCCTCAAACAGTATTTTAAGTCCCATTTGGACTTGCTCTCTGTGGTCTGATGTTAAAGCCAACGTCAAAGGTGTAATCAAGCGTTGATCCTAAAAAAGAAACTACTTCGGTAAAAACAAGATATAACAGTCAACAAAAACAAAATAAAAAAAACCAATCCCAAACTACCCAGACATCACAATACCAAGTCCCATGAGCACAGAAATGTTTTATTCAAAACTTAAGCTTACCTTCTTAAAGTTTGCCATTCTAAGTTTCTAAGCCTGAAGTCAATGGAAGATAAGTGATTTTAAAAGCAGTTTACATTTTGGACCATTTAGAAACATGTTTTCCCATTAAAACCAATGCAATAGATGAAGAGACTACGGACCTAAACAGGTTTGAGGTAGGCCTGTGCAAACCTTATGAAGTTCAAACAAGCCAAGTGCAAGGTCCTGCACCTGGGACATGGCAATCCCAAGCACAAATACAGGTTGGGCAGAGAATGGCTAGAGAGTAGCCTTGAGGAGAAGGACTTGGGAGTGCTTGTGGATGAGAAGTTCAACACGAGCTGGTAACGTGCACTGGCAGCCCAGAAAGCAAACCGCATCCTGGATGCAGAGGAAGTGCGGCCAGCAGGTTGCAGAAGGATATTCCCCCACCTCTACTCTGCTCTCGTGAGACACCACCTGGAGTACTGTGTCCAGCTTTGGAGTCCTCAAGACAGAAAGGACATGGACCTGGTGGAACAGGTCCAGCAGAGGGCCACGATGATGATCAAAGGGCTGGAGCACCTCTCCTATAAAGACAGGCTGAGAGAGCTGGGGTTGTTCAACCTGGAGAAGAGAAGGCTCCTGGGAGACCTTGTAGTTGCCTTCCAGTACCTGGAGGGGGCCTACATGAGAGATGGGGAGGGACTCTTTATAGGGGAGTGTAGAGATGGGACGAGGGGTAATGGTTTTAAATTGAAAGAGGGGAGATTTAGATTAGATCCCTGGAAGCGTTCAAGGCTGGGCTGGATGGGGCTTTGAACAACCTGGTCTAGTGGGGAGCTGCCCTGGCATGGGCAGGGGGTTGTAACCGGACGATCTTGAAGGTGCCTTCCAAGTCTAAGCAGTCTGTGATTGCTTGAGAAGAGGAAAGGGCCTCCAGCTGGCCCTGGGGAGGTGTAGGTTGGATCTTAGGCCACTGGATGTTGCGCGAAGGGGTTGTGAAGGCCCGGAGCAGGCTGTGGAGGGAAGTGTTGGAGTCCCCCTGTGGGGAGGTGTTTGCAAGAGGTGTAGGGGTGGGGGTGAGGGTGTAGTGTTGGGGTGGTGAGGGGGAGGGTTGGGTCTGGAGTGGGTGCCCTGGCGGGTGTTTGGCAGGCTGTGTGAGCGTGCGGTTGTGTGTGGGGGGTGAGGTTTTGTCAGGTGGAGGCAGGCAGGCAGGGAGGTGTTTTGGGTTGTGAGGCGGTGAGGAGGCGTGTGGGTGTGGTGATGCGTGTGCGGGGGTGTGTGTGGGGGTGCTGTTGTGGGGAGCAGAGCGGGGTGCGGGTGGTTGGGGGTGTTGGGGGGGGTCGGGGCGGCGTGGTCGGGGGAGGCGGTGGCAGGGTGTGTGGGGCGCGGGGCGGTGTGCGGGCTGTAGGGGGCGCTGTGCGCGCCGAACGCGGGTGGGTCCCCGTAGCCGAGAGGGCTGGCCGCTTGACAGGGGCCCAGGGGTTAATCGGGTTCGAGTCCCACCGCCGCCTTTTCCACCCCGACCCCGCACCGACCTCCCGCCACGCGCTCCCTTCTTTTACACACGCACCAACACC
>JAOXJK010000001.1:94218330-94230099 GCA_025774025.1 Xenus cinereus
CTCTCTCTCTATTTTCTCCTGCTCTCCACCACCTCACACCCCAACCTGCGCTGGGCCGGGGCCTTAGGCCTCCCGACAGGCACCACCCTGCCCTGGCCCTTGGGCACCTGCAGCACCTTCCTCTCCAACAGGGGAGTTGGAACTCAATGATCTTGAAGGTCTCTTCCAACACTAACCATTCTATGATTGTAAGATTAATTCCTTCAAGTTTTCAAGTGCTTGATTTTCATCAGAAGAAGTCACAAGCTTGTAAGTATTTTCTAAGGACTCCAAAACTCTGATTTCTACCCACTAAATTACACAATTGCAGTTCTTGAAAGAAAATCCTTCAAAACAGCGACATGTTTGACTCTGGATTACTTTTCCATCTACGAAGTAAATTGTTAAGGTACCACCTGACCAGTACTTACCAGAAACTGTTTTGGCTATGCAAAGTCACAAGTTAGGTATCTATATTTAATAGTAACCAACCCCACAAATAATTATATTGTTGTGGTAACTTTTTTCTAGTTTGCTATCATTAAAATGCAATCCTCACACAGTCTTAAAAGGATAATTCTTACCAGGCCGCTGAAGTACGATTGCTCATGCGTTACTGAAATAAATGACTGGAATAAGAGCAAACTGCTCTTATTTTAGAAGAATTAACAATGAAACAACTTTAATAATTGTGCCCAGGGGACTATATTTTCCTAAAAGTTTTACCACTTCAGAGATAAGCATGCAAAACATTCAGAACTGAAACTTAGTACAGTGCAGTAACACTTCCCTTCACAGATACAGTTTGTTCTTAAGACATATTAAAATCATACCTGTAAAATTTTGTAGAAGCTGACCTCCATACCAGGCACATCCTGCTTCAGTTTGCTCATAAGATCAAGTGTTTTCAAAATAATATCAGCAGCGAGTTTGCTTTTAAACATATAAATAGAAAAGTAAAGCAGGTGGGGGGAGGGGGGAAGTGAGATTTTTTTAAGTCAGCACTGATAAATAAATTCAGTTAATTTAAAAGAACAAATGAACACCTTCACAAAGAAATTAATATGACTAGCAACGCAACAGTGCCAACATCAAGAGTTATCACTGAGTTCCTTGGGCACGCTGCTGAGCTTCTCCAGCATGCCAAGGACGGCAACAGTGAAGGCCAGAAAAACACTTTCAAGTGGAGGGTGAGGAGCATTTAATCACAGGTGAATTATATTACACTGCTTTTTTGGCCATATAACTCTTAGGTATGTCAACGTTCAGGTTAATGACACTGAGCTGAAAGTATGTATATTCCATTTTCAGTGCAATGATTCCCCCCTCCATCACTGATGTGTGATATTTTTGAACTCTGGTTGCATAAAATCAAGATAAAACATTAGGTGCCACAAGCTTCAACTTGGATAAGCCTGAGCTACTGCATGAGGTTTAAGATTGCTGTTCCACATAAACAGATCTCCAGCTCATGCTGAAAACAGTATCTGAACGTTTAAGCTAGGTTTTACTTACTGAAATGACCAGCGACATTACTTTCTATTGCCACAAAACCCACGAAGTTTAACTTAAAAATCTATTGATTTACATGCATTTAAGTGCTACTTTCAACTACAATATACCTTCTATTGGAACAATATCACAACTCGCATACAAGTCTTGCCAAATTACAGTTTAGATAAATTTGCATGCTCACCACATTTTAGAGTCCACTACTTTTGTCCCAAAACCAGTATCAATCCCACTATAGGTAAACTGGTGTTCTATTAGAGACGTGCATTGGCTGGCAGTCAGTACCTTCGAGGCATGCATTTTCAGTATGTCGTCTCTACAGAGCAGTAGACTGAGTTAAGAATAAACACGATATACTTATGTCTAGATGTTGGCACCAAAAGGAAACATTTTCTAATAATAAAAGACAAAAAAGTAAGTGTATCAAAGCACAAGAGCCTTCCAAAATGCTTTTAAATTCCACTTTATAAGCCACTTAAGTCATGCTTCACTCAGAAGTGAAGCAAGCTTCACTTTTCAATTAAAGCTCAAGCTTACTTGGAAACAGACAGCTAAGGGAAACCACAATAAAATGAGTAGCATGAAGAAAGATGATGAATGAGCAGCGGTGAACAATCAGGCTTTAATACAAGAACTAGTCATCTAGGAGTGAACTAGCAGAGAGACTACTTTGCAGAACTCTGCTTAGATGCAGGCAATCATATCCTTCTTACTACATGACACTGAACACTAAGGACTCCAAGAGGAGTGTAAAACTGTATCGTTCCACATTATTTTTCCTTATCTCACTCATCTAAATTTATATCATATTTCGCTGGGAGTTAGACTTAGCTAGGAAAAAATATTATACTGATCAAGAAGATGGCAACCCAAATTCCCCTTGCAATTTCAACAGGAAACACTGATCTTCATTTTTGATCTGCAAAGTGCTTCTATACTGTTGAATAGCCACCACATTATATCCTGCACCACTATACGACCAAATAATTTCACAGCAATTAGAAAGCTACTTCCGGTCTTTCAAGATGACCGGTCCTAAGTAAAATTAGAGCAGTTATTGTCATTAAAAGCTATTAAAGTGACCCAAAATGGACATTTCTTCTCACATCTTAGAACAGATCATGGTGGGGTAATAATAAATTAACTGCCCATAAGCACATAAAAAGGATATTTGTCAGGACATTAATAGCCTTAACCATTCTTTCACACTTTTTCTTCACTAATAGCCCATCCACAATCTGTTCTGGCATCTGAAGATGATCAAGAAGAACAGGCAGCAAAAGATCCACAAAGTGTTCAGCTGAGGCGCTGTTCCCACTATTAATAACATCCTGTAATAAAGACATTTTATGTCAATATTTAAAGTTACAGAAAAAGGAAACCAAGCCTACTCTACCCCCTCCTCCACCAGCCTGTCTTCTAGCTTTCCCAGTGTCTTGCTATTTCAGGTTTAAGACTGCTTATCATTATCATACTGAAGGAGGAAATTAAACAAAGAGCTCAGAAACAGCAGTAACTTCTTCACTTCGAGTCTGAGAAAGCAATTCTTTGATGGCTTTGTATCTACCTCATGACTTCCTTAACTGCCCATATCTTCCACTTAACTTTCAACACAAACGTAAAATACAGCATATCTTTAAAAGAAAAGTTGTTTCACAAAGTATGGAAATTCTAGAACACAAAGAATTTTATTTCATGTGTATTTTTACATGCTGTTTTTCAAGTAAAATGCTAAGAGTTGTTTAAAACTGAACTAAAAATATAGCTGCTAAGAAGCTCTTTAAACTCAATTATCAGTCTTGGTACCTCAAAAATCTCTTTGAATAGTTGCAATGCTAGAACTGCACAGTCTTCAGAGCCTTCCAATGGTTGGTTTGAGAAGTGCACCAATGCAACAGATGGTTCAAAAGTCTTTGAGCGAGTCACAAATCTGGTATTTCCAGAGACTGGCAAGCCAGATGGTTCCAGTATTGCCTGCCGCAGGGTATGACGCAGTTCTGCCACAGAACAGAAGGCAAGCAGCAGCTCTAAGATCTGTGTGAAGTGAATGAGAGTTCAAGTGCTTTTAAATCAAGTACTTACACAGAAATTGCGACTCCCATAGCGCAAAACTAAAGAGATATGGAAACTCCTAAACTCCTTTCAGCACTTAAAAGTCTTCTGAATAATAGTTTTCTTTCCTTAAAAACCAAGTCAGCAGCAGAAACACAGTTCATTGGACTGGTGAAGGCTTGTGATGGTTAGTATTCAGTGTATTGCTTTCCCCTCTTTTTTTAAAAAGCATGACTGCTGGCTAGCAACCTAATAAACAGTAGAAACGTGTATAAACTCAGAATGAAGAAAGCTCTGGAAGGGAAAATACTGAGACACAAACGGATGCACATGTATGTACTCAAGAGACGAAGAGGAAAGCACCCTGGAAAGCTCCCTGTCAATATGCCTTTCTAAATAGAACCAATAAACAACAACAACAACAAAAAAAAATCACATACACAAACATTAGCATTTATTATTTACTATGATGTGAAAGACATTTATGAAAAAGCTTAAAGCTTAAGAATTGTTTCACAGATGTGCTTAATCCAAATGTCTTCCCAACATTTCATATTTTAGCCTTTAAGAACAGATAGCCAATGTTTCACTTATGTGAGGTGGTAGGGAGACAAAGTTGAATGTGATAGTTAACTGCTTAACAAAATGTGGCATCAGTTTGTCCAACTAATATGAAATAACTTATTAAGTCTTTGAATTTAGCATCATAGCTACCTGATGCTCAAAGTCCGAGTAGTATTAATTCAAGTTTTACCAGTGAAGTGGGGTACACACTGCATTTCTGGCAGATCCCAACATTTCTTATTAGCCAAAGCACAAAAGGTGTTTTTGTTGCCATTTTGTCTTTATGTCTGTTGCCTGAAAGCAGATACACGTAATCTGGCAAAATCCCCAACCATTACAGATTCAACCTGACAGCCTTCTGAACAACTAGAAAATATAAGCTTGGTGAATACTATAGGTCACTTCAGAGTCCTAAAGTCAATGTATTTCATTATCAACCCTTGTACACAAGGAACCTACTTATGACTACAGAAGTGGAACTAGATTAGGAGTTGTACCCTCTAAGCCTTAAATTGAAAAAGTATAAATACCTTAGATGATGAATCGGGATCCCTTCCATGAAGAAGATCTAATACTTGACCGAGACATGAGGTAAAGTGCTCATATCTACAGCATTTGTAAAGGAGAAAAAAAAAAAAACAAACTTAAAAAACCCTGGAATTTCACCACATTCAGACATTTACATAGTAATGAATGCATGTGCCCTGTTCTTCTTACCCTCAAACACTTCAAGTACAGTGATAGTTTTGATAATGTAATTTCTATTTAAAATAAGTTTAAAAATATTGTAAGAATGAAAACAAATTCCTTAAAATAAGCTAAGATTTTCCAGCTATGTACTGCTAGATTGAGATTGAAATCCGGCAACTAAATTCTACTAGCTGAATTTCCAGAACCACTAGTCAAGCCCTCCACAGAATTACTCCATTAACACCTTCGAGTAAAATTATTACAACTTCAACCATACTACTGCACTCAAGATAACATAGGTCTGTAAAAGGGAAAATAGCTACTCCTCAAGTTGTCTGACTACTGATACTGTCCAGACAAAGAATTCCTAAACACAACTGTTACATATTCCTTAAACGACAATGAAAACACAAGAGTTTGATTCACACTTCTGCGTGAAACTAGTAACACAAGAATCCTTTAGTTTCAGGTACAGCAGTTATAAATAACCGGTAACATTCAAAAGCATCTAGGGATTTTTTTCCAATGTTTGGTTCAGAATACAAATAGCATACAGCAAAGGAACTGAACAAGAGCTTTAGAAAAATATCCTGTACTTTAATTGAAGTGAAGCCATACCTGGTAAGATAATGTGCAACTTTGGGGTTCTTCAGAAGATCCATGAGTAGATCAACAGAGTATTTTCTTGTTAGAGTACCATCTCCATTTACAACAATATTGAATATTAACTGAAACGTCTGATGGATATTTCGAGCGTGAAAGAGCTGAAAGGAAGAATAAAGTTATATATGGGCACACTTTTTTTTTGCTGCGTCTCTCGCTTATTATAACTAGCCGGATTAAAACTTACTAGGAATTATAATTTTCTTTCGCTAGTGTGACTACTGATTTCATATACAACTTGAGAATAGAACAGTCTTCAAAGTATCACTTACTTTTTCTCCTACTTCTTCATTTAAAGTAAGGCTTGATAATACTGAAAGTGCAAACACAACCATAGTCAAACTACTATGGGCCAGGAAACTTATTAAGGTACGATAGAAACTCTTCACATTATTCTAAAGCAAAAAAGGAGAAACATAGGTATTAAAAAATTTATTCTGTTCTGTAAAAACACCAAACTTACAGATTGTACATATTTATAAATAAGCCATACAAATCATGAATAATAATATAAAAATATATTAGAATGACAACTGTTCTCAAGGAAATATATTTCTGTGTTCTACTGCACAATACTGGTGTTGATGCCAATAAATAACTTCTCTCTTGAATCTGTATAAGGAAAAATAAAAGAAACAAACCCAAGGAAGAAATGCCATCATTATTTTAAAGAAAAATGAGAACGTAATTTTGCTGAAGTCTCTAATAGAAAATAACTACTGAAAATTGACCCCCAGTCCTTCTCTGCTCATTGATCAGATCTCACAATAGTTCCGCCTTTCTTCCAAGGTAAACAGTAGAACATTCACTGCCATGTAGATGAATTTGTGTTTACAAATTGAAAAATAAGTTACATTTACACTGATTTATGAACAGACAGGAACTGAGTAGCTCAGATACGGATGTGCATTTGAAGATTCAAGGGCCTGACATCAAGATCCATCATATTTTATTGATTTATCTTTTAAAAGGTAAATCTTTCTTGGCCAAAGTTAATGCAGCTTATCAAAAATCCAACTACAACCTTTACATGTTAACAACATTTCGTTTTTCTAAGGAGGAATGTTCAAATGTTAAATTCACCTTTCATTACCAGAGAACAGTTACAGAAATTGAATGCAACAGAAATTGCTAGTGCAACAACAAAGGAATGTTGAGAATGAAAGAGAACATTCAGGTTCCTGCTCTATTAGTTATTTTCTCCAATACAGGAGAAACAACTGCCAACTCTGCAGAACATACAGGTCAGGATTATTATTGTGTAAATAAATAAATAAAAAAAAGATACTAAGCTAAGGCCCCAAAGTGAAGCAACCCTCTTTTGCCCTCAAACCAGAGGATTATGCCACAAAACCAAAACTCTTACCAAAGATTTTATCTGAGTTTGAATAGATAAGTTGTGACGACAGAGATTTGCCAGGAGTCCTAAACACGGTATCGTTAACTCGTCTTCAGTGGATTGACTTAAAAGAAAAGTCCAGAAATTTAAACAAAGATGGTTTTATTAAAGCATCCAGAAATTAGTTACAAGAATTTGTGGGTTGAGGGACTTTTTATTTTATTTTGGGGTTTCTTTTTGTTTTATTTTTTAATTAGACACCATTCCATCAAGCAAAGCAATATCAGATTTCAATCCCCATGGTGTGGGCAGTTTTAACTCAGCACATCTTTAAAAAAAACAGTATCAGGGATCAATGGTATCAGAAGTCCTTTATTTCAGGTACTTTTAATAGTCATTAGACCTCTTACAAGGGCACTTGCACAGAAGTCATATTAACCTAACTTAAGTCTGCTCCTAATGACAGGCAGGAATTTTCTCATGGCTTTACCCTTTGTTAGCTCCCTGCTCCTGGGAGTGTGGGGGTGGGCTAAGAGGACAATTCATATTCAATCACCCAAAATCCCACAATCACTGCATTTGACAATTTGTAACACCATGTTTTTCAAATAAAAGTGTTAACTTCAGAACAAAAGTGCAACAAATCATTCTGGAGACCAGGTTAATGCAATATGCGAGTGGCCTTCAGAAAGTTTAGAAACTTAGATATTTCCCGTAAGAAAAAACAACTAAATACAGACTTACACATGATGCATTAGAAATGAAAGTAATTCATCGATGTTGGCACCAGCACAGAAGACCGGAACGTTGTAGGTTAGCCTCTGCAGCAACTGAATGCTCTGAGGAAATAAAAAGCTATTCACATATGTCTTTCCTATAGCGTCTCACTGAAGAATGTTACAAGTTACAAAGGCTGAAACTGAAAGGACAAATAACAATCCACCACAACTAAATTAATTGTAATCAGACTGCAACATAGCAATTACATGAACTGCTGCAAGCACATTGAGTAATGTCCTACCACGCTGATGTACTTACTAAAAGCACAGATGAATAAGGTTTTATTTTGACAGAGGAGTTACCATTTTAGCCCATCCTGTTCTCCTGTTCTCCATTCTGTCAGAGAGAGAGGGGCTTTGTCCTACCGAAAGATCTAGAAGTTTCATCAAAATCCAAAAAACACTTTGCAGCCTCTTGCAGTAAGTGTTTT
This sequence comes from Xenus cinereus, assembly GCA_025774025.1. NCBI lineage: Eukaryota > Metazoa > Chordata > Aves > Charadriiformes > Scolopacidae > Xenus > Xenus cinereus. Next base: position 94,226,340 of record JAOXJK010000001.1, read on the forward strand.
ATAGGAAAACAGGCGTGCTGTAAAGACTGCCAGCAGATCTGACGGTAGTTAAGTCCTTCATACAGCATTCTTTCAGCACATAACTGAGTTCACATGAAGTGAGTATATTACTCAAACATGACACAGCATAGGATAGCAGCTGAAACAAAATCTCATCATGTAAATAGCTGATCTAAGAGCTTAAAGGTCTTATAATTTGATCTATTTGATAACTACAACATCCCTCCCACTGACTGGCAAGTCATCTGGATCCCTAAGTCTTCTGATACTCTACTGCTTTGAGAAATATGCAAGCTGTGAGAAAAGTGTTCTTTACTGGATGCTTGACTCATTTTTCACAGATTAAGGATGATAGAACTGCTAGCAAATTCATTTTCTGAGTGACCACAGTTAGCCAGCAGACCCACCTCAGAAACCTCAGACCCACGTATGAGAAAACCTGTGCATATTAAAAAAATAATAGAAAATTTTGCTCTACTTTACTGTTCAACGCACAGGAGGAGCAGGTTAAAATAGGAAAAGTCAGACTGTGAAGTATCAGATGCTCACAAAAAACAAAAAAAGCAATAACATCTGCACTTGATATTGTGATATCTATTGATTAGATAAAACGATCTCGATGCTTTTGTTACGAACACAAGGAGAAATAACTAAATACCTTTATTGAAAAAAAACAAACTTCCAAGCTCTCAAGCAGTGAAATAATTTAAAAAACATTTTTTGTTTGGTTTGTTGGGTTGGTTTTTTTTAACTAATTAGAGCAGGTGAGAAGCACAACCAAGATTAACAAGAGAATACAAAGAACTCTATGCAGTGTTAAAAGCCTGTCATACTAGCCTCATATAGCAAATAAGTTACACAGCTTACATCAACTTTTACTCAACACATTATTTCAGATAGAGCTTTTAAAGAGTTATTATAAGCATAGAATATAATGTATACTATGTAACAGTAGCCAAATATTATTAAGCACTAGTTCCTGTTACCTGTAATAAAACTGGGTCAGTAAGATTAGTAGAACTTCGACGAACCACTCCTGCCAGCACGCTGGTCAGATTGTAGGTATCCTGAAGAGCTTCTCTAGTCTCATTGTCTAAAGCTAGAATTTAAGAATTATTAACAAAAACCTCATCCAATAATAAAAGCAACTGTTGTATTAGCTACCAATCTAAGCAGAAACCAAAGTCTTTGACCAGTTTTTCAAGTATATTTCACAAATAACTATAAATAAATCACAGCTCCTATCTACCTTACTTCTGAACTTACAGTTAATTGAAACACTAATACTTTTCCTTAAGATGCTTGAACACTGAAGAAACAGTCTTCCTCCTACCTAAAAAGTTTTAGTTCTGTTTGAGATCTTGAAACCTGTTCTTAAAAGGCCTTAAAACTAAAAATCAATGATCTCGGTTTATTGCTTCATGTCACGGTGGGCAAGTAGAATAAAATCAATACCTTGATAGGGTTATTGAGCAATAGTTAAATAAAAAAAAAAAAAAACACTTCTGCTTAAGCAGTTCTGGTAAAAGATACAGCAAACAAGGATGACGAATACAGCAACAGATCAGTTGGAGGAGGACTAATTCCTGAAGTTTTCCAAACCCAACAGGTTGGAAAAGATAGTGAAGAACCTCAGCAACAAATACAATTTTACAGTAACTGTTTCAAAAACCTAAAAGGAAGCTCAAGAAGGCTAAAACCTCCAAGAATCAGATAAGATAAACACGTGGTCATCACAAAGGACTCGACTCTTAAATAATCACATAATGAGAAACTAAGCAGTGAAGGCATAATTTTCCCCCTGTATATGTAACCTACATACATAGGTTATGGCGAGCACAGAGCTCCCTAGACAATAAAGTCCCACTTCTGTGACATGGGAAAAAAAAAAAAACCAACATCTCAAGAAACAAGTAAGTGGCAGTAGAACCTATTCACTAATTGGGAAACTTGAAGCACACAGGCCCAGGCCATTGTAGAGGCCAAACTGCCACTTATCAAATGCTCCAATGCAAGAAGTAAACTGTGGTGATGACAGTTGTTGATGTAACATGGCTTCTCCCTGCCTTTGCATCCCCAAGGCAGGTTTCTTCACTTCATTAAAAAAGGTAGTCTTTTCAAGCTCCAAAAGGACAAGAGCATAATTCCTCACTGTACCCAGTAAGGAAACAAATTCTGACAAGCACAATCATTGTCATTTCACAGTGATGACTTAAAATCTGCTTCTCATGGTGATGTAACATCTTATCTGGCTTTGTACATACAGTCAGATAGCTTAGCCAGCACTCCACTACAATGAAAAACACTTCATTATTCACACCTTACGCTTTTTCCAAGAAGTTTGTCACCCATGCCACAGAATTAGCACCTGTCTTGTCTTCCCTTTCCCATACCAAAGATAAAAAGTTCAAGTGCAAACCTTACCTAGCTGTGATAGCAAAGTAACCACAGACAAGGTTAGAGATGGGTTTATATTAGCATCCTCAAGGAGTTCTACTAGGCAACCGAGACATTCACTTGGTAGAATCTGGTTTGAAGCAAATAATCGTGTAAGCTTCAGTCCAGAGATAACCTGGAGATGAAGGGAGAAAAGCAACCTCGATGACTGCTGAAACGAAGTATTTAACACAGAAGTTAAAGCACAGAGTTGTATTAAATAGACTTTTTTATATTTGACAAACCAAGAATGTAAGTGCCACTGTAAAAGGACATTTGTATTCACATTTGCTACAAAAAAAAAAAAAAGCTTTGAAAGAAAACTGGTTTTCATTCCTACATATCTGTTCCCTTTACTCTTGCAAAGTACCAAGTTTATGCTGTGATCATTTATAAGCGTAGTGTGGCTTCTTTTCTTTGCCTGCCAACAGCAATCATAGTAACAGCATTCTGTTACTGCTGTAGTACAGCACCACTTTGTATTTCTTCACACGTTGAACAGAATTAATACCAGATTATTACTTCTACATATGTTTTAGCATACATAAAAGACAGGGTTTATTTATTTTTGAAAGAACAAACAAACAGATTGCTTAACACAAACATTTAGTAATAAGCCTTCAGTTCAGCTCAACAGCCTGCTTTCTAGATATGTGGACAGGAACCAAAGGTGCCTCTGCAGGAAGGATAAGCAGTAAGAGGTAGCGCTGCTTCAGGAGCACGCTGTGCTTGAGATGGAAAAAATCGAACTTGAGGTCAGGAAAATGGAGAAGAAAGCTAAGCTGAATACTAACTCTTATGTTTTAGCAACCACAAAAAGAAAAAAAATCTTTAAAACAATCTGTATTTGGAAAAGGTACCCTGCAGATTAAGCAATTCAGCCAATGTGCCAGTCTCTCACCGCACCAAGGCAATGGCTGTGCACAAAGCTCTGACGGGTGGTCAGGGGCAGGGACAGGCCTACCCCTTCCCAGGAAACACCCTTTATGAGATGTTGCGTTAAACTCCAAACACAAAAGCACCTCATCATTCAAACTCTATTTTTAAGTTGTGAAAATAAATGACCCTTGTGGGGCAGAATTTAGGGGATATAAAAAAAAAATCCTTCATAAAGCACGTTATATGCTCAGCCTCTGTGCTTATAAACATACTGCACACATCCGTAAACACACACAAACACCCTATAAGCATTACAATACAGGACATAGTAATGGTGCAAGGATATCACGGAATCACGGAATTGTCAGAGATGGAAGGTACCTCTAGAGATCATCTAGTCCAACTCCCCTGCTAAAGCAGGATTGCCCAGAGCACATTACTCAGG
>JAOXJK010000001.1:94240626-94265412 GCA_025774025.1 Xenus cinereus
CCTCCTCACATGTGATACCTCCGTAACTTCATTTTGCAGTTGTATCACAAGAAGACTGTTGAATTCTTGGAGAGATGCTAGCAGAAAATAGCCTCCAGTCACCAGCACCCAGAAAATGACTGCACAGGTCCTACTTCTATGAAAATTATTCTTCCTTTGCATTTTCCAGGGTTTTAATTACTATTATTTTTAATAATATGCAGGCTACTGATGGCTTTGGGTATATTTTGTTAACAGAAATAAAAGCTTCATCAAATAATGCAATGGCAGCTATTCAGAAGATGAACTGGAGATCATGACCATGACCAAAAAAGACAGTAAAGCTGCAAAGATATGTAAACCACAAATAAGGGGAGGTGAAGCAGTATTTGAAAACAATGTCCTTTAACTGGTATGCAGGTTCCTCAGAAGGATTTCAGCTGTAGCTACATGAATTGAGCTGTCATCAGAGAGAGGATCTTAGAGTGAAAACCTGGCTCAGGGGACTTGTGCATAAATGAATAGTTACTCTGGAAATAAACTACTTTTTTCTGAAAAAAAAGTTACTATGGACTGCAATCTGGATAAGACTTCCAGTTGGAATAGATCTACTTTGATTCAAAGAGTTGCATCACAAGGACGCATCTTCTGTTTTTTTTTCTCCTGAGATACCTGTGGAAACCCATGTTCCTGGCTTAAGAGTATTTTATAAATGTGGGTGTTCATTCTTTAAACATAGACATAGAAGTGAGGAAAAAAAAAAAAAAACCAGAAAATGATAATTTCTGAAACTTGTCCTTTACCTGTCATCCAAATTGTGAAAGGTTACTGCCTGGATATTACTTGGCTACTGTAGTTTTTACTGAATAAACATGAAACTACCATTAAAATGGGAACTTCTGTTTCCACATTAACTGCTAAATGCTTACCAACAGCTGCATATGGTACAAATTAACAAAGTGCCTGGCTGGGCACAGGGGAGATCCAGTGGCAGAAAAGCAGGATGAGAGGAGATTTTTTTGTTAGAATGACATGTTGAGCCATAAGGAGAACAGTAGCAAAAGCAGTAGGTCTAGAGTGAGGCACTGTCAAAGACCCGGATGAAAATGAGTGTGCTGTGGAGAGCTGTGCGCCCTGCCCGATTAGAGAAGAGATGCTTTTGATCTGGTCCCATCATTCTGACTCCCAGATCATCCGTGGGAGTACCCTCCCCTGACATCTCAAGCCGTAGAGAACAAAAAAAATGTTGTTTTCTGTCACAAGTGGGTCAGTATCTTTGCCCATGGATGAGCTAATTTGAGAGGTGTGCATCAATTTGTACATCAACCATGTTAGGTGCTAGAAATGCTTTAAGATGCAATCCTAATCCAAAAGTTGTCTTGAAACAGCGCTGAGAGTTCCAGTGTTCATTGCCTCCAGTTTTAGGACAGCTTTCCTCTGCGTAGGCAACCATTGACAGACTGTCCAGTCTCTGAGGCAATTCGGAGCCAATACACTACTGCCATCCGCTCCATTTGCTATCTGAAGATGACAACCCTTGCTTTCACCTCTGCAAGCCATTATCTGTTATACCGTTGCTGGCACTCCTACAGTTTAACTGTTACATTTGTTAATGGGCAAGTTAAAGTCCAATACACGAAACACTATAGTTTTTAAGAGTTTTTAACACTAAAAACCCAGAGAGGCTAGCTGGAAGTCACACGCTTTTCATATGCCTGCCCAGAACGTTGTTGACGGACAAAAGCATGTCTGCAAGCTATCAATATCACAAGGTAGACCTGCTTTGCCCTTAAAAAAAAAAAAAAAAAAGAAGAAAGGGTAAGCAACTGGGTTAGCATGGCACCACTTAACCTTTATTTCAGCTTGCACCTGTCCACAATGTCCTGTGTAGATGTTCGCCCTGCTACATCAGTAGTTCAAACTCATTGCACACACCTAGAGTAGGCTTTCACTTTGCATGCAGTAGAGGTAGACAACAATCTCAACAGCCATCTTCCTGCGTCAGGGACTAGTATTGTCATTCTCCCTCTGTGCCAGCATCCCCATTTGTCCCATACCTGACAGGGCGTGCGTGACCTGCCCTCCTTGAACCCACTACCTTGTCTCCTTCCACGCCATACTGAAAGCAGGTTCCTGCAGCACCTTCCCTCAGAGCTCTGTTTGTCCCCCCAGTTGCCATTTCTCTTTTCCTTTGCCATTTCATGGACCTCCTTACTTGTCCCCACCAACACCAGAGTACTCCATTTCCCTCTCTCTCTTCCTCCCTTCTCCTTTGATTTATTACAAAAGAAACACATTTTTCATTATTTGTAAAAACATTTTCTGATATTTTCAAATTAGTTAGAAGTGGTGTTAAAAAATTTTCATGTCACACTCAAACACATCCTCAAGGAGAGTGAAAAATCTCATAGGGTGAAACAAAGAAAGATTCAGAGTTACTCATTTGTAAACTTTAAATGCATTAGAAACAGATCAATTATATATGAAAAGTGTAAAACAGGTTTCTTGAAAGGGAAATAAAATTGCTATTCCCTACAGGAAAAGAAAATACAATTTTAATTGTAGCAATTAAAGTTGAAAACTGGAAGTAGCAATTTTCTATGCCCATCTTGTAATATGAATTCAAACAGCTTTCTGTCTCAGTTTATGTTCTTACATCAGCTATTATTACTTTGAAGCACAAGGCTAAAATTTCATCAGATAGAAAGCTTACGAAGACCTACTGCGAGACTTTTCAGGGTCTAAATGCTATTTACTCATCATTACAGAGGCAGTAATTTTGAGTAAGGCTCTTACCATGTTTTGTCAGGCTAAGCTATTTTCTCTGCACTCCCCTTATTGTCTGCAGAGACACACCAGCATCAGCAGATTACAGTTCATTCATTCTCTGTTGTATAAAACACCTTCTGAAAAACTCTCACCACTCACTATAAGGGAGCCTAAGGCAACCAGCATTACTTGAATACATATACACACCCCCTAGAAGTCTGTTAATGTTAGGGCAGAACTATTAAATTTGGAGAAGATGAATGCTTGTCTTTGGATATAACTGAAAACTCATAAAAAATTTAGCATGAATACTTACAAAACACAGAGACACAGTGCTCCTTCCACGCTTTCACTCTCTCGTATTAAATAGCTACCATTTTTTCCCTTCTCGCTCAGCAGTTCTTCACAGGTTCTTCTTGTTATCTTTCCATGAAAAAATGAGAACTCCATGGGCAAAAGAAAACAAGGTCTTTCGCCTTTCAAACCAATTCCAGAGAAAGTCAGAAGTCTGGCTTTAAAAGAAGCCTTATTTCAAATGCAGCTGTCTGCAGGCAACAGAAACTGGAGGTGCTAAGTACATACAGGAGTTCATCTGTGTTGTTATCACTGGCCTGTCCGTAGTGAAGTCGGCTATCGGCCTGTGCTTACAGCTCAGGAGTGCAGTGCAGGCAGGAAATGGTTTGTACACGCCGGTCACAGTCCACATGAAAAGGGAAAAGTCTTTTGTTACCTTATATTAGCAGAACTGTCACTGGAGTTGTGCAATAGCTTCAAAGCTATGCGATAGCTAAGTTAATGCATAAGTATAGTTACATTTTTAAATTAACTTTTATGTTTAAAGTTGCTCAAAGCTCTGCAAATAGTGTTCTTGCTCATAGTTTTGAAAAACACTTCCTTGTTTGATTCCTTTTCTTGCCAGACTTGCAGACTTGCCTTCTAACATAGTTGTTTGGGTTTTGTTGTGGTTTTTTTTTTTTCCTTTTTTTTTTTTTTAACTTGATTTTTCAAGTTTCAGTGAAAGTTGGTCAGCAATATTTGAGAATGAGATTTTTCAAAACAGAGCATTCTTACTCCCCCGGCCTCTTCTGTTTTTTAAAGAATAGCTATTTTGTCAAGAAGTTCTGCTGTCTCTGTGCCATGATTTAGGAGACATGGCAGGAAGGAGAAGGGGGTCAGATAGTGCATTTCACCACCCCTGGGAAGCAGCTGTCAACTCAGCAAGGACAGGATACACCCATGTGTAGAACTGCTCCTCCCCAAAGGCGGAAAAGCTGCCCAGCTCCACAGGAGATGCTCTCCCAAGCATTTCATTCTTTCCCTGCTGGAAGCCAAGGACTGGGGAGGAGCACACAGACCTGGAAAAGCAGAAGGTAAGAGGCAGTGTTTGTGAGGGAGAGCAAATTGAGGGAGAACCCAAAGATGTGGGGAAAGCAGTGATTCAAATGGCAAGAATGGCAGGAGAGACGGAGTCCTAAAGGAGGGGAGAAGGATCTGGAACCTCTGCACACTGCCCACTCTCAAGGTCAAAATGGAGTCCAAATACATGAGTATTGGCACTGGTAAAGGTCTTCCTGATTTCAAAATATGCTGTTTGCACATTCACCTCCCAGCTCTGACACCTAGGGCCAACTCTTTCTGAACTATGAAGTCCTCGTGATGGGTCATGATTTCTCTGTTGCCAAGCCATGCTGGTGACACCTCCCACCAAGGTAGTCACTCCTGCATTTTCCATTCAAGACGGTAATCACCGTCTGGCACCACTACTGCCACTTACCCCATTTGTACTGGTGACATTGGACCTGTGTGGTGCAGCTCCAGGATTCACCCTGCTGATGATCCACATAGAAGACAAGGGAATGCCAAAAGATATCATTTTGATATTTCCCCCTTCTTTTTCACAAATCCTCCCCAATTTCACAAAACTGCAGGTAACTTGTGATGGCAAGTACTCAGCAGTTAGGAAATGGCAGACTTACAGCATGCTACTGGCAATATCTCAGTTCTCCTACCTTTTTGCAAATGAAGTTCCTTCACACCTGAAGGAACAGGTGTGATGGTGGGGAGGGTCAATTATGTGACACTATTATTTTTCTGTGTATCATCTACCTCACTAAAGCCATAGATTGGGTTACGCTGCAGGAATAAGTCAGGACTTTATAGGGCAAGGAGGACATTATCTATAGGAACCCTCGTCTTTTTTGTTCAAAATCAATAGGTGAATTTGAGAAAAGAAAATGAATGTTTGTGATGTCTTGATCAGCCTCAGTCATGAAGGCATGGAAAGCTGCAGAAAAAACTTGGCAATTCTCTGTTCATGCAGAAGTTTAAACAGAGTTCATCAAAATAATCTGTAGAACTACACAAAGATTTTAATAGAGAAACCAAATGTGAGACACAGTGACAGCTGGCATCTTGACCACGGAGTGGAAAAAACATCCTGCGGAAAAAACAAGGTAAATACTGTCTGAACACTAGTAAGAAAGGTCATCTATGATGTACATGCAGCTGTTACTTTCATGTTTCTTATTCTGACGACATTATACACACAAAAATCTTATATTAACATTAGTGTGTTTAATTGCAAGTTAATCATGAATGACACTACGCATTTCCAAATGGCATCTGAGTTCAGGAATAAAGCAGAAAGCTGCAGCTTTGTGTCAAAGAAATTACGGGAGTTAGAAAATAAAATTCCCCTAAGAGAGAAACATGAAAATGGCAAGTCCAAGGTGAAGCTAAGGCTGAGCTAAGGCCACTGTGCTGCAGTGACCACAGATTACCAATAAAACAAGTTCTCTCCGCCAAGGGGCTACTGCATGTGGGGGGAAAATACTCCCCCTCACCTTGCAAGTGTCCTTAAGAGCATGTGGCAAAGGTTCTACTTGTTATCAGATACACCTGAATTTTCCTATGGGCTAAAACTGTTTCAGGCATTTGTCTACACATCTTAAAAATAAAATATTTCCATGAGGTATTGTGAGGCGAGTGGCTCTTTCAGAAGCCCAGCTCTGCAGAGAGCAGTAGCTGCTCAGTGCTGCCCTGCTTCAGGCAGGTTCTCTCTCCTCTGCACTGAAAGTAAAGTAGATAGGAAACAACTGCAAATTCATTTTCTCAGGAAGGTGATGACTACATGTACTTCACAATTTTCCCTAAAGACCTCATTAGCTAGGCGCAGAAACAGAAGACAGTAATTTCAATACTGAATCTAGAAGATTCTAATTTCAGATCTTAATCTAGAAGTTACTTAAAGGGAAACAGCAGCCACATGTTGCCCACTGACCACTTAGTAGAGTGCTTCTCTGATGACAAAAAAAAAAACCTTGAGAAGGAGACAGTACTTGAGGAGAAGTGGAAGCTAGGGGCTCCTTTCAGCAGCAATCACCATCCACAGCCTTGACCACCTTCCTCCTCAGGTAACACCAGGAGCAGCAGGTTCAGTCTTGGCCTGTTTCATCACACTCTTCAGAAGCCTTGAACTAGCTCTGGGAAAGATATGGGGGGGTTTGAGATGACAATGAGACCCAGTAAAAGGACTTCAGGCAATGGGAAGCAGAGAGCAGGGTTTGGATGGAGAAAATGTGCCAGTGGCAGGAAGACTAAGTGTGGAGAGATGGTTCGCATGGGGCAGCAGGAGCAACAACAGAGGGGACTAGGAGAAACGGAACAGGGAGCGAGATGATGGAGTGACAAGAAGAATACTGAGAACACATTGAAAGGGAAGAAGCAATGGACCTCAAAAAAGGTGAAAAATACTCAAGTGGACTTGGGACATAAAAAAGAGTTTAAATCAAGGGACTTGAATGAGAGCAAATTTATCAGAAACCTTGCAGTAATTTCAAGACACTCAATGGGTTGAGAAATTTTGGAAGAGGAATCAGGAGCTACATTTGAAGGAAGGGTATAGTAGGTAAGGATTAGCAGAAAATTCATGAAAAAGAGATCCATTTGTGTAATATTTGTAGCACTAAAAAAAAAAAAAAAAGGAACAAACGGACAGCAGCTTGAGAATACTGAGAAAGAAGATTTGAAAAGGAAAAACTTACCTTAAAGGGAGAAAGGAGTTAACTTGTGATAAAATAATTCAGTATGCCAACTAGCAAAAGCTTTTAAAGAAATGAAACAAGGACAGCAGGAGAGAAGACTTAGGAGATAAGGCCCTAGTGTAAACAAAAGGGGCTGGAACAGACACCAAAGATTAGTAGATAACTGAATATAGTGAAAGGTACTATCAGCCATGATCACCAATACATGTAACCTCCTTCCTTATTTCATGATCTGGGCAGTTACTGACCTCACATACTGTCAGAGTATGTAAGAACCATTTTTATCAGGTCCTTACACTGGTGAAAATGACAAATTTCGAGCTTGGTACTCAAGTCTGGATACTATTAATGATGATGTTATGCTTAGGCTTCCTAGTTTCTAAGTCTGAAAACCACTGAGATGAATCACCCCTAAAATTCTCTGAGAGTGTGGATTCAGGTCCCTAAAAGTGTGCCTAGTTCCATAACAGGCATCCTAGGACATCTGAGACAGCCACACAGAGCTGGCAGGTGTGACACTGGACTGGCACGGGCAGACCCATCACCTTTTGGAGTGGCAGATGGAGGTCAGTCAGACTAACTACAGCATCTCAAGCAGTACTAGATGGTGATGAATTGCTACTTTTGTGTCTAAGGAAGCCAACCCCTTTACCTGCTTCTAAAAGAATAAGTTTCTGCTCTGGATACAGAAAAATGAAGGTGAAACCACCGACTTAATTTTGCAAGAAAGCACAACAGGCTCAGTACCTTTCTCTGTTTAGGAAGGTTTGCTTTCCTCACTATGTTTGTGCAACTATCCAGCAACTCCCTACTACAAAACCAAGTATTGTCTCCATTCCTCTTTAGGAACACTTCCATTGTGCTTTCCAGGAGAAAAAGGAACTTCAGGTCCTTCTGCTGTTGCCCCATCAACAACAGCACCCAGTCAGAACCTGGGACCATGGATTTTCTTAGTGATGTGCAACTCCATAGCCAGCTTTAGTAAAACTTCAGCAACAACTCACATTTTGCAACCGCCATGGTAAGTTCCTATTAGGAAGGGAAGAAATTTCCTGTGTTGTTAGTCAGATGATCTGCTTCATGCAACGCACTCCATTTGTTCACACACATGGTCCCATAACTGATGTATTTCTGTTGGCTGAAGGTGGAGACAAGGACATGTTTGATGTGGAAAGATTAGAGTTTTGCTCTGGTTAATCTAAGATAATCCTTTTAAAATTCTCTCCCGTTGGAAAGCATCATGAGATGAAGAGGGAGGAGTTGTGCAGTGGTGAATTTTTAGCTCCTTTTACGGTTTCCTATTCTTTAACCAAACAAAGAAGTGATACTCCCAGGCAGAAGCTCTAACTGTAAAACAGAAAGTTCAGAGACAGAAAACCTTCCTGTGCACTGTGCATGGTGCAAGCACAGCTTTGGCAAAGTTGAGAATTTAAAGGATACATCAAGGCAATACAGTTTCCACAGCTCCCTGACAGTGTTTGATAGAAGAGGACACACAGGAATTAAATATGTTTGTGTTCCTTTTACCTTACTTTATCTATTGTGGTATTCAAGTGCAGATGACAACAGTAGCTTGGTTTAATAGCAGAAACCATAGAAATATACCAGAGAAAGATGTCTGGAAGGAAGAAAGGAGAAGCTGTAAATACAGTCTGGTCTGTCACTAAACCACAAATACGATTCAGTGGCCAGACACATTGCGTCTTGTAAGCATACATATAGATACATATGCTTTGCTCTGGCACTGGTGCACTAATCCAGGGCAAAAATGTCAAGCAAAGACAAAAGAGGACTTGCAGATCACAGCCTGGGATACCTCTTAATGAATGCTGTGCAAATAAATACGTGGAAGCTGGTGGGAGATGTCCTTGACAGTCATCACAGAACTGTGCCATGAGCTTCACCATGACTTGTACCACAGCGTCGAATCTTTATCATGCATGTTTGGATCATATAACAATATATCTCCGTGGGCCAAATTTAGCTGTGAACTCTAAGCAAGCATTTCCTAACAAGTATCTTTGGCTTAACAAATTCAGCAAGTGTTTTTGGTTTACACAAACCTGCACACCCAGGCTGCTGTCTCAGCTGAGCCTTCTATAAAATTTGATGCCTATAAGTGAAGAAATCTTCTGATTAGAAGAGCAGGATAGTTAGCTACTCTTCCTTATACAGAACATCTGTTACAGAAACAAGACCTGCAACGTTTTTTTGCAGCAGTGCCAAGTCCTGGGTAACCATAGATCTAATTTGTTTTCTGCCATATTGTTGCCTTTACCCATTTTCCAGCTGTTAGTTTAAAACTCAGTGGGGCCTTTTTATAGTGACATCTCATATTATTGAGCACATCTGGAGCTCTGGTTCTACCACCTCTCCTGGCTGCAGCTCTAACACAGCAAAGCTCTTGATGGCACCTCTTGTAAGAATAGGAAATCTGAGGAAGAGCTAGGTTCCATGATAACATTGAGAGTTAACTGTTCAGTGAATAATTGGGGAGGGTATGGGAGATCATTGTTAGATAGAAAGCTGTGGTCAAAAGCAGCTAAAAGCAAAGCTGGTGTGCTTGACAACTGGTGTGAATAAAGCAGGAAGCGGCACGGTCATTTGTCGTTTGACCAGATAACAAAAAACACAAGATAAGAAAAGAGAAATAAAGTTGAGTTCTAGCTAAGTCTCCTGAAAATTTGAGTTCTCATTGAGCTGTGTCGCTAGGCAGTTACAATACCGTGGCCTACCATACAAACTGTTTTGCAAGAAATATTGTTATAGTAACAAATTACATCCAGTTTTGCAAAATTCACAACTTTAGCGTAATATCTACACCAGTCTGTACTTTTGCTGTGTATTGTGCCTGGGTAGAAAGTTTTTGTGATATTTGTTGATGGCAGGATTTGCTTTAGAACAAAAGAAAAATCGTTATGATGTAAATTCAAGAAGAAAATGTAACTAGTGTGTCTATTACTTACAGATTGCTGGTAGAGCCGTGTGTGGAGTGCCAGAATAATTCCCCAAGGTTGCAGACCTCTGTCATTAGCTTTCTAATCAAATGTAAACCTAAGAGAAAAATCCTGACTTATAACCCTTTAAACATGTTTTTTAAAATACAAGTAAATTGAAAATGATCTTTCAAAATGCAAAGATCTATGCTAAAATTAGAATTAAAAAGTCATAGAAGCAAACAATTAAAAAAGTCTAATTACACAACTATGTCTAAGTAGTTTTGGTCTTGAAATTATCTAGAATTTTGCTGAAAAATTTACTTGCAAGACAGAGTCACAAAATAACATTTTGTTTGTCACTGACAACCCTGTTATCATGGTTCTCAGTTATCCTTATTCAATTATTCTCTGACCTTATATTTCCAATTTTTGTATTTCAGTTAATATACTTAAAAAAAAAGAAAAATCAGAAGGATTGAGAGATGAAAAAGGAAAGAAAAAGGTTTCCATTGACATAAGAGTTTTCAGTGTCTTCAAACTGAAGAAAATGGTGGCATAAAGTGACCCCTTAAAGAGACCTTGATGCCTCCTCAAAGACTTCAGCCAGGGGTGCACAGATGCTTGAGGGATGTGGAAATGTGGAATCCCACTGGCACTGGAGCACTTAATCTGCTGCTCAAATGCAGAGGACCAGTTCAGCCTGACTGGAAACACATTTCAGGTTCTAGGTGCCACCAAAATTCCTCTGCAGACTTAAGTGAAACACCAGTTCCACACCAAGAAGATTACTTACTTGAAGTTCATTCAGTCTGTCCTAAGCGGCACAGATCTTTGTAAGAAATACACTTAGACTTTCTTGTAACAAATCTACACTACTATTATAACATGGTGTCAAGTCCTAGAAAGCACATTCTTCAGCTTTGTTTTCACAAAAGCACGTCCCTTGCCCAGTTTGACAGTCCTGATTCATGTTAACTGTTATACACGCTGAAAATTCAACTCCTAAGACAGCATTGGTCTCAAATATCACACAGAACAATTTCTGAAATGCAGTTAGAAGTCAGTTCACATGACCATGTCCCCACAGTGCTGTGTTCCTGTTAAGAAATGTGCAAAATATACTTCCGTTGCATACTACATCCAAACTTCACTATAAAAGTCTCTTTTGTAGCTTTTGTCTTGCTATGTGACATCAAGACTTTGACTAGGGTGTTCACCTGCCCTTCGCATCTAGAGTAATATCAACAGTGATATCTTTTTCAGATTCTCCGTTTACTCTTACTAATAGATCTTTTTACCCTTGCTAATATTTTTCTAGTCACTAAGTTGCCAGTGTGCTGTTCAGAGCTCTGCGTACCTGGCAACTACAGCTTGCCACTTTGGAAGAGTGAATTTTCACAGTGCTGTTGGTTTCTTATCTTTGCATAATCTTGAAAACAACACTTTTTCCTGTAGTAATTAGGCACTGCATATTGTAAAGAAAAACAAGCAGGATGACAACATGCAAACTTCGTAGGGCTCTTGCATAATTTTCTGAACCACTTTGATGCCAGCATTTAATTATTATCCTTCAACTACCAAACTTTCTTCATATGTTCCTATTCCTCTACTGATTGTCTGGGCAGCACTAGAGAGAAGTCATCAGAGAACTAGGCTCTGCAAGTATATGTTGCAGAGCACATACAGAACAAAAGGATGGTCAGAAATCTCAAGAGTTTATATGACAAGTTCACATAGAGCCTGGGCTTGAATCCATGTCTTCAAGCAAGGCAGACAGGTATGAATCCCCATACAGAGTATGGGGATACATAAGAGTATCAGCTAGGTCAAAACTCAAATGGGAGTTTAAGTGACAGACATGGAAATAATGGGGTCAAAAGAATAGGCTAGGAGAACTATTTAAAACAGAATTTGTGGAGCATATCAAAAGCAAAGAAAGCATTAAAACTGTGCATCTGGTTTGAATCAAAAATCTTTTTTATATCCCACCTCCAATAATGGCCACTAGCAGATAGGTAGAAAGTGTAAGAAACACACTTTTTTGTACAAAAGTGAATACAGTTTTTGTACAAGAGAGGACAAAAACTGTGGAAGACAGCTAGGATAAGACTCTTATCCGTGAAGATGAATAGGAAAGGACATGTCATGGGGTCAGTAGACAGAATCTGCAAAGTTCAGATGAAGACTGAGTACGGGAGTCTAGAGATGCCCCACTGAAGGTGACATTCAGCATTGTGAACATTTTGTTGTGCTCCATGGCGGAGAAGATAAGGCGAGAAACGGAGGGGTTTAAACTATGGTGGTCTGTCAGCGAGTTGTTAACAACTTGTGGATGCATTTTTAACTGCATCAAAAAGAAGCAGGAGAAAGGTCTTAGTCAGAATATGCTGGTATTCCTCAAAGGAAAGCCAGAAAGAGGCAACAGGAATCCGTTGCAGAGAGTGCAAATCACAGGAGAGCAAATCACAGGATAGGAGGGACAGAGACAGACAAAAGGGGCACAGAGCGAAGAAGATGCAATATAAAGCATAAGTGAGATACTGGGAGGAGTCCTTAAAATGGGGAATGCTAAAACCATGGAAGGAGCAACAGATGTCTCAAAGACAGCTACAATCATGCAACAAGGCAATAGATGAGGTAAACCCACAGGTTAAGGGAGAGATGGAGGCATGCCACCAGTGGAGGGAAAGGAGGAGAACTAGGGGGAAAAAAAAAGGTGGGTGAATGAGACAAAATCCAGTTTTCCTTAAAACCAATCAAAGGCTGAAGAGAATAATACAAAGGGGAAAGCATCTAAAGATGATTTAACCTTATTATTTTTTAAAGACATATAAGCAAACATTGTTGATACAACAAGTGATTCATTAGAGCAATATGAAGTGTTAGAACTATGACTTTCATGTAAACAAAGCCCATGAACTGCACTGCAATATGGTTTTCCTGCACTGTTTCAGCTTCTCTGACCAAATTCACATGGCTAGTTTTGGTCTTCTCCAGCACAGCAGGGGAACTTTTCTCTTTTTCAGGGACAGTTTGCAAAAGTGAGCTGCGTGGAGGCTATGTGAGGATTCCCACCTGTTCTGTGGATTTCAGAGCATCCTGTTGGCAGCTTACTATTTACCTGTGAAGGCACCTTCCTGTCTCAGTGAGAAACGTTCTCCCTAAACCCTAGCTGGTGTTCTACTAGTTTTCATTACCTTGCAAAGAAATAGATTAAGATTTAGGAAACTAGATTATGGTTTATGTAGGTCTTCAGCCAAAATTAGCTCTTCTGGATCCCCAGGCTAGTTAGTGAGCCCCTGTTCTTTTTGACACAAATTACCAGAGGCCAACATTTTTCAAGGGCTTTATGTTTTTACAGCTTGGATTTGAGCTGCTGAGCCAGGCAGGGACACTTTTTCTGTCACTTGATTAAGCGGGGAGAAAGAAAGGACTTGAACGATGGCAGCACAGCTATAACTGACTAACTCCTGCTGATGGAGCTCTCAGTTCTGTTTCATTTTGGCTCCCTTTGGCAGATAAAGCTTCCCGCAGCTACTGTTGTTACTATCATATTCATATTCAAACCCAAATGCTCCATCTCACAGCATGAAAGCTGTGTGAAATGATTCTCTGACTTGTTGTCTCCGAAAATAACTCCACTGCACTGGTTAAATTAATCATGAAGAAGGAAGCAGGAATGAAAATTAGGGCCATGAACACTTCCATTTTTTCCTTTGGAAATCTGTGAGTTTATCAACAAAGCTCACTTCACTTCTGTAGAGGAGATAAGGATAAGAATATGTGATCCCATAAAGACTTTTATAATCTATGTATACAGATGTACTCCATTAAAAAGCAGCAAAATAAACCTTGTTATGCAGTTTTCCCAGTGTCTCAGCTCTTAGCTCTGCAACCTGACATACTGGTACTAAAAGTGTGGCAAGTTCTCACTGCTTTGTTTTGTTGAGTCCATCCTGCTTGCAGCTCACTGCCTCACTTCTGTCATCAAGGGCAGACACGTATTTGGTTATGAATTCACAGGGACCTTATTTCTCACCTGTGCAGAAAAAAAAACTTGTTATAGGACACCACTTAAAAGATATGCAAAAAAAACCCCAAATGCTCTGTCGCCACAATTAGGACAAAATGAAAGAAAATGCAATGCAGAAACTCTTCAGTTACAAACTGAAGAGCGCAGCCCCCATGGGGCTGGCATGGCTGGGGGGGTGTCTTGGGTGCCCCCAGGGTAGTGTGACCTGGACCATGAAGCCATTTTCTGTTAAGGCTCAGCAGGAAACCCTGGTCCCAGCTCATCCCTGTCCCTGTGGAGAAAGCCCTGAACATGGCTGTAAAACTGGAACATCTGGATTGACAGCAAAACTGGGTTTTACCCACAGGCGTCCTTTCAAATTTGAAGACTACGAACCTCAAGCTAAAAAGCAGCTTTTAACAGAACTGTCAGCAAACTGTTGAGTAGATCCAGTTTCTTCTGCACCCTCTCAGAGAGCCCAATTAGACCCTTCTGCTCCACGGCCCTCCCTCTGCTACACTCTCGGCATTTTGGTTTAACTTGGAGTTATTTTTTGACTGCTGAAAAATACGGAAGGTCTGTCATGTTGATTTGTCACGTTGAAGTGATTCAACAAATTGCCCTGTCAAACAGAAAGGAGCTCTGTGGGTTTCCTCAACAGCTTTCGTTTAAATAACATCTCACTTGGCTTGTTACAGACAAATACGCAATGGTTACACTTAATACTGGACAAGCAGCAGGTAGACTTTGGCTTGAGAAGTACTCAACTGTTAAACTTTAGGACCCCAAAACAAGTGAGAAATTCCTTTCATGATGGGAAAGAAAACAGATTTCTGGGTAATGTTACAGAATTTGCATGGTATTTGTTTTAAAATATGACTAAATTATGTACAGAAAGTAAGAAGGAACCATCAAAGTAACTGTTGTAAAACAACAAAACAAAGAGATCCCTTGCTTTATATTACATACTATATATTTATTTATATATATTTAGATATTCAGATTATATTTTTTATTATATATTTATTTATATTAATATTACTGTTTTATAATTAAGCAATACACATCTATCTATACATCTATCTAAAGAAAGTCAGCAGGGTTTTTTCTGCTATTCTAAGACTAGTCCTATGAGGGAGTATGAGGGAACAGGATCTGTAATCTAGACTGAGCTCAAGAAACTGTCTCGGGGCTCTCTTGCCTAAATATTTTTGATTGGGACACACTGTCATTTTCTTTCTCCTTTTTACATTTCCCTCAGATGAGTTAAAAAAAAAAAAAAAAAAAGTGCTTTTTCCTTGTGATGGGAAAGATTCAAGCTGCGGGTGCCCAGCACTGTGTGTCCAGTAGTGACTGATAACCCCAAATACACTGCATCCCTTTTGCTTTGACTTTTCTCCCTGGATAGAGGACTGCAGCAGGACGCTGAGGCCAGCCCCCAAATTTTAATATGTCACAATTTCACGGACCGATTCCACTCCTGTATAAAGTCATAAAAAATAACATTCTTATGTGTTAAAGAATAGAAGGCAGCATGGCAGAGTTTTACACACCCACCTCAGCATGGAGTTACCCTGGTATCTTGAAGAGACATCACTGTGATGGTGCAGCAGGAGTAGGGCTGCCCCATGGGCTGCACAAGCGAAAAAGCAGTGGTGTGCCCTTTCTCAAGGACTTCCTCTGGTCCCAAAATCTTAGATTCCCCCAACACAGGCAGTCTGTCAGCACTCTCAGGAAGGGTTGGGACTTCCTCTGCATGGTGATCACCTGGCAGACCCTGGACGCACAACATGCACAGTTGCTCTTGCTGCAGATGGGTAATAGTCCAGGATTGGCTGTGGTAGTCATCAAGCTTCTCTCACTGTTTTGTCTTCATTTCCAGAAGAGAAAAAACACTTCAACAAGACAAAAACAACATAGTGAGGTCAGGATATGATAGGTAGCCATCATTTCAGTTTCGAAATAACTTTACAGACACTGAGAAGGGCTGAGTTTGAGATTGCCGATACAGTGGAGTTGCTGGGCTTCCCTAAGTAATCTATAAAGGCCTCCAGGCCTCCAAACCTTCTTCTCCCTTCTCTTTCAAAACACCAAGGATATGAAGTGTAAGCACAAATGACAGCACCTCTGTGGGTCCTGACTGCCCTTTTGGGGTTTACATGAAATGTTTGTATCTTCTCCACAGAGGCAAGAGACATAATCCAACTGGTTTTGGATGTCTGAATGAATTACACAAACTATGGCAATGGACAATCTACAGGGCCATGTTGCCCAGCTCCTGACACTGGCCCTTCAGCCTGGGGCCACCTGGATCCCAAAATTTCCATCACAGCTGCAGGTGATTATATTCAGGGGCAGATCTCAATTTACACTTCAGGTCTCAGGAAAATTCAGACCGGCTCCTTGTCATTACAAGACATTAACCAAATCTCTTGGGTTTAATTAAAAAAAAATTAAAACGTGTTACTTCTCTCCGTTGCGCATCCCGGGTTGTTTACCTCGCTCCTTCTGGTAAGTGGCTTTTGCCAAGCGTTTGTTCCCTATGGATTATGGAGGGGAGCAGCAGTAACGCTCTGCTGTGCCTGCAGCGTGCCTTTCCCTGTAATAGCTGTGAAGCTGCGTGCTTGAAAGCAGCGTGTGAGCTGGCGCCAAGCAGACAGGCTTCCCCATACAACCCTTGCCAGAAAGGCTGGAAATGCAAAGCACTTCCTATCTGAGCCTTGCCCTCCACGCCAGTAAATACAGCAAGGGAAAGCGTACGCCACCTCCATTAGCTTGGAAGTTCACAAGGATTGTCCTGCGAGGGTATATAGTGCCTTCTGGCGTGTCTTTACACTGCTGTGATTCAGGTTGCGAATACTTCAGGGGTTGGGTTTTTTGGGTTGTTGTGTTAGGTTTTTTTAAGCCTGCTTCCGCCAGTCCCCAGTCTTCTTTGCTTTTTCATATTGAAGATCAGGCTTCAAAAAAAAAAACAACCCACAAAGGCAAGCGATAGGCCCATGTTAAAAGCTGAATAATAATAATCACAAAGCAAGCCATTGTTTCAATGAAAAGCACTGTTCTCATGGAGTAACGTATTAAATGTAAGTAGGCTAACAAATACTTCTCTGTTCCTCTAAAATCAGATCTGAAAGCTGTTCAAAATCCGTATGTGGTCTCTAGATGGCAATGTGACTCTATGTAACAATTAATCTAAAATTAACAACCCTATTAAAAAAGTGTTTGCATTGCTAATTGGGTAAGAATTCACAGCTGCCAAGTGACTAGCTTCCAGTTCTTTATATATCAGATGTGTAATAATAGCTGTATTTATAGTGCTTAATTACTTCTTGGGTCACAACACAAGCTTGTGCTTCACAAGATATCCTCTTCAGTTTGTTCACAGTTAATACTGCAAATACAGCCAGCTGGGTACTGTTATATGTTCTTTCCTAAGTAAAGTGAATTAGTTAATTAGGGACTTACTTAACTACCATTCAGTCCCTGTACTCTCAGGATCTATAGCCAGGTTGTTATGTCTCATTAGAAACACTTAACTGAAGGGTTAATTGGCTGTTCACAATTGAGAGGTATCTGTGTGATCAGTGTTAGTGAAGTCACTGCTAGCCATCATCTTGCTGAAGGCATGGAGAGATATATTATCCAATGTCTTAAATCAGTAGAGATAATATTTTTTTCTGCTTCCCGAGTGGAAATGAACATCTTTTAAAAGTGTTAAAATATAAATCCACTTTCCAATCTACATTACTATTCAGAATTGCTACTTGCAGAAATGCTAGTGTAGGTGGTGGGTGATGCACAAACCGAAAGCAGGTTCAAGATCACAAGGATCTTCTATATTGTCAGAGAGACTGGTATTTAGTCTCCTCCTGATTTATATGGATAAAAGCCTCTAACATTATTTCCTTAATGGAAAGCAGCGTGATAGCTGTCATGATGAAATATCAGGCTCAGAATTTTGGATAATTATTCTGGGTGTTTGAGCTGCAGTTGGGTATCAGTTTTAAGAATGTTACAGAATTAGGATAAGAGAAGAACACGGTTTTCTACAAAGACGCTTAATCTATTCCAAACCACTAGCAAGACCAATGCATTATATCATCTCCTCTCATTTCTAATAAATACGTTTAAATAGTGGTACATGTTATCATTATGTGAGCACACTATGTTTCCACAGGAGATATAGACAAATGTTACAACGAAGACACAACAGTCGGAATAAAGTTATCAAGTAAAAATGAAAAAATTCTTTGTGGTCACATACCAAAGAGCCCTAAGCTGTTCTGCCAATCACCGCTGGGCTGCAAAGCTGTGTGTCTTTCCTAACTTCAAGTCGAATGTTTCTGATTTCACTGCTATGAAACCAAGCAGCAGCCTAAGTCAAGCCCGTGGTGCTATACCTTAGGCAGTCAGTTGATTCTGTGTCTGTCATCCAAAGAACGGATGCAGGTTGTATTTAGACTTGGTGGCTGCCATTTCGTACTGCACTCATCAACCAAGGTAAGAGGACCGGGATAAATAACGATCACAACCGAATTCCATTGAAGTCCTAGAGAAATCTCTCTACGTAGCTAATTTCTTTGTGATACCCAAGAGGGACCAGAAACCCTTATGGTGTAACGATAATCCATACAAATATTGTAAATAGATATTGCCGACTCATAATTTTGTTTCAAATTTCAGTGGGAAAACGAGACAAAACAACTGTAAGATATAATTAGTAAATTCTTGAATAGATTAAGAGAGAAAACTTAAAAAGCTTTAAACCACATAAGCAGCAACATTTTTAAAAAGCAAGCGCCTCGTCGTCCTTAGCTGAGTGTCAGATAATGCTGTGATATCTGCATATGGTGCACACAGCCCCTGCTAATCCCCTCAACAGAGATGGAACAACCCAGCAAAGTCGGTAATTCTTCTAATATCCCTTGAAAAATCTTCCTCCAAGATTAATCTCCTGGTTTGGACTTCCATAATGACAATTATCATAACAACAAGGAGCTTTAGCAGATGTCTCCACACTGACAAAACCCAATCAGTGCCCTGTCCTTGCAAGTGGGCATGAACATTCCCTGATGCAAACTTGTGTTACAGATACCTGGTGAGAGCGCAAGGCAGGAGAGAATGGCCATTTACTGTCCCATGTGGCCAGATGAAACTGATCAGGCTTCAGCTGATGCTGGTACAGTGTGCACTTCTGACTGGCTTGAGCTCCGGCCCTGAACAGCCTAGGGAGGAATGCTTTAGGTCAACAAGAGTATTATGTCTTTTTTTTTTGTGTAAATCTGCTGCTATACAAGCAGTAGCATGGTAGAATTACTAATTACAACCCATCGAGTTTTGAAGATCAAAAGTCCTCTCCAACAACTAGGCATTATGTATAATTCAGCAGCAGTATGAATCATGGAACCAGATGGACCAAGACATGCATCGAGTTACAGCAATAAATCGGTTTATACCTGGTGCTTGCCTCAGTGTTGATGAGACTGTGTTCTGACCTATGCCTAGCTAAAAATTTAAATTAAATAAGGAGCTAATCAGAAGTAATCTAGTTGATATTTTACAAAATCAATACTACCTTTTTACTGTCCATGTCCAGAGAAAAACAAAAGTGGAAAACTTTTTGTTTATGGGAGAGCAGTTGCAAATTTTTGGTCCCAGGTCCCTTTACCCATCTCTTCAGTCAAAGACAAAAATAAACAAACTGACTGTGCACATGTAAATTAAAAAACTTCAGTAATTCTGCATCTCATTTGTCAACTCACACTGTGTTCCTCAGAAATCTGAAGATTCATTGGTTCATTAATATGAGCTATATCATATGAAAAAACTACAACAAATGACTTGCCAGTAAGGTTTACCTGCTTCTTGTTCTTAAATGCCGTTTACCTACAAATATAGTTTCAGTGTCATGGCTGAAATTTAGCATTCCTGATTCCAGAACACAAATTCACATTTGGCTTGTTGCTACAATACAGAAAATAAAATGCAAGCTAGCTTGTCCCCTGCCAAGACAGGAAGTTTATTTTATCTAGGGAAGAGAAATAACATTCAAAGACAATTCACAAACCACGCTTCCAACTCAGTGGAAAATGTAAAAGGTCATCATGAAGGATAAGAGTTGTATTGAGAAAGGTCTGGGGGGAAAATGCCTTATTTCAAATATATCTATGCCATGAAGATCAGATTTTGACCTACACTGGCCTATTTAAATGGGTCCAGATTTTGATCCAAACCCAGTTATTTAAAAGGCTCCAGATTTTGTTTCACCTCAATGATTCTGATTGAAAAAAAAAAATCAACATAAACCACTGTTTCAGTTTGAAGATATAAAAAGATTATTTTGTTTCAAGACTTATCCTTTGAGTATTTCAGAACTTTGCTCTGAGATTCAATAATATTTTAACCATTGCCCAGCTTCACAGTAAAATATATCATCTTTTAGCCTTTTCCTGCTGGAAATTCCATTTTGCAAATGTCCAGATTTGTACTGGGACTTCCATTTAGTTAAACTTTAACTAAACTTAACTTCCACTTTTAACTTCATTTAGTTAAACAAACTTTGGTTTGAACTCGTTATTAAGCAATTATTGAAAAACATTCTCCAGATAAGCACAGGGAAACTGATATAAGTATTCTTCAGTTAAGTAGGTGATAGAAACAAAGAATCATCTTAGGTTGGCAGGAACTTTTAAGATCATTGAGTCCAACCAGGGACCTAACACTGCCAAAACCACCACTAAACCATGTCCCTCAGCATCACATCTACCCATCTTTTAAATACCTTCAAGAATGGCGATTACAGCACTTCCCTGGGCAACCTGTTCCAGTGCTTGATAATATTTTCTGTGAAGAAATTTTTCCTAATATCCAATCTGAATCTCCCCTGGTGTGACTTGAGGCCATATCCTCCCAGCAAAAACAGAGACCTTAGTTATGGTTACTCTGTAACTTTCCTAGGGAAATAAATGCAGGAATAATTAAAAAAATTGGGGGAGGAGTTTAATGGGAACTTGCCTCAGGGAAAAGTTGTGCCGTGTTTTTGAGCTTGCACTGGCTGCAGTCAGCTTTTTTCAGGATCCTCAGGATTAACTCTGGATCAGGCTGCAGTAACTATGGCCCTCCTTGCTAGCTGACAATTTTTCGTAAGCGTGCTGCTAAGCAGATGATCTTCCAGTTGTACTAACTGGCATGCTGCCATCTTCAATGAAGCTTAGCAAACAGCGTTCCTTGCCTGCGTGCTGAGAACCGGTGTGCAACAGCCCCTAAAAGCGGTGAGCATCTGCTTTGTTCATACGTTGTCAATGTATGGATTTTGGCAGACATCACAGGGTTGAGGTATCTTGGCACTCTGTGGTCCCAGCGCACCTGCCCCATCACACGCCCCGTGCACGGAGATGAGGAAACAATCACGCCTATTTGCACTTTGACTGTCACAGAAAAAAAGTATGTTAGCTTTGTACATGCGAAATGAGGCTGTGGCTCTTTACACAGAGAGCAGCCCCTGTGCACCAGTTGTGATCCTTTAGATAGCGCTGCAGTAATCCCTCCTAGCTGGCAGTGGAGAATTGGTAGTGTTTGTCCCAGACATCTAATTAAGCACTCCCATGCTTCTGAACGTGGGGCCGGAATTTTCTCTCTTTTCTGATAATTCAGATTCAAGTTGTAAGATTTCTTACAACTGAATATTTGCTATAAATTATTTCAACTTACTAATTTTTTTTTTCCTGAGGGAAAAACCTGCATTTTGTTCTATTTTGTCAGGACACTCTTCGCAAGCTCAGGCTTTGCTGGATCTGTGTAAAACTTCAAAAATCAAAGAATTCATTACAAGCTTTCAGCATTTTAACTTGGAACTTTCCCTGGGGCATTCCCTGGCTTTTACTTGAGTTTCATTTTTCATTTCTTTGCTTATGATGTGATGGGGTTAGTTGAGTGCAAGTAGTTACTGAAAGGCAACAGTTTCTTGCAGTCCAGCCTATTTACCATGCCCTGAGAGTCTCAGCTATTGTTCTTGGTTCTTTTTCTGTACATGTGTCTCCTTGTTTATCTGTAAGAGGTACTGTATTAGTACAAATTTACAGACTATTTATTTTGATGAATGTTATTGAATCACTAATGTCTTTTGCTGCATCTCCTTTAGCAGCTGCTTCAGCCTCCTTGATGCTATTGATGCACTTCTGATGCTTTTTGTGCTTTGTGCTTCATTTTCCAGCAATCTTTTTTTGTCTCTTTTGCAGATGTTCATGGAAGAAACAAGAGTCGCCTTTGCTTGTTTACTTTCTTGATATAGATTCTGGATGTATTAATCCATTAGGATAGTGACATTTCTCATACCACTGCATAAAAGGGGATCAGAATGTGCTTGTACAAGTCCAGCTTTTCAAAACTGGAGTTCTGCTCTCTTCTACTTTTTGAAATTGTTGTGATAAGGCCTTTTCTATTAGCTGTTTGCTCCTAGCTGTCTTAGTGCTATGTGGCATTTTGTCCCTTAAATGTCCTTTTTAGTCTTGCTGTACAGCATGCAGGGTTGCGTTTGGTGTCAGTTCCTTTGCACTCTAGCACTACAAGCGTGAACCTCAGTCTGCCAAAGGCCACATCCAGATCACATGTGGCTTACCAAGACTCGATGTGGCTCTTCCTTCCTGCAGTGAATACTCACCCTCCTGACTGGCCACAAGAGTCCTGGCCTGCTTCCTGACGCTAGCAGGTGCAGTAATCACATCCCAAGTGTGACACCCAGGCAGGATATAGAAATAATCCTATCACCTTTAAGAGGGACTAGACCACAGTTCATTTTGTCATGGCAGAGGTTTAATTAACGGTACTTACGTGGATCAGACTAATCAATTTCCCAAGCGAGAAGCTGTTCTTTAGATTAGATGACATCTCAGTTCTCAGTTGTTGAGTGATTAGAGCTTGTAAGAAGCTTTTTATGCAATTCTATCTTATTGTATCTCAGGAAAATCCAGAAATCTTCACTTGCCTCTCTAAAAAGTTCAAAAAAACCAACCAAACAAAAACCAACCAAAAAAGGTCCCAAACCCAAAAACTTACAACCTTCACTGCAAAGCTGGATGCATGCACAAATTCTCATCAGCTAGCTTGTCACTTGTGTAGGGTGAGCAAAACTAACCGTAAGGCATAGGCTGTGGCATCTAACCACTAAGCCCCCAAACCCTTAAAAGAGAAATACTATTCCACTCCAGACTGATGGACAACAGCGACACCTACACCACTTCCTCACTTGTATGCATTTGAGTTCACAGGCCTTGGAGGTTTGGTTGTCTCACAGCAGTGAGACCCCAGTTGGGGCTTCCCCAGGAGAAGCATGGGAGGAGAACTGGGCTCCCAGCCCAGCCCAAGCAGGAACCTTGCACCTCTGTCCCACCAGCATGTTGTGTTGGACTGGCAGCACCAAGGGCTTGAGGAGCAGGGTGACAGGGATGGGGTGAGGTGGCCGGGCAGCTCTGTGTGGCTGGGAGCACAGCTTGGTGCATGGCCCCAGGTCACCAGAAACCTAGAGTCAGCGTCTAGGGAGGAAAACTCACTCCTACGGAGGGAGCGATGAGAGAAGCTGTCCCCAGCTTGACTTGGGAAGGTGCAAGAGGAGATAAGCGATGGGGCAACAACACTCTGGTGGCCTGCTGGAATGCAGGAAGCGAACAAGCTTGTGGTGGCAGTACCCTGTTCCTGCAGGAGGGAGAGGTTGGGAGGAGGCACAATGCTGTGATGGGCTGGGGCAGTGGGGGAAGCCAGGGAGGGTCCCAGAACAAAAGCTGTGTTTTCTTCTTCCCAAAGGCAGGCTAGCATCTGAGGCACTGCTCTGGGATGAGGAAATAATGACCGGAAAAGCAGGGAGACTAACAGCTGTCACCCAGCCTCCCACCTGTGTGGAACTAAGCTCTGCATACAATGCTTCCCACCTGCTCCCTTCTCCCTCCCTCTCCCCAGACCCGGCTGGTTTCTGGGGAGGCAAAACACCACAGTCCTTGAAAATTCCTGTCCTAGGAAATGTTTAGATGATGGTTTGGTTGTTGGCAACTCTATTGCAGGGCACCCTGAAGTAAGCCTGATGTCCTGGGGCAATGCTGCATTGCTGTATTGGAGGCTGAAAGCAGGCAATCGCCAAGCTTGCTTTCCCCTGTAGCTCTGAAGCTGGTGCTGGCCATCGCTTTCTTCGCTGAGATTTTACCATCCTCAAACTAGACATTTAAGGTTTCTTTACTGTAGGGATGGGATGCCCCCAGACTGTGGGCAATTGTAAATTTTTATGTTAACCTTCTGTTACGGATGACCCACCATTTACATGTAAGATTTTTCTTTCTGTTTTCAACGTTTAGCTCAGAGCAACTATTTTGCACTCTGATATAGAAGAATAAAGGTGTCATGAGACACAGCCAACACACATTCCAAATACCTGATTGTTTTCCTCTTGGAAGGGTTTTTATCGGTTCCTGGCCTTCAACACTTTTGAGATTTGCAGAAACAAATGAGAATCCAATCCTATCCTATGCTATGCTATGCTGTCCTATCCTATCCTACGTTATATCCTGCTCATAAAGGGGCAACAGTCAGAATAAGTTTCTTCTGATTGTGTGCTGCTATGTGGAACACAGATAAAGTAGCAGCAAGCTACTGTTTGCTCTCTGGCCTGTTACTTCAGTCACTTGTAGAGGAAATATTAGTTTCAGTTGTACCAGTAGAGAGAGGAAATTTCTTGTGACTGCTAAAGTTAGCAATCTTTAATTTAGACATTACATCTCTGCCAATACATTCAGTCATAATGTTAGTCACAGATAAAGGAGAAAGATTCCATTTTCCTTTTATTCCACTACAAGTCAGGAGGTGATCTGGCGTACTAAAATAATGGTGCAAAACTGACATAAACGAAGGGACTCAGTCTCCAGAACATTTGCTTTCGGTAATTTTCTACAATAACAAGGTAATTACAGAATCACAGAATCACCTAGGTTGGAAGGGACCTTTTAAGATCATCTAGTCCAACCAATGGAGAAAAACAAAAAAAACCCCACAAAGTACCCCC
>JAOXJK010000001.1:94265512-94285602 GCA_025774025.1 Xenus cinereus
CATGGGGACAGCCTGCTCCTGGGCCTTTAGGATTTCCTTCTTGAAGAGCGTCCAGCCTTCCTGGACCCCTTTGCCCCACAGGATTATCTCCCAAGGGACTCTCCCAACTAGAGTTCTGAACAGCTTAAAGTCGGCCCTCTGGAAGTCCAAGGTGGAGGTTTTGCTAACCCCCTTCCTTACCTCACTAAGATTTGAAAACTTAACCATTCGCTAAGCCCAAGATGGCCTCCAACCGCCACATCCCCCACTAGCCCCTCTTTGTGAAAAGTAGGTCTAGTGAGGCACCTTTTGAAAGTATGTGTATATTTTTACATTGGTTTGACTCAACATTTATGGAAAATGTGAAAATTATATTTTGACTTAGGGTACACTGCACTGAAATTGCATTTGAAGTAGTCCATAGTCAGTAGTCAAATATTTAGGCACTGTCCTATGGAGATAAGAACTTCAAAATTTCCTTTCAGCTGCTTGGTCACTCTTTTAAAATTCACTTGTAATAATTCTAATACGGTTTCTTCCCAAGTGATACTAATCAGAAAGATTGGAAGACTTGTACACCATCTTGAGTGTCATACAGACAACTCAAGATCTTAATAGCTCAGTTTCAATCTCTAAAACATTTGTGTCATAGTATTAACGATACAATATTTGCTAATTTGAGTGAGTTCTTGAATCCAAGCATAAATGGTTATAATGCCTGTCTAGAAAGGAGTAATGCTGTTCCAGGAAACACTGACATAGCTCCATTTCTATTATTTTCTTTTGCTTTTCTAAAATTAATATACTTTTAGGGGAAAAAAAGTTAAACACAAACATTTGAAGCTCAACAGAGGAATTTAAAAAAATATGGAATTTTAAAGCCAGTATTAATTTCTCTGAAAAATTACTTTTTTTTTTTTCCCCCCAGAAAAAAACAGTGGGGAACCTTAGGAAAACATTTCTATATTTCTATCCTGTATACAGATAAGTACTTAATTTTTACACTTTTTTTTTTGTGTTATATTTATACTAAATTGAGACAGAAGCATGATAATTCTTTATTTGTCTTTGTAGAAACAGGTGGTGGCTTACAGAAGAGGAGGGCTGTAGCTTCCATTTTTTGTGAGGCAGAGAACAGGCAGAACAGCAAGGGGAACAAACAGCAGTGCTGGGTTTTATAGTGATGACAAGCAGAACGTGATTGCTCATATTGCAGCTCTTTCTTCTCTTACTTCTTTAGTGATTTCAAGGCAAATTTTGGACAAAATAATATGTTAATTCACATGTTCTGAGACAAAATGTTGAATTTTGCGCTTTTTCCTACTGAGCTCATTTTGGTCCAGCTCTACTGCTGTGACAGCAAAGATGGGAAGCCAGCACACCTTGATCACTGTCAGTCAGTGGAACAGAATTGAAAAATTTCCCCTTCAGGATTTTCTGCTCTTCCATCAGTGATCAGAAACTTCACGCACAGCCACCTAAAGATTGGACCAGATGGTCTTTTGAGGTCCCTTCCAATCTGGGCTGTTCTATGATTCAATGATTTAATTGAAAACCTTACCAGCCTTGGGCACCCCACTGTCATCTACTGTAATCATAGTGGGTTTGAATATAGGGTGAAATGGTGACCATTCACTCAGCCATACATAAATCCCACCCAAAAGGATCTTTCTCTGCCCTCATAGAATTAATAAATACAGTTCTTACCTCTCGTGACACCAGATGGGTGGCTTGCAGGCTGGCAGCTGGTCAGTTCTGTAAAACAGAAATGTCAACTCCCTACTTGCTGCTGCACAGAAATCCGGAGTAAAAATGTGCAGGTGTCTTGAAAGCAGATTTAAAATGCGATCTGAGAAACTGAGTGCCCTCCTGGAAACGAGCACCAGAGACAGCAGGAATGCTGTGGCACAGAAAGGCACCATCCCCTTCCTGCGATCCTGTGGACCCCATGCACTTACCTTGAAGCTTCCCGTGGAGACAGGGCAGATTTGTTGCAGGGACATTTTATATGATCTAGTCTGCAGATGCTACAGATGCCTGCTCTTTCTTCGGTCAAAAAATTTTTGGCAAAGCATTGTCTGGCAAACTGAACTAAGGGCATAATTGTCATTTGACATTACTGGATATAATTAGAAAATTTTGATGTCTTACTGACTATATGAATACATCTCCTATAAATAATGTGACAAGGGTGTTAAGGAGGGAATCTGGACTAGTTAAGGCACTTAGGGAACTTGGATGCAGGACTTATGGATTCTATTGCTGGCTTTCCCACCAACTCACTGTATGATCCAGGCTGGATTGCTTGGTATGTCTGCGCTGCGGCTATCCCAGCTGTACAATGGGATGACAACATTTATCTTCCCCATGTGATGGTGTGAAGCTTATAAGAAATTCCTGAGAGCAATACATTAAGCAGGGCACTAAAAGGAAAATAAGTATTACTAAAAGCATTTGGCAGTTGTGGTGGTAAAATTCTGAAAGCAGAGGAGTAATCAGGGTCCTTTGTTGTGATGGTGCCATGTCTGAGAATCACAGGCTCATGGCAAGATGACTAGCCAGGAGACAAAAATTTTGTCACAGCAGTAGGAGGCTGGGCTCTAGCTGAACTACTGGGTTGGAGTCTCAGAGAAAGATGTGAAGTCACTTCTGATGTATGACGAAGAGCACACATACACTCATGCACATGTACCCATCTGTACACTTGAAATTGCAAAAAAGTGTGAGATTCTCCAACTCTTATAAACCTGGGCATGAATCATAGAATCATAGAATGGTTAGGGTTGGAAGGGACCTTCAAGATCATCGAGTTCCAACCCCCCTGCCCTGAGCAGGGACACCTCCCACTAGAGCAGGTTGCTCAAAGCCCCATCCAGCCTGGTCTTGAACACTTCCAGAGATGGGGCATCCACAACTTCTCTGGGCAACCTCTTCTGGTGCCTCACCACCCTCAAGAGTAAAGCATTTCTTCCTCATATCTAATCTAAATCTACCCTTTTTCTTCTTCTGGTACTGAAAACTTTAAAACCAGAAAGAATGCTGTAGTGTATAGGAATCTGTCCAGTCTGCTTTAGATTCTTCCAGTGCAGTAATGACAGAAATGGTCAGTCACCCAAAGAGAAAAGGATTTTAGACTTCTGCCACATGAAAGACATCGGGCAAAAAAAACTCCACCTTGATGATGACAAGCTCACACATCAGCTTCTCTGCAGCTGGAGAAAGCACATTCCCCACAAATAGGTTGTCTCTGAATCCATGAGATTCAATAAATAGCAAATCAATCTCCTTATCTACAATCTAGGATGGGTGTCAATCTTACGTACTTTTCATGGCTCAACTTGAAAGGCAAATAGCATAATGACAGCTACCTCAGTGTGAAGTGTTTTTACACAAGCAAAACCATTTCTATTGGCACAGACACTGCCTGTGGTCTTCTGTGTCTCAGTGGGAGCCAGGATATACTTTTGTATTCAGCTGTATGGTAACAGCAGTCCTCAGAGATTCTGCAGCTAGTCTAATAAATAGGAGAGATTTGTTTGGTCTAGACTGTCCCTCAATTTTCCAGTACCTTTTCCATCTGTTACCATGCTCTGAGAGTCTCTACTGCTTACACACTACCTTTTCCTTTTCGCTTCTGGACATTTGCAGAAGTGCAGAAGAGAAATTCAGAAGTTGGGAGTGGGTGGGAAGAAACTGAGCAAAATTTAAGG
This sequence comes from Xenus cinereus, assembly GCA_025774025.1. Lineage (NCBI taxonomy): Eukaryota > Metazoa > Chordata > Aves > Charadriiformes > Scolopacidae > Xenus > Xenus cinereus. The sequence continues at coordinate 94,269,202 of JAOXJK010000001.1, forward strand.
CAGGAAAGAGTAGAGGTGCAATTAGAGGCGAGATAAATACGACTCTTCATCCTTGCAGCTTTTGCAGAGATATCTCAAACCCCCTGCACAGCCCAGCCTACCCTGTCTTTAGAATTTCCTTCCAGCTGGAGGAAGCTTTACTGAATTGTGTCATTAACACGGATGTCTGGCTCCACTCAAATTGGGCTGCCACAGAGACAGGTTCCTGCGCTGAGATGGCTGTCATGAGTCCTAAATGGAAAAGCACATCTGTTGGAGAAAAGGCTTTAAAGGTTTTCCAGTCTCTCAGCAAGGCAAGCTCGGAAAAGATGGCAAAGGGAACACTTAACATTTCCATCCACCAGTACCTTACATCTCCTGTTCTTCCCTTTGCCCTTCTTCCCTCAGCTAAGGGTGATCTAGAGATTTTGGCAAGAGAGAACTGAAACTGATAAATGAGCTTAACTCGCCACAGGAACACTCAAACTTTTCTCCCCATTTACTGAATGTAATTAGGGTTTCAGTGAATTCATTTATCTTGCTTTTGCAATGACTCATCACCTCAGCTGCCAATTTTCTCTTTCATATTTTCCTGGGCACGGGAATGGTTTTCTAGTGAGGGGGAAGAGGAGGGGGGAGCCAAAGCTATTTGGTGAAGCAGTTTGAAGTGTCTTGGGATTGGTGTGGAGAAATAGGAATTAAGATGTAATGAAGCAGTGAGATGCAACAGGATGCACACTGCTTGGTTCCAGGCATGCTTTCTTTCAGCCAAGAGGCAAGCACTAGCCAGGAAGTGACCTTTTTAAAATCCTGCTGCTTCTAGGAGATAATCAACAAGTTGATACCTTGAAGCATTCATGCTGGTTAACTTCCCCAATAACTAAAAAAAAAATTACTGTGTGGAGAAGAGGATTTCATACCACCTGGTTTAGACAGAGAGTTTTCCTCTCTGAGGATGAAGAGAAGTAAACAGGTAGGTATTTATTTCCCTGCACTACTCTATATTGATGGAATGGCCAGGCACAGGCCGTAGCACATGAGAGGCCTTCAGCGCTGGCCACCGAGGTTCGTGTCCGATATACTTACCAAGATCAGAGTAACCCTGGTTACTTAGCAGTTGCTGAGATGGAGTCAGTGGTGCTTTGCTCTGGTGTCCTATGCTAACATTAGCTCAATCAACAGTCGACTAAAGAGACAGAGGCTAAAGGAACCATGTCTTTAGTCTCAGGAGTTGACAGCAATACCGATACAAGAGTTACTGGCCATCTGCTTTGCTTTGCTGGGCAGGGGTGAACATCCCATTGGAAGTGACAGATCAGATGACACTAAGCAAATGGCTTGCTGGTGGGATCTAAACTGCACACAGCCAGCCCCTCTCCTCCCCACCCCATAACCCTAATGAGTCTATAAAGAGGGAGGGAGATAAGCTAAAGAAGAGCCAAGCCATGTGGGCCATAACCCGAGAGCTCTCCAATTTAAAGAAATCTTTGTTCTTTAGGAAGCCAGAGAGGTCTGCCCCAGATCTCTGCAGTTCACACTACAGGTCTACCTTAAAGTCCCTTTCGAGGGTGGTGGCTCCTAAAGATCCCTTATAGAGGAGAGCGGTGCAGCCTGCCAGAGCAGCGCTCTTTTTCCAGTGGAGCAGGAAGTTCCACAGGATTTACAGCAGTTTGGCCTTCTTATTGAAGCTTCTTGATTGCTGGTTTAGGCAGCCACGCTGTGTTTCTCTGGCCCAGTAGCAGGCCAGCGTGATGAGGCAGGCGAGATGCAACAGGGAAGGCGAAGCTTCCATCACCCAGGCCACTGAGGCTGTGGTGCAATCACCTGCAAAAGTGCAAAACAGCCTCCAGCTGCAAATCTCCCACTTCTGTGAACTAGCTGCTATGTAAACATCACACAGACGATGTTTACAAGCATCCCTCTGTCATTTTTAATTAAACAAGCTTTAGTTAAATTTGCTAGAGGTTATCATGCTCCATGGGAATGACTACTCCCAGGACACACCTATTGCATCAAATCCTCAGGGGGCTGCAGTAGAGGAAGACACTATGTGTCACGTATATCTTTAGACGCAGGAATTACATTCAGCTACTACTCTCATTCAAGCCTGCAGTCCTTGAAACATACCCTCATATTTCACTGACAGTATTAAGATCTGAAATTTCTGCCACATTTCCTGAAAAAATCTAAAATCATGCCCCCACCTTCTCACACACTCAGAGAAGCTGCTATTTGAGGTATGAGGTATAGCAGGGTTGTACTTAGGTTCTGAAGGTATTTGTTAGTGGTGGAGTGACAGAGAACTATTCTGAATTTCAATTTCTACATTTAAAATATTTCAATTTTATGTATCTGTAAAACAGAGATGCTGGCTCTTCTCTGTACCATAAGAACATAATATCTGTATATGATCTTTATGTCCTGGATACTGCAGTGAAAACAGACCAAACATAGAATCATAAAATTCTCTAGGTTGGAAGGGACCTTTAAGATCATCTATTCCAACCATCAACCTAATTCTGAAAAAAAACCCAACAACAAACCAAACAACAAAAAAACCAACAAAAAAACCAAACCACACCCACATCACTAAACCATGTTCCTAAGCACTATGTCAAACCGTCTTTTAAATACCTCCAGGGATGGTGCCTCAACCACCTCCGTGGGCAGCCCATTCCAATGCTTAATAACCCTTTCAGTGTAAAAATATTTCCTAATATCCAATCTGAACCTCCCCTGGCACAACCTGGGGCCATTTCCTCTTGTCCTATCACCTGTGACTTGGGAGAAGAGACCAATCCCTGCTTCTCTACAGCCTTTCAGGTAGTTGTAGAGAGTGATAAGGTCTCCCCTCGGCCTCCTTTTCTCTGACTGACCAACCCCAGCTCCCTCAGCCTCTCCTTATAAGACTCATTCTCCAGACCCCTCACCAGCTTCGTTGCTCTTCTCTAGACCCACTCCAGCATCTCAATGTCTTTATTGTGGTAAGGGGCCCAAAACTGGACACAGTACTTGAGGTGGGGCCTCACCAGTGCCGAGTACAGGGGGACGATCACCTCCTGAGTCCTACCCACCGCGCTGTTCCTGATACATAGTCCTTGGTATGTGTAAAACCATAGGACCTGGGAGGTAACCCACTTCATGCATGGACTGCAATCTGTCCTTTTTACTCAGTCTGAATAGCAGCTTCTGATGTGGCTCTGAACTGTCTCCTTCACTTTCAGATTTCAGGGCCAGGCCACATTTCTAGTCATTAAGTCATACTTCCAGAGCAGTTGATAATAAATTCCCATATGCAAAGCATGAAACACACAAAGTTTCTCCTGAGCAGCTTGCCTATCTGCTGTAGGCAGGCAATGCTCAAAGTCTGTACCAGCTTGCTCCTTATTTGTCCTTGATTTAGTGAAACGTGGGATGTATTAGTCTTCAACTGATTATGTTTCACTTGCTCCTACCTCCTCCTCCTCTCCCCCAGCCCCAAATTGTCTTACTATTTAATATGCATACAAAATTACAGCAAATTGATCTCATCTGAATTTGAAATAATCTCTGCATTAGTCTTGCTTTCTTAAAAACCTTAGTTTTCAACAACACCTTTTATGATCTCAAACTTAGTCTGAGACTCTGCATTTCAGTCTTCAGGAAATCTTCACATTTTTCCTGTTATACTGCTAAGAGTCTGTACTTTCTCCATTTCCAGACCTGAGATAAAAATAAATAATAAAAAAAAGTTTTGTTTCTAAACAGGAAGACTGACATTTCTTTATAAAAACAATTGCAATATTGCCACATATTATGTTCTGAGTTCCTTTGAACTTCCAGAATTCTTGATGGGCACCTACATTTGTCCCAGTTTTATGCAAAAAAACCTCACGTTCTTGACCAGACATTCAGATTTCTAAGAGAGATCTGAAATGTGGTGATCCTTCCATAGTTTCCCATGCCAAAATAAAACTTCTTGCTGCCTTTAAAGTCTATTTAATTATAAACAGCCCAGGTTTTGGTCTGTTTGCCTTATTAAAATGGATTTGTGGGTAAGAGTGCCTCCTTCAGGTCACTGCTTGTGGTTCTGCTTAGGGAGCCTCCACCTATTTCAGAAAACCTTAATGACTTTCAAGAATTTTGATCATTTTTATACACAATTTGCAGAGTGTTGAACAGCTACCCCTTCCCACTTGCCATTTATGTGTTTTCTAGTTCAGGAGAGCATTGTTATTCCATGTGGGACTAATGCAGTGCAATGGAGGAAGCCAAACACCAGAAATATTCAAAGTAAATGGTTTACAGATTACCAATGGGATGCAAATTCTTTCTCACCATCTAGGAAAATAAATGGTAGTTTTTTGGTTTCTTTTTTTGTTGTGTTTTTTTTTTTTCAGCCTGCTTGCAACATCAGAGAAAACCTACAGTTTTATGGGCCACAGGAAATGTTTATCAGCTCCTGGAATATCAAATATTGAAATACTGGCTGTCTTCAGGCACAGCAGTTCAGTAATTAAAAACTTCATTTAGCAGTTCAAAAGGCAATGTGGCATCACAAGCAACTTCTACCGTATAACTTGCTCCCATGAGCAAGGGGAAGCCATTTTCCAGTTGGAGCAAATGAAGGCAGTTTATCTCTGAGTTTTTGTCTCAAATATTTTAAAAACTCCATTTACACTTTTGGTGTTGGGTTTGGTTTGGGCGTTTTGAGGGGTGTTTTTTTCCTAATACAGAGAATAAAACACATTCTGATTGAACCATGACAGCCCAGGAGCTGTGTGGGATTCTTGGGCTAGATCTGAAGCTCCTGTGCTTCAAGCCATTCACTGGCAACAAGGCAATTTCTATAAACTTCAAATTCTCACCAAGTACATTGTTTCTAGGGCATCAATTCAGTTCTGTCATAACAGCTAAAATTATAGTTACAAACACTAGCTTCCAAATTTCATGTACGTGAGCTTTAAATTTACACTGAATGTTTGCTCCATTTCACCAGCTTGTTTTTGAGAAAAAGAAATGGAGAAAGAACCTTCTGCAACACTCCTTCTCACTCATCCACAAAGTAATTTGCAGACATCCATAATAAGGGAGCATGGAAACCAAATCCAATTAATTAAAAAATAAGTAAAGAGCCAATAAAGTGATTTGCAGAACCTTACAAATAAAAGGAAATTAAAAAAAAATGGAAGCATGACATTTGTAATTAAATATTATATGATAAAAGTTTACATTTGTTATTCCAGAAAGCTTTCAGATTAATTATTATGCCCAATTTTTGGAGAAATGTACTGGTTAAAAAAGGGAAGAAACCCTAAACCATGAAGGGAAGAAAGGCTAAACTACAACAGAAAGAAATCTTGTTTTCCTCTTAGGAAATATAACCATCTTGATTACAAAAGCAAGATTTTACTTTTAAACCCCAGTTATCACGAGTTATCTGAAATGCTCCATCTTTTCTCCATCTACTTCTTCTTCAGTGCCTCTTGCACAAAAATGTGGCTATGAACATTAAAAAGGTAAACTGAATAATCCCTGTTCTGCAGAAGTATTAACACACTTAGGTCTGTTTCACATACAACTAGCTGTTTTCCATGGTCCTAACCCCAAAATCACCTTTCACTCATTGCAGTGATGATTACAGATAGACTTGTTAAAAAGAGCTGTGTTGATTCCTTTCCTTGGTTGCGGGTTCTCCCAAGATATCTGAATTAGTCACCACTCAGTTCTGTAGGGTCTCAAATTTTGATGAAGAAATCTTTTCACTAAAAAACATGCATAAAAGGCACAGTTTTCTTGAATCAAGAAACTAATGTGGATAGGGCAGTTTCCGGCTATAGTATTTGAGCAGCTGAATCTGAATTTAACATTTTTAGAAATGCTCCAGAGCAATAGGAGCACAAAGGTGTGCTGACTTTTGGGGCTATTTTGCTGTTGTAAAGTACTTCTCAGTTCATGTAGCACAAACACTACTTAGTACCTAGAAATATAATTTACAGCTCCACATTAAACTAAACACACTGGTAGCTTTGAAGTAATTCATTATGAAACCTCTAAGCCCTTGGATAGCATGGAAAAATGCAATATCTCTTTCACTGTCTAAAGAAACCAAGAACCACTCAAAGGACTTTCCCACTAAGATGCTCATTTGGAGTTCGGTTTCTCTGGTGCTTTGACATTAATAAAAATTAAGCAGTGATTCATAATTTCATTATCTCAGTATGACGTGCACATGCCTAACATCCCTCTGAGGTGTGAGCACAAAGCAAATACCTGCTGCTTTGCCCACAAGGGTCAGTGTAGTGGAAGTGCTTCAAATGATGACTACTACCACACTTAACTCTGCAAAAAAGGGAGACTGCAAACTTTCTTCAGTGGATGAAGTGTGGAAAAGGACTGAGTGCTTAATTAATGCTAACTATAAGACCATTTTTATGTGCGAGAGGCTTAGTTTGTGTAGGTTCCCCTCAAAAACTCTCTTTTCACAAAATAAATAATTTGTGTGAATTATAAACTGAACAGGATTCTGCCACCCACCTCCACAAAAAACAGTGTAGTTACACTAGTTGCTGCGACTGTTTAGCTTCTCCCACTCCAAGGTTGTAGAGCAGACAAGTGCTATGCAATGTTAACAGTGCTGCATCCACAATCCTAACAAACAGACATTTTAGGCACACAACGGAGGCCATTTTTAAGCCATTGTACAGTAACACTAATAAGTGATTACACTAGGAGTGAATGATTCTTTAATGTACCAGGAAAATCTAGGACTAATTTTGAAACAGTAACTGAAGAGCTAGAAAAGGAGCAGAACAAGAAACACAAACGTTTAAAGTGGTCTGTATGCTTTGTATGTCTACAGACTATATGACAAATAAAGCAATTTCCCAGCACAGTTTATGTTAAAAATCATATTTCAGCACTACTTGCTTATGCGTTTGATTTCAAGTCTCTATCTGAAGCTGAATTTGAAGTCTACTGGAACATGCAGCTCCTAAATAAGACCCAGAAGGAACTAACCTTGTCGCTGATCATGCACAGGCTGGAACAAATGGCATCATCTCTGAAGAAGATGGGAAATAGAAGTTTGAAGGCAATCTTCTGAACGGCATAATCTTGGAAGTGAAGAACCTCCAGCCAAGGGGTAGGGGACTCTATGCATGCCTCATACCACCTCCAAACCTGGAACCAAGCAGAAATGGAACATATATGTGTATGGTAGGATTTTACTACTCTCCATTTACAAACCTTTCTCCCCATTGTACAAATAAAACATGGGGTGCTTGCACAAGAGAAAAAAAAATTGCAATTATTTAGCAGCCAATGAATAAAAGATAAATTCACCATAATTTTAAATCTTCAAACCTGCGACAGTAGCCACGGATACTGAAATCCTGAGCTTCTCCACAGGCTGGGACCCAGTGTGATCATGAATTATTCCCAAGTTTCCCCTCAATACTATATACCGCTCCTGTTTTGGCACAAAGGTGTCCTCTAGTCATGGACTTATAGCAGGTGGAAACCCTGTGGCTGCTAGAAATTTGGCACTGGCAAAGTGATGGACAAATCACGTATTTCACATGCCAGTTCACTGAAAGTGACCTCTCACTTATCAAAGCGAGCATAAGTTTACATCTTGGAAACCAAATCCTGCATTCCCTGCCATGCTTATGCCATGCAATCAGCAAACGATTGCATACATCCCGCTATCGGCTTAAAGCTTACAAAGGTGCCCAGAGCTCTGGTGAAGTCTTTCATTTTTACTACTATAAAACTTTAACAAGGAGCTCTGAATGAAAAGGGACTTCTAAAGAAAGGGTGTGTGTACTTGCTACTTAGGGACATTGATTTTTTTATTTTTTTTTTTAATAACATTCCTGACCCAGGTGTGCATTTTCACCTCCTTTCCTGTCTGTGGGTCTGATTGGGCACAATGAAACCTTTTCACCCTTCCTCCTCTTTCCTCCCTAGTTGCTGAATTTGGGCTCTGCTTGTAGCTGGAAGCTTACTTTGACCTAACTTTAGTAAAGCATACTGAAAGTTACCTGCACTGGAACCCAGTTGTAAAGTTGTGCTATTTTCTGTTTAGGAGTAGAAGACATATCACAAGTCTCTTCTAAGACATCAGATGATGTTTGTCATCTGCATTACAACTGTGGTAACCTGGACAACTGTTAGTTCGTGCATGGGTGTTTTGCTTTAAAGTCATGTATAACCTAAGTAACAGAGTGATATTTTATTGGCAACAAGATTCTGTTCACACTGAATTTTCTCCTTACGTGAAGGGGGAAAGGGGATGGAAAAAACCAAAACACCTCATTGAAGGTCTCAACTTGCCTTAAAAAAAAGGGACTCCATTAAGACATTTTTGAAGCACCTGTATTTATCCATATTGCTAGGGTGGATTAAGGAAGTAAGAGATCTTCAGCCACATCTAACTTTTCACAAGTTCAGTTAGGTTATGAATTAACAGGTATGGCTTACCAGTATAGGTTCACTGGTTTGGGGTTAGATACCTCAGATAGTTTTTTATAGTTTGCATCCAAAAGGAACAAAGTACAACTTCAACATGCTTCCCTCTATTAGAGAGCAACTAACCCTATTCTGCTGGAGAAGGTGAGGACAGGAATAATACACTGGACAGAGGAGAGACAGGGACTCAGATGTAAACTGCATTTCTGCACTAATATTGTCTCCTTGAGTACAATTAATTCCTCTGTTCTCTGCCTCAGTTTCCTCTGTGGAATGAGGTAGAAATGACAGTTATGCAAATATTTTGAACTTCATGAATGGAAAGGCAGAGTAAAAAAGAAAGACAACAAAACCCCAGCAATTACTGGCTGCTCAGGACACTCACCACAGCTTTCTACTACAGATGGGGTCACCCAGGTAACAGCAGCATCTCACCCCCTCCCTCTTCTTTGCTAGTAAATCGCAGGACACATTATAAAACAGAGATATGCACCCAGGTGATCATACTACTTGAAAACATATTCAAATTGCAGAGTCCAGATACTTTTCTTCATTTAGCTGAGAAAGAAACATCATCAAAACACTGAAAGGACTTTTGTGCAAGACAACACCCAGATCAAAAAACGTCTAGTGGATTTAATACCATTGGGAGAATCTTCTCAAGTCTAAACTGGACACATTTGAGTGACAGCCATTATGAAGATGACTGGAGGCCATATACTCCCAGCGCCTTACATCTATCTCAAGTTTTCTTGCTTATACTTTCAAGCAGTTCAAAAGCATTTATTTGGCATTTGTTATTGTGTCAGCTGCTTATTCCTGGTGTTATCTAATAGGATTAAGAGGATGCAGAAGGTGGGGATGCACTGCTCCTCTAATACTTTGGGAGATTAAATGTTTTCTTTGTAGCGTCTTAAAGCCTTATTTCATTTTGCACCAATTTATAATGGAATGATTTCTCCCCTCCCTTCCTTCCCCATCTCCTCTTATGTTTGAAGAGCAGTGTGTCACCTTGAAAAACAGCATGTGAGATCTAGATTGGAGAGGCAGGAGAGAAAAGGTTTCAGGAGCGGATTTGTGGTCACTGTGGGAATCAAAAGTGTAAATCTGAAAAGCAAAGGATTAACTATAATCTTAGATTTCAATGTGAGAAGTAATGAAACCATATGCTCTTCTACATTCTTGTTACAAGTAAAACTAGTCAGTGGCAGAAACGTAAGGTAAGACTTATTACTGTATCTCAGAAACAATTCAAAAGGAGCTGTTACATTTGCAAGAATTCTGCCATTTATATAGCTACTTTCCTTTATTCTAAGAATAAATATTTTCTAATGAGTTGAATAGTGAGATATTAGGAAACCCCACTGAATTCTAGTTAATTAAAAGCATACCAGCACAGGTATGACCATAGATCCATCTGCACAACCTCCTAGAGAAATCAAGATATATTACCTAGCAATCCTGTTACAGCCTTGTTGAGATTCCTATGCCAGAATGCAATCTAAATAAGAACAGATATCAAATACTGTTTTAGATTAGGACATACTGGTGTAATGGGTTACCTCTGAAAGCCTTCACCACTTCGCTGAGCAGAGGATTTGGAGAGGAAGGAGGAGCAGGGAGTGAAATATTTAGAGGCAAGGGCAGGTGCGCTTCACAGGAGGCATTGCTTACTTTAATTTTGTCTCAGCTGCTTTCAGACACAAAGCAGAGTGTATTTACTTAGGAACATGGCCAGGCTTCAGTTGGTTTTCAAACTGACTAGCCACCAAATAGGCTTGACTTACTGTGTGCAGGAGTGTCTTACTGTCATACTTAAATACCCACACATGAGGCAAGTCAGTGCTATGAGGAAGCAGCGTTATTCCCATGCCGCAGACACATGCCAAGAGCTCTTAGGGAAATGAAACTAAACTTCCAGTGCTTGGTCAGAGGAGTTCCAGCTCCACGTTGTGGCTGAGAAGGCTTAACTCTTTATTCTCTAAGTCATTGAATCTGTCAGTACACACATGGATTACTGTAAGAGAAAAAGAGCAGCCTTCACTTATATAGGTTGGTTTGTATTTTAGCTTTACATTTATCCTCCTCAGGCTTTTCTGAATCCTGACTTTTTCACTCTTTCTTTCCTATTCCTACCCTGTTTCACCTTTCCTTCTAGATGTGCACTCTGCTGAAATTAACTTCTTGCTTTCCAAGTTATGATTTTGATCTACATATAGGGAAACATAATGGTCAAGGACAGCAAGCGGTGAAATGTCAAAGCTGCTGGAATGAGGGGAATTATGCAAGCTGAGAGTTAGGTAAGAAACCTGCCTTTTACCTATTTACTTCAGCAGCTCCTGCAGCAGAGAGCTCAATTTGCTATTGGTAGGAAGATGCTCAGCATCATTCTAAAGTAGAGATTCCCATCCGTCCTCTTCCCCTAATCTTTGGGAACATTTGGCTTGAAAGAGTCATTACATTCCAAATCCATCTCACTCAGCTTCTCTATTATGCCATTTTATTAACTTCTGTGATGTGACTGAAGCATTTGTGGTTTCATTCATAACCTGTACAAAACCCAGCTACAGACATTGCTGATAAATGAAGCCCCAAGTTCTATGTGAAACATTATTGCATAATACATCAGTTTTATGTCAGAGATACTGATGTTTTTATGGCTTCTCTATTCAGATCCATGGGCCTGTACTCACAGTGGCTTCATAATTTGAATAGCAAGCATCTTCTCGATTGACAGTCATTTGTAAAACTTGCATCATGAGTCAAGGCTAGTTATGTAAATTCAAAGCTTTTCTTGAAGTGAGAATTACTGTTGCTTTCCATTGATGCACGTGGTCTGCATGTTCTCTGGAGGAACTACTAATCCCTAACAGTATCCTGAAAATAGCATTATGCTAATGAAGGCCATTTTTGACTTGTAATTCTACCCAATTATATTTGAGCAATAGCTTTTTGCATATGGACATATGTAGCTTAATTTCCTGACTAGTTCCTTTCTCATGTCATAACCAACGTAAGATCCCACAAACTGAGGCACAACACCTGCAACAGCTGTTCTGAGTCATGACAAAATACACATTCCCTACTTTGGCCCAAAATAGTCTGAAAAATAAAGGCTGAGATAAAGCAAAGAATCTTCAACAACGTATTTCTGAACGCTCTTGGTAGACTTGAACAATATTTTGTTGAGCTAAAGAAAACAAGTCAACTATTACAAAGAAGTCACTGCTTTATTTGGTCTCTTCCATGCATCTTCATGGTGTAAATGGAGGAAAATGTGATTGAATGCATGGAGGTGACCAGTTGCAAGCAATGTCAGATTTGACTCAACCTTTGTATTGCTCCAGTTCTTCCTACAGGTCCCTTCTTTTCTTCTCAATTTGTCACATTTCCTGTCCTGGTTTTTTTGCCAAAATCGTGATAATCTGAACAAAGAGGCACCCCAGCAATGTTCATACTGGACATCACGCCGCATTCTCTCTTGCTGTCCCTGTTACCTAAATGCAAAGGAAGTATTCTACATACTAAATTTGTGTCTTAAAACTTCAGTGTGGGAAAAAAAAAAAAAAAAGGTTTTCCAGTATTATTCTGATCTGGGAAACAGGGAAGCTGAAGAGAAGTTCAGACAATTTATAATTATAAACTACTCAACCCTAAGATGTTGAATGATACATTGCCTCAAGTTTCTCTACCACTCAACTTTCTCTTGTTAACCCTGTTATTCTAATGTTCCACTGAAACGTGAAAGGGTATTTTAAGACAGCTTTAGGAAAATGTTTGAAAAGTTCCGAGTCCATCTCAAATCCTAAAATATCAAATGGGAATGTTTCCTATTGACTGCTGATGTTGAAAATCAGGGAACAGATCCCCTTTTGATGTGAGACTGCTCAGAATGGTTCTGAATCACCCCTTCATTCCTATTACTGAAGCAGAGAGGGTCTCACTGGCAGTTATACAATTCAGCATGCTCCCCTCTGAGTCTGTTGCAATCTCTGATTTATTAATGGGAGGCAGGAACTTTCCATAATTTAAGCTTTTACTGTGTTCCCATTTAATACTATGTTTTGATCTTTTATATTCAAAAGGAAAAAGGATGAGCTTTCAAAATGCTTGGAGTTGTTTCATTAACAGAAGATGTTATCTAAGAAAAGCAGCTGTCAGATATAAATAACTTCAAGTGTCCATTTAGAGATCTGCAAAGCATTCAGTCTTTTCATATTATTTAACTATTGTAGGAGTCATTCAATAGCCATGAGTGACTAGAAGATGTATTTCTAAATCAAGGAGAAAGTTATTAGGAAAAACCTAGTAGGTTGATGGATATAACCTACCTATTCTCTCTTGATTTTAGTGTTTCATGTTGAGTTAATTAGCACTTTCCAATGCAGCACTATTTCACAGCATTTGTATTGCAAGTGCTGAAGAGGGAACAGCACCTTAGATGAACAGGTTTGGACATCAGTATATTTAAACTTTAGGAAGTGTTTAAACATGGGAGGAAAAAAAGGTACCATTAATCGACTAGGTAGCTGTGCTGTTGAAGAAGACAAAGGTAAAGATACTTCAGCTTAATGCTTCCCAAAAGAAGATCACTTGAAAATAGCTTAATAGCTATGTTTATGATCTCCATGAGCCCAAACCCTTTGCTTAGTAGGGGGACAGAACATACAAAGGACTTACCTATTATCTGTCCATTTTAAACTCTGCCTACTGTGTATCTGACACTTTGCAACCACAGATAAACATAGTTCCTCCTCCAGGATGCTTTCTGCCCTCAGAGAAAGCAGATTACTGGGCAGAAAAAGCAATAAATTGTAACAGTGAAAGATTTTAGACAAACATTATAGTAGTTTTGCATGTAAACAGCTGATTTTCTCTGGGAGCCTGACAGGGAAAACTGGAATGTAAAGAAGTGCTTATGTGTGTATACGTGCATATATATGTATACATACACATATATGCATATATATATGCAAATGTGTATTAGTCCAGAACACTTTAAGTGCAAAGCAATCACATGGATTGACTGTGCAATATTTACAATATAAAAAATTTTGTCCTTTATTCCTGTTTTCATGTGTTCACAGTAATATTTGGCAAGCAATCTAATACTGATGGTGACTTACGTACAGCACCTAGTTTTTGAGAGAGCACTTCTCTTTCTGGCATTCTGAGAACTTTAACATTCTTGCCTAAAATTTAGATTTTCTTGTAACTAAGTTATTACATCTAACTCCTTTCTTTCATGGTGTCTTTCATGGTTTACCTTTACCACTGCAAGTACAAAATAAGGCATTAAATAACTTAATGTTTCCTTTACGTTCTTTCCAGCTTCAAAGAAAATCTCCTAGATCACATTCACAGTCATCAAGAAATACCTTGATATATGTGGAAATACATGAATATTAGAAGGCTGAGTGCCAAAACTGAGAGATGAGTGACCTGGAACTCAAAAAATAATGATGTTCTCCTGTTTTTCCTGTGCCTTGCTAGGGAGGTTATGGATGTAGGGCATTTTGTACCAAAAAACCTAATGATTTAGCACTGTATACAAGTAGCATAAAAAACAAGTCTCACTTGTTTTTTCTTGAGAGCCTTAGAATTTAATTTTGTATAGCAACTTCCAAGCCAGGCTCAGAGCCAACAGGGTTCCTCGGTTTCCTGGAATTAAGGTGATCCCCAAGTCTTATGGGTATAAAGGCACTAGTTACTTTATTGCAAGCGTTGATCTCCTTAGAAGTATTTTGTAGATTTCAGGCTAGTTTTAATTCTTTAGCCTAAACAAAAAAAAAGTTGCCTTTCCTTTTAAGTGCTCTAAAGCTAATTATCTTAATAAGCCATCAAGTATTCTTTTTGTCAAATAATGAAATCCCAAGCTGAACTCCTCAAGCTGTAAGGGTGCAAATATTGTTTGCATGCTGCACCGATCACCCAGCTGATCCAGTGGGCACTTCTCACAGCAGCATATGTTTTTTTAGACCTACCATTCAAGTCAAGTACTAGCTGGATGTTTGCTTTCACTATTCCTCCATTTATTAACACTTTTGATTAGATGCTATGTTCTTTTCCATTTGACTTCAAACAATATGTAGTACCTCTATGAACATATTACTGCTCTTAGAGATAGCTAAAAAACCAAGAGAAATACTCAGCGATTCTGGACCAACCTCATAGCTCCTCGCAGGACAATCTATTAATATGCAATAGTCACTGAACACTGCTAATCATTGCTTTTTCTTTACTCTCCTGTTAAAATAATGTGTCATTATTCACTAGCACCAGAAGTAACTACCAGCTCCTATAATGCTTGTTAGTTTCATGTTAGCCAGCATTTGTAAAAGTAGTCAAGAATTTGTATACTTACCAGAATTCGATGGAGCTACGCTGCGTATTCCATGCCATGGGATTTACTCCATACTATCGTCTTCCACACAGGTTTGCTCTTGGATGTCACAGAGCAATGCCTGTTACTCAATCACTCGACCAGGAGACATGATGGGCCAGACATATTGCATGTCTTCTAGGGCGATAACAGCTGATAGAAATTATACAGATCCGTAAGAATTGTTTGTCTCTTGCTCTATCCCTATAATGAAGCGAGAGAGTTATATCTCCCTCATATGTGGAAGGATTTGAATTTAACAAGTACAAGAACGTTGCTAGCATGAGCAACCTACTGAAAAGATAGCTCTGCATGGGACTGCATTTTTCTACACTCTGTAAAAAAATTTTGTATTTAGGATGGGAAGACTTTCAGAAAACTCAGGGTGACAGAAAAATTTAAGGAAATAAAAGGAAAATGTTGTTTGTCAGTCAAAGGAAGATTCCAGAAAACATTAATAACTTTTGGTCCAAGGTAGTGAAAACTTTGAAACAAAGTTTTATGCACCAAATCTGAAAATGTAGGAAAGAATATTAAAATAGGATTTTTCATAAAACATTTTGAAGCCAGATGGATGATCATCTAAACCAAGTCTTTTTCACAGTCTTTTTCAGCACAGTGGCATTCTCCAATTTGCAGTGGTTTTGCCTGAGAAAAAAAACACCCACCAAACCCCAAACTACGTACATACCTGATCAGTTTACAAGCTAATTTCTGGATTTAAGCTATTTTTGTAAGCTATTTCTGTCTTGAAGTAGCTTACAAAAGCTAGGTATTCAAAACAAATATGGATATGCACAAGTGGGGAAGTCATCCAGGTTTTGTATTCTTTGGACAGCCTTGCATGAGAAGAAATAAAAGAAGATACAGGAAGAAATAGGTTGTGTTACCTAATTAACTTTCCAGTTACAAAGCAGATATTTCTCACAAAGCAGAAAGGGAGCAGATTAGGTAAACAAGCCCTTTCCTTCAGCCAGAGAAGTTCCAAACTTTGTCACTGCTTGGATAACAGGTTTGCACAATACCCAGAATTTACCTAGCACTGTCATTTTAATACTAGATTTTTTTTATTCCTGTGATTTGTATGCATCCCTCTCTCCCTCCCTTCCCCTCTCACCCCCCCTCCCTGCTTTTCCATGTAGGTTTAGACTTCAGACAAACTCTAGCAGTAAACCCAAGCATTCTCCAAATGCAACTCCGTCTCAAGATAACTTGATTGTAAAAGCAAGAGTTTGCTCTTCATGCTCCCTCTTACAGTAGCACAGTAATGAAACAAGTGCCAGAGCCAAGAAGAGAACAGCTGAAAGTGTAGCTACAAGAACATACAAGAACTGCTTTAAGACTAGTTAGGCCCTGGGTTGCCAGCACTGACCAAATGATGAGACCTCTTAATGGTTGAGTTCAATTGAAATTATACCACCTGCCCTAATATATGTGTCGTGGTTTTGACCAAATTGACCAACCAGAACGACAGATGGCCCCTCCCTCCCCCCTCCTAAGGAAAAGAGAGGAGAGGAAAGGGGGGGGGGATAAAAAAAAGAGTTTAGAAAAAAACCTAAACTACTTTAATGAAAATAAAAAAAAATAAT
>JAOXJK010000001.1:94285702-94301813 GCA_025774025.1 Xenus cinereus
CCTTGGTATAATCAGGTCTTATCACTGTGAGAGTGAACAGTTTCTGAACAACATGCTGTTAATTTCAGAGTTTAGTTCGTTAGAAGAGGTCTAGCTGAAAAAGTAAAATTACTGAACAGAAAATTAGTTCTGTTTTACCTCAAACCAGGCCAATATGGTATTTCAGTGGACCACATCCCACCTTTTCTGGATTCAAACCAGCTCACTGAAGGGAACACTCATTTGCTCTTCCATGTTCTGCTCAAGCCATCCAGGTGAAGTGCATTCTGTTATCTGTCCTCCTGGGGCCTGCTCTGCTCACCACAAGCCAGTTCAGTTTACTTTTGCATTACAAATTGTCATTCAAAACAAAAGTGTGGGTGAAGGAGGAAGCAGGATTCACCTGTTCTTCTCACAAATCCCACTCGGGAAGGACTTTTGAATTGGGTCCCCTTTTTTTTTAGCCTAGAATTGCCATGGTAACCCTTCTCTGTATGGATGTTTCTGGTATCTCCTCTAGCAGTTGGCTTATGCACCCACTAAGCAAGTCCCTAAATCTTTTGTGCAGCTCCTGGTTAATGAGTCCGAGCTTGCTTTACCTGGAGCTCTTACAGTTGTTTTCTTCCTGATCCTCAAAAATGAGCTGATTTCTCTATCTCTTCCCTGTCCTAAATTACTCTCAGGAATTAAAAGGAGAATGACTAAAGATACTGGCTAAGAGGTATTAATGTGGGGCCTGTCCCCATAGGAACTATGCTGCCAAGACTCTCAGGAGGAAATTAATTTTCCAGGACACCTTGTGGCCAGCCACACACTGCTTTTGCTATCAAAAGGACTGCTCAGCTACTGCTACAAGGAGTCTGCACAATATGGTCAGCTAGCATTTAATTTGTGCAGGAAACTTAAATATAGGCTTTAGCCTGGCTTATTTCTAACAGCGCTGAAAAAGGGGATAGGAGTAGAGGACTGAATTAAGATTCAAAGAGGATATGGTGAATTGTATTGGTTTGAATTACAAAAGTCTGAATGGGATTATCAGATGGTCAGGCAACCGAGATGAAGAAACTAGATTATTCACTATGCAGCAGTGCTGCTAACAAAGATTGGACATCATGAAAGGTCAATGACCTTTTCTCATGCCTTTGGCATTTATCTTCTTAACCATTATCTAAGTCCTCTAAATTGCCTACCTGTGTTCAACATGTTGTGCATAATCCGGCCTCACAAATCCCTTTGTGAATTCCAAGACACTGTTCTTACCCACTGAGAGTCCCAGAGCTGTTCTCTGGAAGCTGTCTGCTCGGCACATTACTTAATGCCCCAATAAAAGCATCTTCCACCAGGGGTGCTCTCAGGCTTGTTGAGAAATACCACTATGCAGAGGCAAGCAACATCCTGAGCAGTGAGGAGGCAGCTGACATCAGTTCACTGAAGTCTTCAGCAAAGCACTTAACATCCCAACAGGAGTTAACCAGCTACAGTAATTGTTAGCTGCTCGCTACAGGTAAGGAAAGGACATGTTCCAGCCTCCAGAGAGCTTGGCCGAGCCTGCTTAAAGCACCGTCAGATTTCCTTTTGCTTCCTCCACTTCTTCCTTTCCTATTCAATTCACCACACCTCTCTTTCCCTGCATCTCCTTACGTCTCATTTCAACAGCGATACAAATCCTTCTTTCCCTTTACTTTTGGGTCCTTATAGAAGTGTCCCCTTTCATCCAGGTAACTTCAGTGCTATTCGTTGTTTAGCTATATATCTTTTGCTGCCCTAATTACTGCTTTTTGCCACGTATTTTCCCACTTCCCTTACATTTATGTATTATTTTTATTTCATAGCCTCCTACCTTTTCAGTCCTCATTCCATTTAGTGTTCTTGTTTTCCCCTGTAGACCCACTCCAAGTAATAAATACTTGTTTTGACAACAAACTCAGAAGAGCATTTGACTTACTTTCTTCCCAAGTCCTTTTGCTAAAACCAGATTATGCACTTGTTACAGTAGCAGCCAGAGGGTGCCAGTGAAATGAGGGTTTCTATTGTGCTTAGCACTGTAAAGGCGCATTAGTCTGACTAACTGTAGTCACAAGACACTTTGTTCTTTGAAGAAGTTCAAGGTTTCTAAAAGCATTGACCCCAAGGGGACAAAAAACAAACCATTTAAAATGAGATTCTGAAAAGTAAGCAGTATTTATCCACAGTTGTTAAGGGAAGAAATATATTCTGAAATGGTGATGAATCATGGGAGCTTTCAAGAAATATTTGCTCAAGCTTTTCCAAAATGAGACATCAAAGCAAGTTTTAATGAAAATTTTAGATCTTATTTGAAGGGCCCTTTTGGTGGAAAACTCTTACTGTAAATGTTGTTACGAACTCTAATTGTGAGCTTTCTCAGCAAGTTACTCAAACAGAGAAAGGTGCATAATACCTTTCATATAGTCATTAGGTAAACAGAAAGTTGGCAAATATAAAATTTGACATCAAAAAAAGACTGGCATTATGGTGGGCATATACTTCTCTAAGGGTTGTTTGTCCCAGACATGAGATGCAAATGGCTCTACCTGCCAGGAAAGGAGCTGTTGCTGCTTCTGCATTCCATCAAAGGTTGTGGAGGACCTGTGAGAGCGGGAACCGTTTGCAGGGCACCAGTGACTTGTCCCAGGCAGAGCACGGTTGTGTCTCCTGCAGCACCTGTGCTGACAGCCTGCCCTGGACACGGCCGCAGGGCTCTGACTGGGGCCGTCAGGGGAATTCGACTCCCCGTGGGAAAGTTAAACTGTGCCCACCATGGACACATGGAGCAGAGATCAAGGACGTGTCACTGCAGCAGTACAGAAAGAGCCGCCAGTTGTTGAATGCCCTGTGGATTTTACAGGCTAAGGTACCACTCTTTGTGCAAAACATGGACACGCACTGGGGTCCTGCCTCCTCCGTGCTGCTATTGATCAGCTGCTGACTTCAGATGCAGACATTTCACCTCCGCTTTGTCTGCCAGGGCCCCCATTTCTCCCCCTCCCACCTCTGTGCCTGCATAGGCAGCGCAGGCATCCAACCAAAGCATCAGTCTTCCACAGTGGCAGCAACCAGGAATTCTTTGAGAGGGGGTCATTTTATCTATATGGGTTTTTTTGGCCCTAGATACAAATGAAAATATCCATTTTATGTTAGAATTACTCCTAAACTAAAGCAAACAAACAAACAACACCCCACCCCTCCAACCCCCCAAGTCTCACTCTCTAATCATCTGCACTAAACTGAACCCAACGGGTAGCTCTATTTCTGTAAAACAAGGTTTGTAAGAAGAAAACCCCAGCTGATTAATGGAAGGGAAAAAAACACCCCGAGCTGGTAGCACTTCTCTATCCAGAAGTTCACTTTTGATTTTTTCACCCTAACCACAATAACCAGTATAAGATTTTCTCTCCCTTGTTTATGTTCTGACTTTATTCAATCTCTCCATATCTATAGAGGTCACAAAAACTTTGAGATGGAGAACATCCAGAACCTTTAAAATTGTAACTGCAATGATTGCTGGATCTATAGCTTTTGTATTGACTGGCGAGGGGTGGCCCAAGAAATTAATCATATCCTAGACTCCAGTGCATAAACTATGTACTTGACAGATGTATTGCTAACAGCAGGAAAAAAAAGATGCAGCAAGCTGTATAAATTGGGGGTGGGAAGGCAAGAGAGAGTAAAGACAGAACAGAATAGTTAGGTGCTCCCACAAACTTACCTCTGACACAAAGCCTCATGAACTTGGCCTTCATTTAGAAATTGAATACCAACATGTATAAACTTAGTTTTCCATTAGTGACCTCTGGAACATCTCAGCACTAAGTGGTGCTGGTGTACAACAAAAGAGGCAGCTTTGTGCTTCTGTAAAACAGGAGCAAGGCCATGCTCCTTCTTCATATATCATCAGGCAGTAACAGGATAGAGAGATTGCAATGAATGAGTCCCAGGTATCTGTGAAGGTCTCATCATTCCTGTTAGCGCTCACGAATGGCAAACTTTTCAATCAGAAGGATTAAGGAAGCTTCTTATATCTTTAAACAGGAACTTCTTTTAGATCAAGGGTGATGTACTCACTCGCCCCTGAAAAAGAGTACTCAGGCAAATGCTTTAAATTCATGAATTAGGGATTCTGAATGATTCAACTTCATGCCCATTCTGGCACTGAACAAAAAGCTCTGATGATGCAGAACCACTCAGCCATGAGGGCAGAAGATTGAAAATAGAGATACTCCTCCACAGCAGAAGGGGGCAGGTCAGGCTTACTGAAATCCAGAGAGGTAATGAGTACTCTAGAAACACTTGCCTCATTTTAAAATAATGCCAAATTTCTAAGATGAACACAGTGCAGTCTGCCTAGGAGCTGACAGTGAGAGGACCCTCATGACCCACTCCCACGCAAAAAAAAACCTGTGTCAGTATGAAGTCCCTGAAGTTTGTGAATTGTTTCCAGCATGGAGCACATAAAGCTCTCAGGTGAGGTTGTCACAAATCACCCAACTTTCAGCCAGAAGGCTGAGGAGAGCTGGTGTTGGAAAGAGACCATGACAGTCTGTGGAAGCTCGACGTGCTTTTCTAAGCTGATATTGAAAGAAACTGCCATGACAATAAGGATTAGGGAGGCAGCTGATATATTCAGCAGGTATATCTATACATACCGTGGGGGCTAAATAGGCTCCTTCTTTGCTGGGATTGCTGAAGGACAGAACAGACCACGTACACATAAAACACACTGTCTTCTCTATCAGTACCATTAGCAAGGGCAGTCAATAGTTAAAACATCTTGCTACTGACAACCAAAATCCAGATTAAAGCCTGCATTCAGAAATCTATCAACATCTTGACTAAGGAGAGGAACAGAAAACAAAAACGTTGTATACAAATGGTTCATTTTCTTCTGCATCAGTAGATGGTGCTCTTTATATTCTTAGGTTACTTCTGAGAAAACACTCACATGCCTGGGGTGAAATCTTTTTCCATAGTCCCCCTTCATCTCCTTAAATTGCCAGGCCTTCTTCCCTCTAAAGTGGCTGGACAATAATCATATTAGTGCTCAATGTGTTCAACCACGAACCTTAGATTAATCTGTCATGGTAAATAACCAAAGGAGTCAGAGAACATATAGGGTTTCTATGCCTCTCTTTAAGGCTACCACTCAGTAAATACTAATGTGATCCTTCCTTTGTAAGTGCTGCTGAAAGCGTCTCTCCAGCTTTGGTCAATGGTCATCCTGACAGGAATGCGCTGAGCAGCAGAGTGACACCACATCTGACAAAGCCCAAACGCAGTGATTGTGGGTCTACAGCATTTAGAACCAGCATGTAAATTTTACACATTGGAGACACATTTAAACCGCCCTGCATGCTTCTGTACCACCACTTACTCCTATTAGACTACCAGAATCCCCAAACCACCCCAAACTGTCACATTCAGAAAAAATTTCCAAGTGCAGAATGAGGGAGGACACATCCTGGGAAACCCACGTGAATACCAGCCCCTTTTCTGGGGATGCCAGGACAGAGGCATCCATTATCCAGCCAGTAGCAGACCATTCTGTCCTCATCTCTTCAGGCAGGCACAGATGCCCTTGTCCTCTGGAAATGGAACATCAGGGCATTTGTTCCAGTGTACTCACTGAAACTCAGGCAGGTGATAGAATATCACACAGTCTTTAAATAGCCTCAGAGGCATGACGAAAGAGAATCAATTTCTGGGATAATAGGAGGAAAATAAGTCCAAATATACACGCACATAAATCAAGCAAGTTGGCACGCTTACATAAAAGTGCTATAAATGATGCTGTACTGTGTAGGACTCTCTGTCCTTTCCTAGTCACCTTTTAAGTCTATAGTCTTCCACAACTAGCATCCATTTTTTCCATGGCTTCCTATTGGGTCTGGCACTAGAAGTTGCTCTAAAGACAGTGTGCTGTATGAAGTGACCTGGATTTATTAAAAATTAACCTATACCACAAAATGCATCCAGCCCACAACAATAACAGTAAGACCACAAACCACAAACAGCAGCACCGACACCACTGAGGTAGCAAAGCACTGCAGTGCTTGTCAATCAGCTTTCCCACCAGAGAGAAAAAAAAAACAAAACAAATACCAAAATTGACCCAAAAGCCCAAGGAGATATCTTACATTTCCTATTGCCTAAATTCCCTAGCAAACCTGGTCAAAGTGTTATTCTTTAGAAGCCTGAGAATGAATCTTTTCATCTCTGACAGTGAAGGTAACTCACAATGAACCACGAGAGGAGACTCAAGACTTCCTCAAGAATTAGCTCCTCCACAGCTGCTTCCTTTTTAAACCTAGAAAAGCTCCTTTTTTTTGTAGGTTGTTGTCTTTTGCCCTTGTTACGGAGCCTGTTCTGTGTCCTCAGCAGGAGGTGCCGTGTTTCCCCAGAGCAGGTGAGGGGGAGATGCAAGTAGCTGGAACACGTCTCTTTCTCAAGTGCCAAGATTCAACACTTCCATAGATTTTTCCACATAAATGTACATGGTTTATATGGCCATTACTTACCTCCAACCTCCTGTTCCCTTCACCCCCAGCACAGTGCTTATGTCAGGACCCACTTTTGCTCTTGCAGCAGGCCTCCCAAATATTTCAAGAAGGACATGTTAGCACCATCATCTGAGGCTCAATGCCTCTGGCTACTTTAAAGAAGCATGGCCTGCATCATGGGAACCTTTGTTATCTGCCCTTTACTGAACGGGTTCAAGTTCTGCTCTGTGTCTCTCTCCTACATCTCTTTCTATATTCCTTACCTCTTCCTCATCTTAAATCATGCCTCTCTTTTCCCTGCGGTATTACCCAGTTGCCGTTTCCAGCAAGACCCACACTCCCATTCAATCTTTGATGTAATAGGTTCATTGTTAAATTCAGGCATCTATAACCTTGAGTAATTTCCTGAGAGCAAAGGCATTCAACTTCAAAACATGCTGCTGAAAAGCATGCACAGAGACTTAAGAACTTGCTGCCTTGGTCTGCATTTTCACAATTTCTTTCTGAGCTAGAAAATTCGCCTTGAGACAGAGCTGAATATGACATGAAGATAAATACAGCTTTTGTGCTCAGTGCACTCTGCTTTTTTGTTTGTCATGCTAACGAAGCAAGACAAACCCCAGTGCTTTTCTCCCAACAGAAGCCATGTATCTTATATCCCAGAAAACCCTTTTCTGTGTCTTAAACACCTGTCTCAGAAACGCCACCCTGCTGTGGTAAATAGAATTATGTATCTTGACCTGACGTTTACCGTACCTATATATCGGTTGTTTTCCCTACATGCTCTGCTCTCTCAAGATAAGCCACTCTTTGAATAGAGATGGAAGGAGTAAATGGAAACAGAGGAGGATGAGACTATTCACTGGCACTAGGAAAAGACTCTAGCTCCCACTGAGGGCATGGGACTGGTTCTGTGCTTAAAAGCAGAAAGATGAGGTCAGAACACAACAGCTAGCCTGAAAGGAAAGAGCTTAAAAAGATCTCCAAATTAACACAGG
Source organism: Xenus cinereus (assembly GCA_025774025.1). Taxonomy (NCBI): domain Eukaryota; kingdom Metazoa; phylum Chordata; class Aves; order Charadriiformes; family Scolopacidae; genus Xenus; species Xenus cinereus. The sequence goes on from JAOXJK010000001.1 coordinate 94,293,195, forward strand.
TGTCTGCTGGAGGGATCTGAAGTTCTGGCTGCTCAGCTTATCATCATAAGAAAGTCTTCTCACAGAACAGATGGCTGTATCGACCGTTTTTAAATCCTCTAATTAAGTCGTAGTTTGGGTTAAGATAGCAGAAAAGTTCTTATGCTTGCCAGAAACCACAGACATTGGAAGCAAAGCAGAACAGTTATTGATCCCACTCCAGGATAACAAACATCTTCATCTCAGAGCTACAGCGAGGCAGCTGCCAATTAACTGGCAAGCTCAGTGTTCTGGTGAGGGGAGTGAACACTGAGCTCCCCTCACGGCTGAGCTGCACAAAATAACCCTGCAGTAGAGTAATATAGGATCCCTAACACCAATGAAGAAACTAGTTCATTAATTGCATAGGTGATCCCTCACTACTTGGCCAGCATTTTCTAAGTTTTAAAGATTTGCATGCTCTCCCCTCCTCCTCCTTAGAAGAGACATCAGTGACATGCTGCTAAAGGCTCATGCATACAGACAAGCCTCTGTTCTTTCTCCTCTCAGTGCTGTCAAGTCTTCTTATGGGGTAAGACAGCCTTGCCCAGCTGTCTCCCATCACACGCTTCACCACCTGAATCAGTGCAGGAGAGAGGCTCCAGCCCTGCACCGCAGCTAGGGAGGCAGGTCATGTCAGGAAAGACAGTGCTCAAAATATAGCCTCCCCATAGCAAACTAACTGTGCAGCCCAGGGCAGAAGTACCTCACCCACTGCAGGACCAGGATGGTCAAACGGGCAGGTGTCACATCAGGAAAGCAGAGACATACAAGGATGATACTGTAAATACTGCTTGACACACATTAGTGAAATTCCTTTTAATAGTGCTCTGCTCCCCTCCTTTGCTTCTCCAAACATAAAAATTAACCTTCTAAATCATCAATACAACATCTTTAAATACACTGGCATCAAAGCGAGATGTACAGGTAGTATTTCCTTAGTCACTTTGTCAGGCACTCTACAACCAGAGAAATACTACCAGATTGATACTTAAATCATGTCATAAAACAAGCCTGCTAGGTAAGGTGGAAACACTCTCACTGCAGAAATTTTAGAAGATCTAGTATAATGCCCTTTCTGAAAACCTGGACACATTTAGCTTTAAATGTATTAGATCTCCAGATTTCACCTGTGCTTAAATTAGACGTGAATTAGTGCTCTCAGCAAGTTATTGGAGGTCTGAACTTGCAAGTACAGTAATGCTCAGGGGAAATTCAGAGCCAAGGCTCTGGACATGTAGCACAGACCTTTCTGCACAAAGTTACTCCAGTGTGTGGAGGAAATTGTGTGTTACTACCTCTAAACCAGGAGAAGCCAACCTGCAATCCTCATTTGATGGCACCCTTCCATCAGGGCTTTAAACAATCTCACAGATATTGCTGCCAGGTAAGATGCGTATTCTGTATCAGAACTGACTGCAAATCATGTTGTGTATGATGCATGGCTTTTATTGATTTCACTTTATAAAGTGTTTTGATATGTTTCAAGGATAGACAGTCCTGTAAGAAGTCTTTTATATCAATCCTTAAAAAGCATTTCAGTACAGATTCATTTCTGTATAGCTTCTCTCTGGATTTCAGCATTGCCTGAGTTGAGCGGATAGGCACATTAGCATACAGAGTTCCATTATATGATAGCAGGGAAAAAAGTTAGCATCAAGTGGTAGCATTAGCGTATGAATCACACACAATTATACATGTTTAACCAGTGAAATAGAAACCTTTGTGAGCTACAAATGGCCTCAGTCAGAAGCCTTTTCTCTCAATTAGAAAAAAAAAATGCTATCAACAGTTTCTTTAAAAGAAGCTCCTTTGCCTCTAACTGTGGAGAAAGAAACTCGGGGGTTTGCTGCACATTTGTTCAATGGTGTTATCAGTGCAAATTTTTGCAAAATTTTGCAAATTTTTGACGTATACTGGATGTTAATAATGTTTAAAAGAAAAACAGTCTTACATACATATGGAGAAAGTTCCAGCTTTTCCTTGCACTCTGCAGTTTTGTTACTGCTATGGAGTTGCAGCACAACTCCAGGAAAACTGTGCCAGGTAAGTCAGAACCCTCCATCTCTGTGATGAATGACCCTCTGTGAACTGTCCCACGATGTAAAGTCATGATGTGTAGGTTTCAAAACCAGAATACAAGCCATCAGCATGACAAAGCTGAAAATCAGAATGGTCAGCCCTTACCACAATTTTTTTTCTCCCCAAGAAGCTGCAATTCGCAGGTTGTGACTGTTCAGCTAAAACAGAGTGTTGTTTCCAAGAGCAACAGAAAAGAATTTACACTCTCCTCTCCATTTCATCATGGTGCTATAACTCCTAAAGTAAAGTTTCACTTCAAGTAAAGGGTAGAGTGAGGTATAAAACAGATTCTTTATGCAGCATGCTGGGCTAACAGCAAAGATGTACAGTTTTAAGCATGCACTTAGTCAGGTACTGAGAAGAAAATAAGGTTCAGTGCACAAAGATCAAATAGTACCATGAACACTCCTTTGCTCGCCTCACTTCATTTTTAAGTTTCAGGTGTGCTGGTACTTCTCCCCAACCCCATCCTGAGATGCGGCTACAGCATACAATCCACCTCCCTATACCTCTCTATCCCCTGATACTACTTATTGTCATATACCACCTCTCCGTTAGGGAGGGGGGAGGTGAGGTTGGAAAATGGTTTGCTCTACCTGCCTCCTCTGCTTGAAAGGAATGATATCAAGTTTCGGAGCTACATTTAGAACAGCGTTTCTTTTCAGACCATGGCCTAAAGAGTATTGTATGAACTAGGGAGTTTTAGCACACTTTCTGCTAGACCCACAAGTAGTTTTAAAGACAGGAATGCCATCTATTTCTGCAGTGCTCACGCACTTCTGGCTGCTTTGGTGACTCATTCATTTGTCACTCATTCCCATTCCAGTCACAATGTCATTGCTCCACCTGGTTTTATCTGACATAGAGACCTGAACACACACATACATATACATCAGTGGTCATGTAGAAGGTTGTGTGGTTTTTATTCATCAGTTAAACCAGCACCTGAAGAGAAATTTCTAAATAGCAATCAAATCACATTATTGCCTATCACCTTTAAATATTATGTAATATTATTTTTCAGATTATGAAAGGAGAGAAGCCACTCCCTCAAATATTTCTGCGTCCCTGGACAGTGCTACAAATAAAGTACTGACTAAGCAGCGTAGCAAGAGTTTATATGCACCAATAATAGCACATAGAGTAATTCTTTCCTAAGCATCTGCTATGGCAGTGGGAGCTGCATGCGTGCAAAAAAGATGACAAAAAATACTCCTAAGTAGCATATTTTCAGAAAAGAGAAAAGCACCTTTCTTCAGTAGTCAAATAGATCAAAATAAGAGTTATGAAGCACAGGACATGAGTAGAAAGACCATAGTGCCCTAGATTAGAAACAAATCCAAAATCAAAATAATGGGACTATTCTACTAGTTTATAAATCTGAGGCAGCAGCAACAGAGCTTGCTTAGATCAGCTTTTCAGCAATAATTTACTTCTGAGAGAACACGAGTTTGTTAGCCAGGAAGCTTAGTGAAATGTGCCATGACACTTCTGGAGGGAAAACTTCCTCCCACCGAGGATGCAGCATTTGTGTGTGACAGAACAAGGCCACCCACGACACCTAACAGGGTCCATGACTGCATTTTTCTGCTGCCACATGGAGACAAAATTTCGGCCAGTATCCTGCTTTCTCCACGCAGAATCTTTAACCCAAGACTGCCATGTCCACAGAAAACACCTTTAACATATATAACATTCACTTTGGCCTCTGAGAAATGCCAAAATGTGCATGCAAATGTGGAACGATCGCTTTATTGCCGTACAACATTCTGTGGGACAAGACAGCCATTTTCCACACACCTGTGCTCTTACTTTCTTCAAATGCTAACAGGCCACTGACAGTTTATGCAAGGAAACTAGCACACACTTTGCTGTGCCCAAATGCGCCGCTGAACAGGAAGTAGTAAGAAGGAAAACAATGTTCTAACAGCCGTGAGTGTGGCGAGACGAGCACTTTTATCTGCTTACCAGGTATTTCTTTAAATAGAGAGGCAACCACAACGCTGTTAAGCTGGAAGGTTCAGTAGTTGAGTGGTTCAGTTCAAATTCACTACTCCAATGCATCACTGGCCACTTTTCAAGAGCTGGCTTCACAGTCATTATTTCAAATCTTCATCTTAACCTACATGCATACTAGTTAGGTCTAAGAGTCATTCAGCTGCACTGAAGATACCTTGGGTTATTGGTAAATATATGCAAACCCAGAGACTAAGTTAAGGCATGCTCGTGCATTTTTTTTACTTACTCATCACTGTTTGTGCCTTTGCAGGTGTGTGCATGAACTCCTTCCTTGATTCCCAGCGCTGTGGTTCTCCTGCTGCCCTCTGGTAACTGTGTCACGTTAGGGGAACAGTGTCCCTCAGGGATAAAATGCAGGAAGGATGTCAGAGGAGAAAACAAAGTAGTTCAAAAGCTTTTTACCTGCTTTAACTTGACTTCTAACAAGAACCCCTAACAAGACAGCCTAGGTCTCCAACAGCTTTAAAAAAGCTCAGAATTTCTGTTCTGCCCAGACAGGGGATAGCGTAAAGTCCAGTTAAGAGCCAACATGAGCCATGCTGTGATAACACAGGCTTGGAGGAGTGGTGGAAGAAGCTTAGAGTTCAAACGCACAAACAGCAGCCTGAGCTACAATTCATTATCTGCGATGCCAGCCATTCACTGGAGTGCAGGCGGTGTTTTGTTCAAAGCAAGGGTTATTTTCATTCAAAATTGCATTATAGTGGCATCTCTTCTGTTTTCTCTTTGCTAGTTGTGCAGAGACTGCTCAGCTATCTCACAGCACACAACACAAAAAACCCCACCCAAAGTTGCACAAGTGTGCAGTGTTAGCTTTCAATGGAAATTTTGACAGTGCAGAATTACCAAGATAAGAAATTTTCTCTTTACAGTCCTTGATAATAAGGTTTTGTAGCATTCGGAAAAAAACCCTGTGGTTTCCCCACAGGAAACCCATGATATTGGTTGTAATAGCAGCCATAATTTCAGGGGCAGTTAATGAGATAGCATTGTGCTTCACAGTGGTTTAAGTAAAACTGAAATTAAAGACTTTGTCTACAACACACAAAAGACACTGATGGCTTTTTTAATTATATTTTCAACTACAAAATTCACTATAGGAGTCAGAAGAGCTCTCTGCAGCATTTGAGGCTGGCTTGAAAGGCCTCACTCTTTTCTGGAAATTTTACTCCAGCCTCTCTTCTGTAGCATTGCTCCTCATTTATGTTCACTACACAAGGAGCACCAGGTCTGCACCTGCAGTCTAAGTAAAGACCCAGGTGCTAAGCTTAAAAGAACAGTTTATCTACTTCTCCGATGTGTTTGTGAGATTAGAACCAGAGCAGATTTCACTTCAGCATAAGCTCCCCCTCAAAGCGTTTCTGCTGTAGTTACTTGCCCCGGCAAATCCTAGAAGATTCATGATTGAAAATATATTCCCACTTCAAACAGAAATGTCATTTACCTGTTGCAGGAATACCTATACTTTTCAAGCTTTTACTACAAACAGTCCCTTTCTCATTCTTTGCAAGGGGCTTTCCACCACACCAGTTAGAAAATGACATCATTTTTCAAAGAAAAGTTGTAATTTGACTAGTGATAGAGAAAGTGGCATTTGAGACCCAATTCTATTGTCAGCTGAGCAATTTATTTCTCCTTCAGGAAGCTAGAATAAACCTGCATTCTGCGGTCTTAAAAAAGTCCAGCTTGCTGGCAACATGTGTGCATTGCAAACATGTACTGAACTAATTGACTTCTTAAGTAAATAAGAGATGCAAGTTCATCAAGTCAAATGCATTGGAGCCTTGTGCCAATTGCCTGTTAAATTTGCATTTTCTCCAACTACACTTGAAAAAGGTAATATTTAGTTTTAATATCCATTTTCTAAGTAACATTTAAGGCAGTCCTCAGAAGTCTTCTTTTAGTGGCATGGCAAAGACTTTCTTCTTTGAAAACAAAGAGGAAGGATTCAAGAGGACTTTTTGATTTATTTGAGTGGAGGAAAGTACAAAACCTGAAGTTACTTCCAGGTCAATAAGGCTGAAAATTCTTTTCCCTTGAGGTTTCCAGTCATGTACAGCAAATTCCAGGCTTGGAAGAGACTACTGCATCCTGCCAAGATTCATCCAGAAGCAGAAAAGCACTTTAAATATAAAAATTCTAGTAACGGTCTTGCTTCTGGAAACTTGCTGACTTCCTCTGTTGGGAGAACTGCCTTAGTTCCATGTTCTGTGACAACAGTCTGCTATCTTATCACAGAAATTATATATAGATCTCTAACATGTCTGGCTGCTGCCACATATCTCCCTCCTCAAAAGGGAGTGTAAATCCTGCAATTCTATGCATACTACAGATGCATAAACATACAAGTTTAAGGAACTTCATGGTAAGTGTGAGTTATCATTTCCTAGACCACGAGTACTTAACATGGGCACTTCTAGGATTTCTAATTATTCCATTCTGTAGATAACAGCATGCATTTTTAACACAAAAAAACCCCTTAACATCCATAATCCATAATGTACTGCTTATTATTATTATTATTTTTCTCTCTAAACTTATCTAAAGCTTACGCAGACTCAGCTAAGACCAAAGAAAGGAATTCAATATCCACCTCCTTTCCTAAGTATGGCTTCCCTTCCAAACGTAAAATTGTCTTTCATGCCTACTTAGGATTCTTCAGTTTGTCTTTCCTTAAAACAACAAGGATAATACTAATTTATAAGTTATTTTTTTCACTTCATCAGGTGATGTCTTAGTCAGCTTCACTTGATCATCCAAGTCGTCTGCCAAACAGTGCTGTTTGACTCCATTTAAGCACAGACTTACTTACTCCTTCATGTATATCCTTGTACACTGATATTTAATAGTACTCCATTTACCTTCTTCAAGAGCTCAAATAGCAAGAGGAATTCCCAGCCAGGTCAGATGTCCATTTGACATAGATTCTTATCTTGGAGACAACAGCAGCATATGCTTACCAAAGATCATATAAGTAGCTAAGCAGTCAGAGATACTTCCTCAGAATATACACCCCACAGTTTATAGCTTGGCGACTTTCAAGAGAGGAGGAAACGTCATCAGATGTGGATGGAGTAACATTACCTTATGTCCTGTCTTTCTAAAATTAGGCACATTTTGTCCTTGTCTTTATAATCTTGAATAACAGCACTTTAAGCAGACTACTTGCTAAGTTTTTTTAATGTAGCATCTATATAAAGGACAAGAAAGCAAAGTAAGAAGTCTTTTATATTCATGATGGATTTTACATCCTGCAGTGAATAATTTCTTGCTATCTAACAGAGCTTTCAGTCTGTTGCAGGCTGCCCAAAATAGCATACCAAGCTCATGTCCAATCCAATAGACTTTGCTTTTGCAGCTAGTCAAAGCTGTTACTGTACAACAATTATTTGCTCTTGGAGAGCAGATTTATTAACATATCACCAGGTCTACAAACCCAGAAATCCCCTGCTACACTTCCAGTGTTCACCTTTCCATTATGCCCCTAATTATCTCCAAAGGAGTTTATTCTTTGTAAGCTTCTTGTTCAGGCTGATAAGCATTTATTCTGAATGCTCTGCAGATCTCAGATTTACTCCTCATGCTGTCAGCTGAGAAACTAAGCAACTGTCTCTGTTTTTACAATACATATCTCCTACACTCTCCAGCTTCTCTTTTAGTTCAGGATCCCTATTTTTCTTAACAAGAGGACTCCTCTTGAGATGCATACTCTCATCAGATGGCCTCAGGACTCTTCACTTGATCCTGCAACATGGAACTGCTAAATCTGCTAAACCGCTTATAACTGGACAAGTCCTTTTCCCTTCCTAAGCTTCTGACAAACCCTTCATTTTCAAAGACATGAATTGCAGTTTCCACAGAACTGGATCTCTTCGCTGCTTAAAGCCACAGTTTAGACTACAGATCATAGAATGCATCACTTACTGAAAGGAGCTCTAGTTCTATATCTTGGTTTTCAGTGAAATGCGGTGGACCCATGTTTTTTTGCTTTGATGTCCCTGCCCAGATGTAACAATGTCAGGGCTTTAGCTTTACTAACTCGAGCCCTGGCTGCTTGGACAATTTCTCTGTATTCCTCCCGGGCTACCTGCCCTTGCTTCCACCCGCTATAGGCTTCTTTTCTGTGTTTGAGATTGTCTAGGAGCTCCTTGTTCATCCATGCAGGCCTCCTGGCTTTGGGGAGACCTTATAGCTGCCTTCCAGTACCTACAGGAAAGATGGTGAGGGACCCTTTATCAGGGAGTGTAAAGATAGAATGAGGGCTAATGGTTTTAAACTGCAAGAGGGTAGATTCAGATTAGATGTTAGGAAGAAATTCTTTACTGTGAGGGTGGTGAGACACTGGAACAGGTTGCCCAGGGAAGTCGTGGATGCCCCACCCCTGGAAGTGTTCAAGGCCAGGCTGGATGGGGCCTGGAGCAATCTGGTCTGGTGGGAGGTGTCCCTGCCCATGGCAGGGGGGTTGGAACTAGATGATCTTTAAGGTCCCTTCCAACCCAA
>JAOXJK010000001.1:94310609-94368790 GCA_025774025.1 Xenus cinereus
GGCACCACTGAGAAGAGCCTGACCCCATCCTCTTGACACCTGCCCTTTAGATATTGATAAGCATTGATGAGATCCCCCCTCAGTCTTCTCTTCTTCAAGCTAAACAGATCCAGGTCTCTCAGCCTTTTCTCAGAGATTCTCCGGTCCCTTGATCATCTTTGTAGCCCTCTGCTGGACTCTCTCCAGCAGTTCCCTGTCCTTCTTGAACTGGGGGGCCCACAACTGGACACAATACTCCAGATGCGGCCTCACCAGGGCAGAGTCGAGGGGCAGGATGACCTCCCTCGACCTGCTAGCCATGCTCTTTTTTATGCACCCCAGATGAGGCAGATACAGAAGGAGGAGGAAACAAGGAATTAATTGCATGTGTTACAATACACTTCTGGGGTCTTGTAAACTAACGTAGACTTTGCAGCCACAACACAGACTTATAACACAAACATTTCCTATATTAGTCAAAAGTATTTGAGAAAAGCAGGGGGACAACTGAATGTCCTGAAAGCCAAGAACTTTCAATTTTACTCTCTACAGTGAAATCAAAAGCATGTCAGTTAAGACAATTATCTGAAGTGTTCTAAAACAGCACGTTTCATTTTCTCTTAATTTTTTTTTTTTTAACAAATTTTCCAGCTAAAGCATATAAAGAATATGAAGACAACAGTCCAAGGTAAGTTGGATAAAACAGTTTCTTTCTGGCAAGGGTGAAATAAGGCATAAATAATGACAGATGGCTTTGGAGGGACGGCATAGAGGAAAATCCAATATCTCATCCAGCCTGTCTGAAAATGTTGGAGAGCAGGATGGTTGTAGATAAAAAGTTCTCCAAAGAAAACAGGAAAAAAAATACAGTACTCCAGTCTGGAATACTCTAGTTCTTTGATGAACAATGAAATAATTGCATGTTAAATCTATAATTTTATATACTGTAGGAAGTGCAAGATATTGAGGTAAAACACTATTTAATATCAAACTCAACAGATCTATAACAATGAAATTTATCTTTTTCTCAGGAAAACATGATAAATTATAGTCTGATATTTAATATTTGTGTAGCAATATTTTATATGTATTTATGTTTCGTAAACTTCCTTAACGCATAATGTTCAAAAGCAATAAAATGGAGTTTTTTTACAGCTGCTGGATACCTCATGATCTCTTACAAGTCTGTTTCTCTTATTCCATATTAAAACAAACACAGAAACAGAGATGGAAAGAGTCTCATCTCAACCCAGACATAAAAGGCCTTTGAAACAAAAATATGAAAGCCTTCACCTGTTCCCCCAAACCAATCCTCAATTACCTTGATTCACCTGTTCCCCCAAATCAATCCTCCAAATCCTTGAAGCTGGGAAGTCTGTCTATTACTGCTGCCTGTTCAGCTAAAAAATACCACTCTAAAAGTGGGGTTAGGTTGCATTACTTCATTCCCTTGACAAGGCACAGTACAGGGATGCAATGGGAACAAGGATACCCAGTGTTTCCCACTAACAATTCCCATTTTTACAAATACTCTTAAAAACATTTTCAAGCAACACCAGGTAATGAAACACAGAATATCATTAAATATCCAAAGCTGAACTTTGCTTTGGTCTTCTCTAGTTGTGATGATACAAGTATTTTAGTTGAATCAAGACTGGACTTTCTAAGAAGACCTCCTCAAAAGACCCATTTAGTGCTTTAGTTTGTGTTGCAAAGTGGTCTCAGAGGGCATGAGCTGGGTTCGTTTCAGTGATCATTAATATTTCTAGAACTACATCAAACAGTAGCTTAGCAGTCTTGAGATTAGCTTGATTAAGCGAGTTATGGAAAAAAAAAAGAGTTCAATTCTTGGCCAGATAACAAATCTCTCTCCAGAATATGGACATTGCCATTTCTTTTCTTTCTGCAAAACTAGTATTTCTGTCCCCTCCTACTACCTTCCCCCTTTCCTCCCCCAGGCATATAATGGGATCCTAAACAAAGCATATTCTGTGAATTAAAGGTATTTTTCCACTCGCCTTCTAGCTATGATGACTATTACACAGAAGATGACCCAGTTTATGGCAATCTCAATCAAGACATTTTAGGTAAACTTCACTTTAAAATCATGTGTCTGTTCAGAGGGTATAATAAATGTATGGTTAAAAGCAACAGTTTCTGTGTTTCTCAAATAGCAAACTTGAGACTTTACCCCTTCTCAATTGCTGTATATCTACTTGGGATAGAACTGCAAACCATCATACTGCACTACTCTTTTTAAGACCAGATCCCATACCGAATTTGACTTCTTACAGTCCAAGTGTTCAGCCAAATATCTCAAAACCAACAGCCCCACCAATTGAAATAACCGCTTGATCCAAGCACGTTAAAGTGATCTAAGTCACATATCACTCACTGCCCAAAGGCAATGCTGCCACAGATCATCAGGATGTTGACAAATACGCTGAAACAAGCCCAGTGGCTGAGTGGTGGGCAGACATAACTTTTCTGTGCTTTACTGGGCTGAAATTAATAATCTTTGGCAGAGAGATACCACATTAAAGGCAGTAACATCACATCACTGCAGTTCGAGCTAGATATGCTGAGGGTATGTCTTTTGAAGACCTTATGGTGTTAAAGCAGTATTTAAGTAGCACGAATGCAAGTTTTTTGCTACCCCTATTTGGGGTTAAACAAAACCGAACTTAAGTACTTCAACTGCAGGGAAAAAAAAAACCCAACTTTTTCATATAGAGTTTGCATAAATTAAATTAAGCCAACCCTCAAATACATTGACACTACAAAAGCCTGAAAACTGTAAGCTTGCTGTAAGTAATCTGTTTTACTGATGGCTAAAATGAGACATGGCACGAGAAAATAACTTGCATGATATTTACAGAAAACTGAAAGTAGACCCAAGAACAGAATTTAATCACCAGCTGCTGCAACTCACAGCCTCTTTCTCAGCCAGAGAAAAGATTGCCTATGCTGAAAAATACATCAGTATGTGGTTACCCTCTAATTGCAAGATTTCCTCCTAGCAGTCTAAAATCATGCCCAACTAGACAATAATGAGAAACTTCCCATCCATATGAGCAGAAAATGATTTTCATTTTCACAGTACGTGTGTCTGAATTTCTTAGCTATTTGCACCTCTATAAATAGGAGAGATCTGCATGTGATTTCAAAACAAAATAAACTTCTACCAAAGTAAACTGGAGGGAGTTAGTTCTGCAATAGGGAGGATCTGTTTATCTGTCTTTTAAGACTCAGTAGTGTGTCTTAACTAAAACATTTTTCTACTTTCATAAATTACAGAGGAATGTTGTTATGAGCAGATGAAGTCCCAGCCTCAAAGGCCGGTTAACCAACTACAGGTATATTTAATTTTAACTCTGGATTTCTGAATTAGGGTAATGTGGTCTGTCTCGGTTTTCTCTTGTGTTTATCCCATGACAATATATAACAAAAAACCTTCACATTGCTCATCACAAAAATTACCATGCGTTCGTGTCTCAGTTCATCAGGGAATTTAAGCACAAACTTGACCCTTCATTCAATGTGGGTCATTAATAAGGGAGCAGGAGAATTACAGACAGCTCATTTCCATTCATATGGCATGATAAAGCTCAGGTCACAGGCATGCAGATTAGGCTGAATTAAACCCGTATCTACCTTCATACCTTATGTAAAGAATTAATTTGATTTATTTTGAACTTCAACCAAGTGAAAATACAAGCTGTGTCACATGATAATCATGAGTTTGACTGGCTCTCTCTTGCCCAGCAAAAAATCTATATACCTTAACAAATGAAAGAGGACTGTTTTTCTATTGATATGTATTTTGTTGAGATACTTCGATGCCTAAAAGCATGCAAGTTTCAACTGAAATTTGTCTGTAATTGAAGCATTCCTAGCATCAATTTCCTGAATTGATTTCCAGGTTTTTCATAAGGACTGACTTCCAGCCTCTCTCAGGATACTTCCAGGTGGTAGAAATATTCCTTTTTTATCAAGACATTTGTTTTCATTAACTTCATGGAAACAGAATAATCTATGAAAATTCCAATGTCAAAAGTGCTTGACAACTTGGCTTGAAAAACAGAGAGGGCAGGCAAAGACATACAAAGTATACATTTTGCACTGGAAATTAGGTTATATGTACATACAATAATCATCCTTCTTTGGTTTTCTGCAGACAAAGCCTGTGAAAAATGTTGTTGCTAATAACTGGATTCTAATTTAAAAAAAAAGTGGGAAGGAAACCAGATCAAGTAATGTCTTGCAACCCAAAGAAATCGGACGGATTATATAAGCCACCCTCATTCCCACAGAGACTCTTTCCAATAATACCTTGATGAATTTTTCCTTACTGTCACTATCCTAAGAACATAGGTCATTTGCCATTAGGTTATGTTGGTCTGCTTTCTGTGGGGCCACAGCTTAATCATTTGTACTTTAAATGAGTTCATTTACAGGTAGTTTAGGTAAACTTCAGCTGCTATTATGGTAACAGCCACTATTCAGTCTTAGTCATAATTTTAAAAAAACCATAACTACTGAATGTTAAATAAACAATGAAATTCCTTCTAGGTGGAGTCTGCCAATCAGATGTGTTATGCCTCACTTGATCACAGCATCAAGGGAAAACGCAGAAAACCAAGGAGAAAGACAGACCCTTCGTTACAGGGGGATGAAGAAGAAAGATCATCTAACCCCACCACGGTGGCTTCCAAAGTTAGCATTTACCTGAATAGTGAGCAGCTGGCTGCTGAAAACACAGCAGCAGAAGCCATTCATGACGACCCCATCAGATTAATGGGTTTGATTCATCCTACAAAAGGAGAGAACATTTGAAGTAGCTTCATGAACCAAACATGTAATCATAAAGCCAGATCTACTTGTTCATTCTGGAGGAACAATGAACAATTAGAGATAATATCCTGGCAAAATGACATACCAAACAATGGTATAAAATGGGTAAGCGTTCCAAAGTGTCTTCCAAACACATTTACAGATAAGCAAGAAATAAGATCCAGACTGCCACTTTGAAGGACCTACCCTTCTGAAGACATTTTGAAAGGGAGTTGTAGAAGCTGGTATCTCAGCATTCGCATCGTATTGATTCCAGTAAAAATTAATCCTTTGTTTAAAACTTTCAAATAGTCCCAAAAGACCCACTCTGTTGTCTGTAGAACTCTAGCAGAGTAGATCTGCTAGAGTTATATAGGTTTTAACAATACTTTTGGAAGGAAATCGTGTTTCATACTTGCACATTTAATGATTTAGTTGTTTTCCCAATTAAAAACTGATCTGCTGTTCAACATCTTGTGCTTTCCCAGTGTGACTGGTCTATGGTAATAACACAATATATCTAAAGCTAATTGGAGAACAATTTAACAGCTTGTTTAAAGTAGCAATTGTACATCTCGCAAGATTTAACAATATCCTTATACATCTTTTGTTTCCTTCTGCGAGCAATACCCAAATACATCTCAAATCCCAACTCCTCTACTAATGTAACATCGCATCCAGCCGTATTCAAGAGTCAAAAAGATATTGGCAAATGATCTGTAACAATAAATCTCCTAGGGAGGATTTTTTTCCTTCTGATTTTCTATGCAATGCTTAAATTCCTATTGTGTATTACATTGCCATTATTACCAACTATTTTACAAAAGTAGAAAGAGTTTTTTATTTCCCCAAATAATTCACATACTGTGCACATTAGTCTTAAGACTTTAAACTCATCACATGGTAAGTTTGTATAGAATGGGAATTTATTTTTATATTCCGGGAGTCATTAAGTAGTAGCAGGAAACAACGTAATATGCCTACCTTTAGGTGTCAGATAGTTCTGCCTTCTCAAAAAAAGGACATTAGTGCCTTTAAAATCCATGGAGAGCACAGCGTCAAGGAGCTTGAAACTCTGAAGCACATAGAGCCCTGCAAGTGTTTCACATCCTGAAGGAGATAGCCCTCAAATTAATTACAAAAAACAAAACACTCATGGTACAAAGAGCCAACACCTCCTCTAAAAGCAGAAGTGGATGGACACGTCCAGAGACGGGGCAAACTTATGAAGGGGGAAAAACAAACAATCAATGTAAAAGAAACCGTTGACAGCCTGGTTCATATTTAGTTTAGGTCATAGTTAATGAGCCTCTTTAATGTGCCTTAACTTCTGTGCTAGAGCAAAAGGAAAAGGGGCCAACCGCTGCAGCCAAAGCTGCCCAGTGTCACCGCCTGTCTTGTGCTAGCACTTGCTTCCGTGTGCACAAATCAAGTCAACACACGTTTGCCTGTTACACCACAGAAACAAGGCAGGGTTGAATTAAAGTGACTGCCCTTCTCACGGTCTTAGACCGACTCCCATTGGGTAAGCAAAAATAAAAACTGTTGCAGAATCAAAAAAACCCAAACCACTTTAATTGAAAACCATATTAAACAATAACCCTGACTAAGATCCTAAGGAGGGAAAGGAGGAAAGCGGATCCAAAGCTAAACACCAAGATATCAGCGCTTGATTATCCAACTTAATTTGGTTAGATTGGAAGGCAGTATACTTTGTTCCATGGTAGGAACAAAATAAATAATAAAATACATATCAAAATACTCTTGCTTAGACTCATATCAAAACTGTTTAAAGAGCATTAATATGAAAAATATTTATATAAATGATTTCAATTTAGCTGGCACCAACTGGATGCAATACTCAACCCTCTGAGATGATTAAAAGAAAAAGCTTTCTTAAACAATCTCTCAAGCAAATAAGCACAGGTCCAAGAGACTATTTGTTACTACTTTCCAACATACACATGAAACAAGGGATGCTGTATTTTCTTTTAATACAATTTGCGTATAGTTTGTACGAGACCTACTAGTTCCCAATTTTCTCACACTCTGATTATGCCTTTCCTCTAAAAATTCCAAAGACAAAGAACTTCTATGAGTTACCTAAATTCAACCTGTTATTTCAGCCTGGTCATTAATTTAATGGAAATGAAGTACACATTACTCTCATTGAGTGTACATGTACAGTGAGTCCATGGGACTTAGGTGCATCTAGTTTCCTTTGTATTCTTAGTCATCATTATTTAGTCCAACTATTTATTCACACCAATTTTCAGCAGTTGCTTTCCCTTGCAACATAAGCTTGCTAAAAGAGAAGGGCACTTTTGTAAACATTCTCCTTCAATAAAAACTTCATTTCCACATTTAATCACTGCTTCCGTTAAATTATTCACTGCTGCTCTCACAGACTTTGCTTCAGGATCATCTTTAATGACCTATCAACTGTTTTCAAGGCATTTCTAATGCTGCCATAGTCCACATTTAGTTTTATTCCTCCAGGTTTTTACCCTATATCTGCTTAAATAGGCAAATGAATTACTTTTTTTGTTACTGTTTTTTTTTTAAATGACTTTTTGGGATAGTTCTCAAATAACTACTGCATTCTTACATGAAAGAACATGTTCAATATTGCTCTACATAAGATCTACATAAGCATTGTATCTGCAAGATCTGCATAAACCATCATATATTAGCTAAATTCTTTATGTATAAAGAAAGTTTCAACTAATTACAACAAAAAAAAGAAGATGCTAGGTCTAGGTTTATACTGTCTCAGTAACATAGCCTGTTTTTCCAGCACTCTTAACAAAAATTTTGAAGCAAAGGGAAGCAGTGTGAAGCTATTTTTATTAACAGTAAGCTTAGCATTCAAGTATCAGTTCAACGGAACAGTGAAGAAAGAGTAAACAAGAAGAAACATGGTGCAAGTAGTAAAACTGTTTGGAAGGGAAGAAGAACAGAGCTCAAAACGTAAGAGGCATCAATTAGCAGCATGAAATCTTTTCAAGTGTGGGACAGGCATACTCCAGTGTTCGTTAAAGCATCTGACAATCACTGCAGATGCAGCCGTCTAAACTGTGTTGTTAGGAAAAACAACAGACTTTCAGTTATATCATACTGAAGAGTCTGCAGACTCAAGTGGATATTGGAGGGTCAAACTCCAAAAAATTGTTGTGTAACTTTCTCCCATTTTTTGCTACTGCTAGTATCACAAAGGTGGCACTGGGATGAGCTTATCTTCCAACATCTCAAGGTTTTTCAAGAACTACACCTCTTAAAATTCTTTCGAAGTAACTTCTTTGTAGGTAATGAACAATTGCTATATCATTTCAATGTTTACCTTCCTACCTGGGTAAGCCTCCATTCAGGTAGCTGTGTAGAAGTCATATGTAGAATCAGAACATGTCCAAAACTCAATTCCAGGCTGCCTTCAAGTTATTTTAGAACACAAATCATTAATGGATTTATGTAATCTCCCAGAACTGGTGTATCAAGAAATACTGGGAAATAATTACCTCAACAAACCCAAGGGGAAGATAGTTCATAAAGCATATTCCCTGCAGTTCATCCATGTCTGGAACAGGAAATAAAACGAGCCACAAAAATATTTCTAAAAGACAATCTTGTGTGGCTGTTGTTGAAGGAAACACAACATACAAGTGATGAGGGATAGAATGTGTGTGGGTATATTGCAGAAGTTCTTGTCTTATTGCAGAGTAAACCTCACTGAAGCTGGCTTCTTGTTCCATTCAAGAACAACACTTAACAAGATTTGGTTTTAAGAGCTAAAAATAACAAACCTGCCTGCCCAGAAATGAAGTAAAGTGAAAGAAAAACGTTGGGTTTATTTATTTTTTCCCCCCTTTTCTGGAGCTCAGAAAGCTGACAAGGAGCAATGCTGATAAAACAACGTACTTGACCTGACACCACTAAAACAATCTCCTTGCCAAGAAAGAACACAGCGATGAAAACCTGTGGGACCCTACCACATCATTCCCATGTATTTGCTGCAGGTATGCAAGCTCCTCCTGAGAATCCACATACCTGAAATAACATGTTGAAAGCAGGTATTTGTTCAGAATAGATTTTTATTTAGAATATATATTGTGTCACATAGAATTTTGTCAGAACACAGAATCCAGTTATCAAATCCAATAAAAATTATAAAATTCCATTGGACAATCATTTTTGGTGAGCAACTTAGAAAATTTAATATTAAAATTACATTGCAGGCATATTACAAGTCATAGCGTATAATACTGGCATTTAGATCATCCAGCCCAGTTTAGATTTTTTCATTTAATACTGATACATCTATAAAGCATGAATAAGCAGGAATGCAGCAGAAAGAGCTTATTACTTATCTTACTATTAACACGTTAACAATCAAAGCTTATCAGCAGATTAAAAGTTAATACAGACCATGTTCTGTTATTAGAAACACTAGCAAATACATAACTTGAACTTGACCATAGAAAGGAACCCCGATACCCTGCAATATCTGATGAAGCCAGAGGAGTAAGAAGAGCCCTGTCAGAAGGGACAAACCAGTTCCTGAAAATTTATAATAACAGGAAGTGTAAGTCAGGACTAATTGTATATTACATATATATAAAACATCCTTGATTCTTGGAAGAGGAAAGAAAAACAAAACCCAACCAAACTTTAAAAGTCAATATTTTCTCCGTAGCAGTCTAGGAATGCTTCTTGGTGAGCTTTGACCGGGAAGTCGTCCAAGGGTTTGCTAGGATTTTGTTCTTTCCCATCAGTGTAACTTAGTTTTCTGGATACCCTAGAGAAAAGAATTGTTTAGATGATAAAGTAAATTACGCAAAAAAAACATGCTTACTGAAACTCTGATAAACAGAATGAAATTGAAACAAACTGACAAAACAACATATCTGAACATCTTGACTGCGAACAGCAGCAGGACTCCTTGTCTGCATTCCTTTGTGCTTTCAGCTGGAGAGGAAACTTTTCATCCAATGTCATTTTAGTGTCTCAGTAATACTACATTAACCTAAATATCTATTAAACTTTAAGATGCAATCTTTGAATCTATTCACAAATAGCTAAACATGGAAGATACAAGTGAAAAAACAATGGTTTCCTTGCATATTACTTAAGAAAAGTCATAGTTTTTTTAACATCTCTTTTAAACTATTTTGGTTTATATCTGACAATTAAGTCTAGCAGTATAGCTGTGGGACAGCAGTCACACAGAGTTGAAGAAAAGTTTATTAGTTACGAACATTTCCTTTTCTAAAATAGCTCATTCATAAACATCTTCTAAAGCCGATCCAGGTAATATTCATTTTCTTTCCACAACCATTCATTACGACATACAGCATTTTGCCACATGGCTTAGGCATAAAACTCGAGGGCTCTGAAGCCACTAAAAAAGAGCTTCACTCCTGGGAACCATAGAAGGCTAAGAATATCACACCAGAGGCCTAAGGAAGCTGGCCAGCTGACAGTCTATTTTGGCTACAAATCAGCAAATATGCATTTATTTAATTAAGGAACAAAGAAATAGATTTTATTCCAGATGGCTTGGCAAGAAAGCACTCCATGAAATCCTGATTTCCTACTCTCTCAAACTTCTGTACTTACATGCATTAAAGAAAGGAAAACCATTCCTCCTTACTAATCTCATGGAGGGCTATTTTGTATGGAGTCAGGAAAAAGAAGTGAGGGGAAAAAAAAAAAAAAGAGGGAATCCAAGAACTGAGCAGAAATTTAGTCAGCTAAGTGGGCATACTCAACATCACAGAAACATCCTTGTATACTCATCAGCTTGCCTCCAATCTTCCATCATATCAAAAAATAATCTCAATACAATCTTTATCAATATTGTTACATATTTGTAATACAAGCCTCTACGTTTTAATTCCAGCTTTGCTTAAACTGAAACTTTTTTTTCCTTTAAATCATGCAGCCTCTTTTCTGGTTAAGTTCTCCATACCAGTAGTTCAGATATACATTCAGGTTTCCTTTGAAGTTTTAATTTGAACATTTTAGAAAATTTTGATATCTGATGTATAATCATCTCAAGCACAGTGAAAATATTTCTTGACCAAGTTTGGGAAGGTAGCATATCTTGTGGTGCCAAATTAGACTTTTTGGAAAAAAAGAAGTCAATAATGTTTTGGAAAATAAAAGTGAGAAACCGTTTAGAGACCTTTTAATGCTTTTTAATCCTGCTGCCTATTAAATTAGTTTACAATTAAAAACCCAAGAGATTTGAAACCTGTGAATCCTTTAAAAAGCATCTTTTCTGAGGAAAATAGGTGTAGTAGGCCAGTATCCAGCGAGAACACTCCTTCCACAGATATAAAAACACTGCCAATAGCGATAACAGCAGCAGGAGAGGATTTTGGATATCTTCCAAACAGAGCCAAAATGCAGGTGACTATTCTCAACTGCACAGAAGCAAACTTTTGGAAGTCCTTTTAAACAGCAGTATGCTGCACTCTCCATAGGCTAAGGATCTGAGAGGACTTGTTAGCTCAAACACACAGACAGAATAAAATAAATTCTATAGTTATATCTAAAATAATAAATGTCTCTATAATTAACACAAAATAAGGACTAGAGTAGCTATTCAGTTAGGCTATCTTACTAACTTGTACTCACTGGCCAATCCATGCTGGATTCTGGCTAGCTTTGTCCACAGACATTTGCCTCCCAGTGTTGAGCCCTACAGGTTTGATTAGCTTGGGCTCTCCCAAGCATCCGTGTTGATTTTCATTCTAGAAGTACACATGTAAGCAACAATCTCCATACCTTTAACATGGATGCAGAGCAGCAAGAATTTCTTTTGATATTTCTTTTCTCAAAAGGCGCTTACCTTTGGTGACGCTTCTGTGCATTTCTGGGAGAGCTGTAATTCTTCGCTGCACTAGACCAACCAGAGTGGCCATCTGCAATCCCAGATTCTGGTGATGAAAAACAGTAGGATGAAAAGGGTAAGAACACTGCTGAGTAGCATATAAACTACAGTATGTTGTGAAAACATTAGCCTACTAAGACATTGGTAACACTTCACTGGCATACTTCAATGAGCAAATTTCCTTATGAAAATATTCTAATGCAAAAGATTCTGGAAAAACTTAATTTAAATACATTTTATACATTGAATATATTTAAGTAAAGGCTAGGTTTCTTCAAAATGCTTATAATTTGTCACCATTACAAAAAAAGTAGAAGAAACTGTTAATACCAGAACAAACGTAATACATAAATATGAATTAAAATTTGAAGAAGGCAAAGTAAGACAGATGGGATAAGTCCACCTCAAATAATAAAATTTTTTACAAATAATCAGTAATGAAAATGCAACAAGGCAAGAACCATGCAAACAAATGCATTTCTTCTGCCATTTTCTTATTGTATACCAGTTGACTGTATTTCAGGTCACCTTCTTCAATATTTTCCTCTACATATTAGTTAGTTATCTTGATGATAAGGTTTATAAAAATAAAATATGGAAAATAAAGATTAGTGATGTTACTTGGCAGGAAAAAAGTTCAGGTTATGTTATAAGCATGCTTTAACCAATATGACATTTTAAAAGGAAATCAAAAGATTAGCATCTAAAAACTTAAACTACTGTAGTTTTGGGTTGGTTTTTTAAATAAAAGAATTCTACTGTCCTGAATTGGCAAGAGTCTTTTTATCCAGATTAATAATCTAATTCTCCATAGCAAGTGACAGTAGCCATGCAACAACTCAATTGCAAGCTTCTGTAAAACTGAAGAATCCAATCAAAAGCCTTTGGTTATTCAAGCGTAAAATTAACAAACTGTGCATTTCCTGCTAAGCATTTAGATACAGAAAGTAAAAGCAACAGCAGATTTTATATGAATTTAAAAAAGGAAGAGAGAAAAACAGAGGATAA
This sequence comes from Xenus cinereus, assembly GCA_025774025.1. Lineage (NCBI taxonomy): Eukaryota > Metazoa > Chordata > Aves > Charadriiformes > Scolopacidae > Xenus > Xenus cinereus. The sequence continues at coordinate 94,323,322 of JAOXJK010000001.1, forward strand.
TAAGAAACATGTTAGTAGGAAAAGTCCTAGTTAACCTACAGAAAAGCTTCTTAAATAGCTGTTAACATGTGATTCAGAAACCCCTTTTCTATACAGATTCCTTACTTAAAGGAACACTTAAACATATCCAATTATTACTGAGGAAGACAAGCTGTCACCTAGATGGTGGTCTATTGAGATCTGTAGGTTTACCCTTTGAAGAAAAGCTTGTGATTGCTAAAGTAGCAACTCATAAAGTCTCTGAAACTAACCTTGCAGGGAAGTACCAGGAATAACAAGAAAAGTTTTATCTGAAGAAGCATGAAATCCAGAGTCCTGAAAACAAAGTATCAACAGATTACATTGATGGAAAAACTCAGATATTATTTCACAGCTTGCCTCAAAAGAAATTACTAGGAACCTGGATGTAACGGCCTGATTTGGAATTTAAATCAACAAGTCTAATGATTCCAATGGAACCCAGTAAAGCTTAATTTTTTTTATCTCATGTTATCCATCTATAAAATTAATAAAAAGTCATCATTTCAGAAAGACAACACCTTAATTAACAAGTCCACTGTTTGAGATTATTTTAACCAGTGGCACGGTTTGTTAAAATGTAACAAAGTTCTTTCTTGAGCATTTTATAACTGTTTACAAGGTTATTAAATATAGTGAACTTCCTCACATGACCCAGGAGACTTCATGCAACTTATATTTCTTAAACAGCTTCCAGCTCTAATCCATTTTAAGCCGTTCTCCAAATAACAGCAAAGAGTGCACAATAATTTATTATTTTTTTTTTTTACAAGGTCCTTAAGTACCTGACTCTGACAGCTGCGACCATCAAACAAGCTGGGGCTACTGCGACTGTATGTGCTCAAAAAATCCACACCAACTGTTTGAAGATTAACATTTTTTCTATGAGAAGTCTGTTGACATTTTGTTGAAGAAAAGCAAAGCTCTGGTACGTTTTTCAGTCGCTTTACTGGTGAACAAAAAAGATCATTTTGAAAATTTCCTAGTCTTTTAATTCTGGGAATTGCAGATAACGTTCGAACAGGTGAGTTAACAAGAGCATTTACAGTTTCAGACATGTGTATTCCTTCATATTTCCTTAAATTTGAAGCTCTGTGAAACACAGGAAGTTTTGGAACAGTCTCACTACACAATTCCTCATAGATCCTGTCAAATTCTCTATCATACTGTGTAATGGACCTCATAGAATTACTTAGATTACTCTTCAATAATCTTCCTTTCTCTTCAAGGTTCTGTGAATTTGCAAGAGGTCTGGTCAGTGTCAAGGGTTTTTGGATTTCTTTGGAACACAGTTTGTAGTAGAGTTTCTCAAATGCGTCCTCACATTTCTGGGGCATCTTTGAAGGACTCTGCTTCGTAGACAACGAGGAAAATAAGTGTTTGCGCTGGAAAGAAATTCGTCCTTCAGAAATTATTTTTTCAGGATTTATGAGCAAAGGATTTGATGCTCTTGCAAGAGAACTGTGGGTGACAGGTGTCAAAGCGTTACTATTGCCATAGGAACTGCAAGTAGAGGAACACAACTCCGAGGTATCACCACAAGAAAAGTCAATTTTTTGAGTTCTGCTCTCTTTCACCAGATGAAGCGCTGTTGACCCTGAACTGGCAGCAGATGTTATAAAAGGATATTCCCAGGAACATTTGTAAGCTAATTTTTCACTTTCTACGCATTTTGAATTCTTCAGTGAGACAGTAGTCTGTAACTCATCTTCAACTAGAAATGTCTCTCCCATTCTAGCCATAACATTAGGAAGAGTCTGTTTGGAGACTTTCTGGCCTTCTCCAGATACAAAATGATGTTCTAAACTTGAGTCAGAGTAGTCCATTTTGATTTCATTTGTATCAGTAAAAGAATAAGGTACTAGACCAGATAAATTGTTAGTGGAACACATGTCATCACAAAGTTCTTTGTTCTCATTTCTGGAAGTTTGATTCTGGATGTCTTCACTTCTACTGCTGCATATGCTAGGTAGTGCATTCTTCAGTTTAAGAGGTCTGAATCCTCTTATTTTGTCTACAGTGACATTGAGCTTTGCTCTTCTAAAACGCCGTCTTTTGTGCCCTAATTGCCCAAATATGTATTTTAAGTCTTTTCTCCAAGACTGCTTTGTCATGAGTCTTCTAAGTATCTCTACCATCGCTGGATACAAGTCTGCAAGAGTTACATTGTTCCAGGAGCATGCCTCATCTGCAGACTGGTATTCTTCCAAGACACTATCATAGCAACTTTTATTCAGTTCTGGAGAAGGTCGATGCCCGGGTATAGTTATTGTATTTGGTGAAATGGGAACACCAGAAAATTTTAACTGTAGAGGTCTGGATGAACATGTATTTGACAACTCCACATTCTCTCTGCAAACAGCAGCTTGGTTGCCTATTCAAAAAAAACCAAACCTCAAATGAATCACAAAACAAAACTAGAAAAAGAAAAAAACCACAACCCAAACCTATTAGGGCACTTCCAGTAATGTATTACATGACTTTGAAACAATTGCATTTGGCACAGGTAGTCTTACTGTAATAGAATATTTCATTAAGCTTTTTTGACAGCCTAAATGGATGATTAACATAATCCATTAGGAAAAAATGAAAAGTTTTTTCCTAACTGTGTTGAATTAACAGGCTACAGAAGACAAATGAAAATGAATAATTTTCAAATGAAAAAAAAAAATTTTAAAATAGCTTAATATATAGATATAAAATATTTTCATTGTAGAGGCAGATTGTTTTGCTCTTTGTGATTTCTGACCAGGAGGAACAGCCTTATCCTGCAGGTATATTTTCTGCATCTGTATTTCCAGATTACTTAAAAGCTTTGTACTTGGCTAGTGCCAGTGCAGCTTTTCTTCCCCAAAAACACACTGAAGAAAATGGTTTCTGTAGTTGTTAGGCTTGAAATATTTACATCAAAATTCTGTCTTAGGTTTGCATCAAGTCTGGAGAGCTTCTGAAGAAAGAAAGTTTACTAGCAAAGTGTCACTTACCAGAAGATGCAAAGCCATTCAATACATTCTTTGAATTTAAAATAAACAGATTAAAAAAAAATATGCTTTCATTTAATTAAGCTTAATGCTGCTGAATTTTCACTGAATTTTTAGAGTTTTATAAATATGCTTTTTTTTTCCCCTGAGGCTATTTAATAAAAGCTGGTTTTACATATACAAGTTATTTAATGTCTATTTTTCAAATACATTTTGCCATAAGCAAAACCATGTCTAACTTTTCTTCAAGAATCCAGCCTGTTGAACTTTTCAGTTGGATAAATAGTGCCCCTGTGTTTTCAATAAATTAATTATTTCTAATAAATTTTAATAAAAACACATTTTGTAACTAACATATTTGACCAACATGCAAAAGATTCAGTTGTACCAATGAGTTCTTGCACTGGTGAAGCTAAATGAAGACTTTCCGACACCCCTTGAGGTGCTACCTGAAAAATAAACAGAAAAAGAGAGACACAATCTGATATCCTGAATTTTTTGCATGTTAAAGGTAACATCAAAACCTTATTTGTGACGAGTCCTGCTCTCCTTAACATACTAGGTCACTACTCTACTAGGTCCTGTACGAAGTTATGGTTATAAGGGGCTTCATAAATTTTATTATAGGAGGAAAAAATCTAGTTTAAGACTTAAGTAACAATTTTTAAGAGTTACCAGTTAAATCTTAGAAAGTTAATTATCATCTTTGCTACTTCTACATTATGTATTTTAATCCTTTTCCCAAATATGGGAATTTATACTTAGATAATATATACCTGGATAATGTATAGATCTCCAGCAACTCCAGAAGCTGTACCATAATCCTTTGCCCCTAATCCCTCTTACCCCCAAAACCAAAATAAAGCTAGAACTCCTTTTTTCTCTAAAACCTCAAATTTAAGCTTTTCAGAAAACTTACTGAAGTGAAGACAAACTTGCACGAGGGTTCAAAGAACAAAGTAAAAAAAAAAAAAAAAAATTATCTGCTCTGTATCTCACAAATCGTTGCTGTCAGAGACTTGAGATACTAAGACATTTACACAGACAGCAAGCAGGAGAGGAACAATGATGGAACAGCAAATAAGTTGTATTAGAATTCATTGTGCTGCACAGTTAGAGTTCTTATTTTATTCTAATTAGCTAATAATGTAAACCAGGAGAAATATGTTACCGCAATCCATTTGGGAATTTGTCTAGCATAATCTTGTACTATCACATCCACTGGAATGTTTACATTCTCTTGACTATTCACATCACCTACACACAGATTCTTAGAGGAGGAAAAAAAAATAAAAATAATTAAAACACATAGAATTTTTTAACATTGACAAACCCAAACACATTACTTAGATTTGTTTCAAACTAGTATTATTCAGATGAGGATACTGAATGAGCATAAACTTATTTTGAATGTATACATTTTATGTCAAGAAGAAAAAAGACCCTGAGAAGGAACTGTATGTGAAGACATATAAAAAGAGATAACTAGCTAGTTTATTGATGCCGGGAAAAGCATGCACACTGAATTAGAAGGCTTACTGATAAAAACAAACACACACACACAAAAAAAAAACAAAAAAGAAAAACCTAACCTAATGTTAGGTTGCAAAACGCTGGTAATTACGGCTGCAAATTTTTACATGTATTATTAACATCTCATGAATTCATATACAAATTAAGGTCTTCTCTATAATGCACCTCTATGCAAAATCTAAAAACATTTGTTGATAAATGGCAAATACTTTTCATCAATGAAACTCTCTGAAGCAGTTTGTATTAGCTGTTGTCAGAGACGTGACAATGCCTAGCACTATGTTAAACAAGTAAAGAAAGTAAATTCAAATTTTGGTAATTGTATTTGAGCAAGCAGAACACAGGATTATAACGGCTGCATACACCAAAGCGTATGTTGTACTTTTCTTCAATGTAACTACTCTGGGTACTCCTGATACTCACAGTCTAGTTTGGGAAAAAACAGCAGAAAATTCCAGTCTGCTTTTGTTATGGTAGCTGCTATTTCAGATTTACTTTTTTTTTTAAAATCATGTTATCTGTTTATGCTAGACTCTCAGGTGAGCCATCATATTTTCATAAGAGTTTTCACTTTTGTGATTCATCTGGTTATTCTTTTTCCATACTTGTAATAGCCTTTCTCGTGGTTGGCTGTTCTATGCAACACATTGTATGGCTTTCTCCGGTATACTAACAATACCAAGACATAATACTACTTCATATTGGACTTCATGACATTATTTATTGAACATCTCATTTTAAAACGCAGACTAGAGCGTCTTCTGTTGACAGTGCATCAACTCATCAGACACATGTAAGATATTCAAATAGCTCAATTGTTTCTACTGAACGCAAGATTATTCCATTATATTAGATATCAGAAGGTTTTACCTGGAAATGAATGTCTTTGAATTTTCTTCTTACTGAAGCTATATCGGCATCACTGTCTTCATCTACAATTTGAAGATAAATACTAAATAAAATCTAGCTGGACTCAAAATCAAAATGGAAATATTTTTAAACACACACCATATAACTTATAGACTAAACTGGTTTCATTTTAGAAAACAGTTTTCTACACTAAAACTTTATTTGTATTACCTTTTAATTTGAAGACAATTGAAAAGCATGGTTTATAGGTTCATAAGTGACTTGAGGGGAACAAAGAACAGTGAAGATAATTTGTTTGTAACCAGTTCCTCAAGTTTTATGTTAACCATTTTGGAGAGTAAAGTATTTTCAAAAGCACTGCCCTGCAAGGTTCACTATTCATTATGTATCATTCCCACTACATTCCTAAATATCCCAAACCTTCCAACTCAATTTTTAGATATTCTATGAGTATTTTTGTGAATGGAATGCAAAAAACCATTTTTTTGCTAGATGTAGCTGGATCTTCCAATTCATCACTAGCTAAAGTCTTAGTCTTTCATGATCAAAAAAGATGTGATTGTGTTGTAAACCCTGATTTCTAAATTTCCCTGACTGTTATATCTTTGTCCCACAATTGCGTTCACCACAATGAGGGAAAGAGGAGAATAACCTTAAAAAGGAAACTGACAAGTGAAAAAACATCTTGGTTATGATACGTACCACATCACTGCCCCTTCATGCTATTCTTAATTTACTAAAAACAGAATGAAAAACTTTTCCAGCTAATCCCATCTTCCTTTTTTGTTCCCTGTCAGCACAATCATCCCCTAAACCTCTGTGGACAGCTGCTGCCATAGAGCTGGGATAAAGATACATATGAAAGAAATACTATCTTTGTGGGAGATAATACAATTTCGCATCTTCTGGTGAAAATGTTCAGTAAGAAGAGGGTTGGCTTTGACAGTCTACCTGACTCCAGTAGGATTATTTTATTAGCACTGAAACCCATACCTGACAGATTATCAAAGTTTCTTCCCACGTGACTAATGAAAGACAAAGTTGTGGTCAGTTTATCCACAGGAAATCAGTTACTAAACATCCATAGTGGAGGAAGCAGTAAGAATGTTCATATTTTAATCTAGAAATTTCATCCTCCAGTTTCTATCGTAACAGCTGATACTCTCTTTCTACCACGCACTCTTCTTCCTCCAGTAGAACTGGGCACAAAACTGGCAAACTGCTCCCTAAACGGTCACTGGGACGACCAGACTAGACTGCTACAAAAACGGGAGGTTCTTGAAATAAAGGTAACAACTCCAGTGTTTGGGAATGGTCAACTCCATTGCACTAGTTACAAATAATCAGAAAATAGCTTGTATCATAGAATGAAGTGATCTGTATAAAAGTTGAATACTCTTCTAGGTGTCAAACCTCATAAAAGTGTAACTTTAGTAGGTCTTCAATGTATTGCCAATCATACCTCAAATTACTGGAACCTTAGCTATTAGCAGAGGACCACGGAAGAAGTGAAATATCTTCTCCAGGGAACCTTAATGTGTTTTTAAGGGCCAAAAGGGAAACTTGGGAACACCTTTGTTCCACAAGTGAAGAGAGAAAAAATGAAAACTTGCACCTTTCCCTCTGGAAAATTTGACCTCTAATACAGAAAGTTATTTCACTGGAGATGGACTCGATACGCTATCATTACCTAAAAGATTATATTCTGTTTAAAAGATGAACATGCTAGTAAGGGGGTTACTGTGAATTTTAAGTTTTGACTTTGATGTGATCTTATAAATTTAAATACTCTTAAATAAATATACAATTCAGATTGAACTTTCCCCTTTCTCTCCAAATAAATTAATTTTTCTGTGACAGTAATAGACACAGGAAATTGTTCAGATATCACTGTACTTTGCCATGCTACTTCTTGTGAAACCAAAGGAGGTAGACCTAACAATTTTCCCTAGTAGGAGCAGACCAATACACGTGAGAGTTGTTTCACTTTATTTGTACTTGCTGTTGATAGTCTTTGCATAGTTTTAGAATAAAAATACCATATAATACCTGGAAGAAACACTGGCTTTACTGAGAAGTGTGAAGCATTCTGTACGAATACTAAAAATTCAAAAAAACCTGTCAAAGCTGAAGTTTTAGCTAAAGCAGCTGAAGATATGCTTTTTCTTAACAGTTAGCATGCCCTATCGCTAACCTTTTAGATATTTAAAAAAAAAAACAAACCCAAAACCAAAAAAACCAACCCCACAACACCTAAGTGAATTCCATTTTTAAGTGAGGAATCCAACGCCACATCTCTAATAAACTAGTTTCTAGGTCTTACTGTATTTGGAGATAACTGGGACTCAACAAGTCTGCTATAAATCCTCTCCAGTCTCTTCCTAGAACATTCACGAGAAGGAAGAGGAGCGTATAATCAATATTATTGTATGCTGCTATGAAGATACCAGAGTCTACGCTGCATCACTCATTCATCCCACGAGTGCAAAAGACACAAAGAACACTTACAGAAACTAAGCTACAGATGCTTCTGAAATTTGCTTCCTGTATTTCATCGCTCAGGTTCAGAAAAAACAAAATCACATTTTTTAAATTTGCAGAAATTATTTTATCATTCAAATAGATGTTTGAAATTATCCTCTCAAATGACAGGAGGGCAAGTTTCAGGTTGCTCTTTTCTGTTTCCCCTCAACAGAGAAGTAATCATCTGCCTTGGAGATAACTATGTGTATGAAGCACCTAATTTATATCAGAGTATTCAAACAATAGCTAACCCTATTTTCCTACAACTGCTCTTTTAATCATTAAATGTTGGTTACCACCTAGCAATAGTTTAATTTATGCAAAATAGTAAGTTTTTATATGCACAAGAATCAAAAGATCTTGAGTAATACAAGTTTTAAATATTTTAAAAAAATTCATTCAGATATTGTTATTGCTAACTAATACAATCAAATAATTATTTGGGAAAATAAGGTCAAAATCACACAAAACTTTGCAGACAGGCCACAAGACTGATGCTGAAACTGCTACCAACACTACTGAAGATGTACTGTTGCAGCTGAATGCCATATCCGTATTTACCAGACCACTACAAATTCATGTATATATTCTAATTACTCATAAAACTTCTATTGCCACTTATGCCAAAGTTTTAATTTTGCCGTTCCTTTCTTTATTAAGAAAAGACAATTGAACATATTCCACATTGTCTTTCCAACCTATCAAGGATTCAGAACTGAGATTTTAAAGAGGAATGTGGATATTGACTTCACAGTACTACCAGTACCTCAGTCTCTTGTTATTCCTATTTTCTACTTTCCGAAAAGGTACAGAACATGTATTGAATTCATTACTACGTCAGAAAACTACGAAAAAGTTATTTGCAATCTTTTTCAAAAAGTTTACAATAATGGTACCTAAAAAGTAAATTTAAAAACTCACCTATGTCAGATGTATCCACATGAGATTTCTCAGGAGATACCTTAAAAGCACATGAAAGGAATTTTAAGACCTAGTAGCATAAGTTATATTAGTCTGTAGAGTTTTCTGCTCTTGCTACTTGCTCAATTTTTGGGGAAAGAGGTGGTGGTAGTGAAACACACACAGTCACATTCCACAAACTATGTCCAAATGACACCATCTTTAATAATAAATCTGTACACTAATTTGTCTTGATTCACATTTTGAGTACTCAATGGGGAAAACTATTTTCTTCCCAGCCCTTCTATATTCAGCCAAATAATTCAAGGAAAAGCTGTTATACAACAAGAGCAAAAAACCATTTGACTGATGAATTCAAATCACCCAATATTTATCAGTATTTCCTGGGGATTTTCTCTGCGTTCCAACTTATAAGGAAAGTTTCTTAACTGCCCACTTTAAAGAATTCTAATTGCCTACTTCAAACAATCTATATATAATATTTCAAATTGGTTTTTTCTCTATTTTGTAGAAGCCTTCATAGTTGCATAAAAAGCTCATTTATATAGATAGAGCCTTTTCTAAATGTTTACAATCTACATCTAACATCACTTTCTTCAGAATGTCTTTTAAAAAAGTCTATTTTGTCCAGTTCAATCACAAAATCAGTGTATTGTGCGTTAAAATGACACCAATAAATTGAGACAATCCTAGCTACCACCTATGCAGAATAAATAATTAGGAGTGACCAGTGAGACAGCTGATATCACTCTTTAAATGCTGAATATTTTCTCCTTAAGAAGATAAGGACTCAAAAGAAGTTATTCCATATGACCACAGATTGTGCACATCATAATTAAAAAAGATAGATGCACATATTGCTTAACTGAAAAGACACTTGATGGCTTAAAGCCTATGTCCAACTGCTCTGTCTCCCTTAAACTTAAAAGAAGAGCAGAATTTGCTCTTCAGCTCCATGGCTGTTATTTGGTACCCCAAATATCATAATGGGAGGATATATAATTATATGAAACATATGTGAAGTCTACCACATAAACAACATGAATAGAGACATAGTGAAAATAAAAATAATAAAAAAATGCATGAATCCACCACCACATACAGAAGTCCAGAACTTGAATTCATTACCATCTCAAAGCACAGTCTATCAGAGGAGGTAATTGTCAGGGAAAGTATACTAGATGATCAGCATTAATCATAATATGACAATTTTAATTTTACACAAATATGTACCTGGTAAATAAATACACATCTTCCATAAAATAATGCAATTACATGTGGGGAACTACATGAGGGGAAATATAAAGCAATTGTTTAATAAGATACCTGAAGTTTGAAGAACTGGAGCAAAATACTTTAAGCCCTCAATTTTTTCAGAAGTACTTATTTAAGGAGAATAAAATGATTCAATTCAGCAATTAGTAGGTCTTTAAAATCTAATTTTATAGCTATGGTACAGGACCACCCGCTCATGATTCATTTCTTAGCTTTTGACTACATAAATACATTTTTCCAAAGAGGCTTTATAAAAGTAGATGCAATGTGGTGTCCATACCTGATGCATTGTTGAATGTTGATCTTCAAAATCACTGGTCTGTTGCTTCGACATATCTTAGCATGCACAGGAGAAAAAAAAAAATTCAATTTGATAGATCACAGATCAATACTGTACCCGAACTCATTACTTCTTCATTTGTAAACACTCTTATTTGTTTTGAAAAATATTTAACACAAACATTTAACAAATGGAGAACATACATAGGACTGCAAGAAAGAACAGACAAACGACAGAACAACATCCTAGTCAAATATGGCAGGCTAATTCTGATCAGAGATGCACATCTACCATATTACATGTTTTCTTCTTAACCCACAAAGCACCACAGAATATACAATTTGTCCCTTTATCAGGGGATATTCACTTGTGGGAAAAGAAGACAAAAGCAAGATTCTCGTTCATTTTTCTTTGCATATATTGAAAAGAATAAGAAAAATACTAAGTTCTGAAGCCTGAGGGTAGTGCCCCAAACCTCTATTGCTTCTTTTTAACGATTTTTGGTAAGGGAGAGTTCCAAAACTGCTGTACCTGTCTTCCTGCACAGATAGACCCACCTACAGTCTTTGCACCTCTAAGCAGATACTGTTACTATTAAAATTACTCAGACTGAAAACTGTTTTGATATTGCTGAAAAAAAAGTTACATTTCTAACCATTGCCTTTGAGATTTAAAAAAAGGTATCGATAACAAGTTGCAACTTCTTAAGTCGGTATACAGTGTGATTATGATTTGCATATAAAAATTATCACCTAAACCTAGAGTTAATACTGCATAAATCACAGAAATTCAATCTTTCCCAAAAGAGCAGATCTATATTTCTAAACATACAACTCTGCTGATACTAAAGCTGTAGTGCAACACCTTATGATTGGATGCATGTGATAGACTTAAATTATAAAAGCAATACACGTGCTTTAGCAGATATGTTTACCCTACTCAAGACTCTCACTAAAAATAATTTCTGTTTAATGAAGAATTTGTTGTCCTTGCTTTTTTCTACATTTCTGTTTCCAGATAAATTGATGTCAAATATCACAAGTGATTTACTTTTTTTTTTGTTAAATGTTGAGATAACTTCTCATACATAACTCAGGAACATATGTATTATTTACTCCTATAAACACTTCATATGCTTGGCACTATTAAATAATACATCTAAAGATTTACAGTTTTCTGAAGACTTAAAGCATGTGGAAAGGAACCTAAAGACGTCATCTATTCTTTCTTCCATTTTAAAGCAGTAACAAGTATACCTAACTCACCTCTAGGAGAAGTCTAACCCATTCTTAAGAGCAACTCCATAATCTCTAAGAAAGATATTTCAGGACTTAGAAATTAGAAAGCTTTTCTAATATTTATTTATTTAGATAGAGTCCTTGAGAAACATAAACATCACCTGGCAACAACTAAAAGTCAATATGCATTATTGACATTCCTTTCATACCAAATCTGAAACACAGCAACCACTAGAAAAAAAACAGATTAATTCTATCCCAGCAGAAACCAGCACACCAGCTCTTTTGTTTTTCCCAACTCCCCCTCCCCATTTAAGTCCTATCACTAGGGGCTGTAGCAAGTTTTTCCTTTTTATGACTCACTCCAGCTAGTCAAGTTACTACTGAATACAAAATAAAGAACTCCACCACAAGTTTTATCACTGTTGAACAGTGCAGAAAACCTGTTTTTTGTGCTTTGCATACTAGACACCTGTGGATATCTTCTAGCAGAGCGTGTGCTATTTTCACAACAGAGTGATATTCTTGGTTGGCTCAACTAGTCCTCAAAATTGCCTCTTCCTGCAATTGGTTATTCCTACTTAAGTCTATTACTTTGAGCTTCTCTGAAATTACACAAAGTTTAATTTTAATTTTAGCCCCAATTTGTCACACCATCTTTCACAGTGGTCATCCCTACTTGGTATCACCTGTGAGTTAATGAAGGGTATCCTCTCTTTTACTATTTAGTTAATGAAAAAATAAACTAGTAATTTGCTCAGGACAAGTCCTGGAAAAATATGCCTCATGTTTCCCATCAGGTTGCACACAGACCATCGTTAACTATTCTAGGCACTCTTTTCCAACCAGTAGGAAACCAAGCTACAAACCCACTCTCTCATATAAAGCTAACAAAGCATATTATATAGCTAGAAGGCTCTGGCTTGTAACCTTCTCAGGAAATTTATGTTCACCCTTTTGCAAAAAACTGCAGTAATGCTTCCTTTAAAATATATTAGCAATGGGTTTGGTTGGTTTTTTTTTTCCCCCTTCTCTTTCAGGAGCTGAATAAAACATTTTCCAAACATTTCTGGATTAGAAACACAGGAAAATCAGAATAACATGGTAATATCCCATTGAAATCACTTATTGATCAAGATCTATGAAACACTACAGAGGGTGTTTCGTTTCCAAAACAATTCTCAAGGAAAGAATCAATTTTAAGTGACTAATATATGACAGAAATATTGCTCTTCACGGAGACTGAAATTTAACATACTTGGTCCTCCCATACTCAGAACTGTCATATATTAAAAAACAACAACAAAACCCCCAAAATCAACACTCAGAATATTGTCATTTTACCCAGGAAAACTTCATAGGGGTACTGGACATTTTATCCAAATAGTAAAAACAGATTCTAGCAAAATCCAGAACTGTAAGTTGGAAAAAAATAACATAAGTTATATTCCAAGGGAAGGAGTTAATTAATAAGTATTTGGGTCTTATCAAGATATTTTAAATGTTTGCAATTCATAGCACAGAACTTTATACATCCTAACTGAAAACACATATCAGGCCCACATAAAAGTATAGAACAAGAATAACTAAAATTTGCACATTAGGTTTAATAACCTATAGCCAGAAGCAGCCAGCCTTTTCTTTCGTTGTTCTTGGGTTGGGGTTTTTTTTTTTTGGTGTGTGTTTTGAGGTGTTTTTAAGGGTAAGACCAACCACGACCTGACAGTTCAAATGTTTACTCCATGTACTTTTGTATTCCAAATAAGTCAGTGCAAGATACGATTTGCTTAAATTGAACAAAATCCATGAGGTTTATCTTTTATAGAATATAAATACATATAAATGTGTAAAAAGCAGGTTTTTCTCTATAACAAAAGCTGTCAACACTACTGCTCTTTCCACACCTTCAATATTTAGTTAATTATTTCTTCCCTAGGATAACTTAAAACATAATAATAAAAACTTTGCTCAAGTTATATTAAAATTTGGAAAAAATATGTAATGTATCAGTTCTTCTGATTTTCTACCTTATCTGTAACGCAGTACACTAAGTCTGAATTTAATTAGATCAAGCCTCCATAGCATTAAAGAAACCCCCAAGTAAATTCCTTCAGTAAGAACTACTAAGGCATTTAGACCTTAGGTCAAAACACAGATTAACAAAACATTACTTCTAAAAAACTTCAAATACCGTGTCTTTAAAAAAAAAAAGAACACCTAACTGCTAGGTGTTTTCTTTCTGAGTTTTATTGCAGATTGTAGCCAGTCATTTTTTGTACTATTCAGACCCATCGGCACATATTTTCTAAAAATTAGAGGCAAAGGTCTGGACCATGTGGATCTTTTTGTATCACACTCTTATTCCCTGACTCAACATTTTACTATCATGGGCTGATTCAAAGTCCATACCTGAACATTATATAGACAAATGTTTCTGTAGGATTGTAAAGGGTGAGAGACACAGGTTGTGTTTTGTCCTCAGATGTTCATCAGAAAAGTTTCTTGGATGAATACCATAAAATAAGCAACACCAAAAAACCCCACCTCAAAACCTTCAGAAAATAAAGCCCAACATACCTGCGCTGTACTACACATCATAATTTCCCCCCATCATTTATCCCAGTAAAAAAAAAATGTATTTTATTGGAACACACATCTCCTTTTCAGAACAATGAGAAAAACTTCAGATGTCATACATCTCCTTAGGTAGCATAAGAACTACACTTCGATGTGCAGTCTTGATTTGACTTCCACCATGATACTTGATCTCTAATGAAATAACTATACACTACTTTTCCCTGCAGACAGTCTGATTCATTCAGTATACAAAATAATCTGCTAAACTTTTGGTAACTCATCATGCAACTTCATGAGATTCTTTTAACAAAGATTTTTTAATATGCCTACTTATCTAGTTATTTTTAAAAAGCTAGCAACTTCCTAATATCTCCACTTGTCAATCAGGGTTGGAATTTTTAGATTCAGTGAATATCTGACAAAACTGACAAATGCAACAAAAAGCATACTGATAAGGGGAGATTATTTTAATCAACTTGTAATGATACCAAACCCAATTATAATGCACTTACTGATCTTAAACTACATTTCACAATCCTTATGAACATAGGTACTGTTAGTTTTTTGAGTGGTTCCCCTCACAAAAAACCAGCAAGTATCCTAAAGAGTTTGGCATAAAAGCAGGATGTCTTCTATTAAGTAAAGACTCTTTTGATAAGATAATTTATAGCACTTATTTTTTAAAAAAAACTTTACCTGCATTCCTTTGACTTCCTGTATTACGCTACAATTAGAAAAAGGAAAAAAAGCCATGTCAGAAGAATCTTAGTATTGTAAAGGTATTTTAACCAGTGTTTTTGTTTACTTTGGTATATTTCACAACTAGGCATTTCCTAAATAACCTTTCAGTTTCCTTCAGGTTTCCTATGGCCTGATCAGAAAAGCCACAAATACATGGTAAAACTTACCTGATCATTCACTTCATGACATACTGTTGCTGTTAAAATCACGACAAGAACGTAAGCTACACCTACCTTAGCTCTTATAAAAGGCTAAGACAGAACTGCTCTTATAGTCCTTAATGGATTTAGTCTGTAAAATTCTGCAGCAATGCTTAGAAGAAGACACAGAGGATATTACCAGAAGCGGAAAAACAGCCCTTCTTCTGTCTTCTTTAAATCCACCCTTGTTCTCCTCACTCTGTGGGGTTCAGAACAGCTTCTGTGCTAACTACCAAGGTACACTAACACAACTTCGCTTTTTAAACAGATATTAGGAATGTAGAAGCAAGGTGACTTTTGACAGTTACCTGAGAAACACTGGGGTTTTGATAAAATTCACTGTTGAGTCCTTTTGGGGAATTTTAGGAAACAGAAAAATAGGCAACTGCTTGTTTAATGTAAATATTCAGAATAAAAAATTCAGATCATACGCCCACAA
Source organism: Xenus cinereus (assembly GCA_025774025.1). Taxonomy (NCBI): domain Eukaryota; kingdom Metazoa; phylum Chordata; class Aves; order Charadriiformes; family Scolopacidae; genus Xenus; species Xenus cinereus. Next base: position 94,338,918 of record JAOXJK010000001.1, read on the forward strand.
CAGTAACAGCTTTAGCCTGACACAGACAGTGAGTACTGAGACCGCAAGGATACTTTAATTACTCTAGCATTATTTTACAGAAAAAAAACCTAAAGCCTAATCCAGTAAGCCCTTCAGAATTGAAAAGCTTATTACCTGAACCAAGATAAATTGATTCAATGCATGTTAACTTCAACGGCAATATTCTGATGAGATCCAAAAGTCCGTGTCCCCATCAGACAGCATTGTTTTTAAAAAAAAAAAAGAAAAAATATATTTTTCTAGGTTTACCAGCGGTGCTAACCACTGGTAAATGGTCATTGTTTTAGCTCATCTCATCTGAGAGTCTTAACCAACCTATCCTCAAACTCTATTTTAAAGCAGATGTTGACTTAATTGATTAATACCTTTTGCAAATATATGACACAGAAAGATTAGAATATGTTCCTATATGTAGAATCATAGAATAATTTGGGTTGGAAGTGACATTTAAAGGTCATCTAGTCCAACCATTCTGCAATGAATAGGGACATCTTCAAGTAGATTAGGTTGCCTGACCTAGAGTGTTTCCAGGGTCACTGATCTCCATCAAACATCAAGCCTTTGACCACTACCCTCTGGATGCGACCATCCAGCCAACTCCTCATCCACCAAACAGTTCACCCATCAAATCCATATCCCTCCAATTTACAGAGAAGGACGTAGGGGACTGTGTCAAAGGCCTAACAGAAGTCCTGATATATGACATTCGTAGCTCTTCCCTTGTCCACTGATGTAGTCACTCCTTCACAGAAGGCCACTATGTTGGTCATGCAGGACTTTCCCTTGGTGAAGCCGTGCTGGCTGCCTCAAATCATCTCGCTGTCCTCCATGTGCCCGAGCGTAGCTTCTGGGAGGATCTGTTCTGTTATTTTCCCAGGCACAGAGGTGAGGCTGACAAGTTGGTAGTTCCCAGGGCCTTCCTTTCTACCTTTTTTGAACAATGGGTGCAATGTTTCCCTTTTTCCAGTCATTGGGGACTTCACCTGACTGCCATGACTTTTCAGTATCATGGAGAGTGGCTTGGCAACTACATCAGCCGATTCCCTCAGGATTCTGGTATACATCTCATCAGGTCCCATAGATTTACGTACACTCATGTTCCTCAGGTAGTCATGAACCTGATCTTCTCTTACACTGGGAGGGACTTTGCTCCCCCAGTCCCTACCTTGCAGTCGCATCTACTTGAGGCGTGTGGGAAGAGAGTTTGCCAGTGAAGACTGAGGCAAAAAGGTTGTTGAGAACCCCAGCCTTCTCCTCATCTGTTGTTACCAGTTTGATGGTCTTACTCATTGCAGTGGTATGCTTTCTTTGATCTTCTTTTCTTTCTTTGATCTTCTTTTTTTAGCGGCCATATCTGTAGAAGACCTTTCTGTTATTCTTTGCATCCCTTGCCAAATTCAGTTCCAGCTGTGCCTTGGCCTTCCTGATCCCATTCCTACACAACTGGGCAGCCTCCGTGTACTCTTCACAGGGCACCTGTCCCTGCTTCCACTGCCTGTGCCTCTCTTTCTTGCGCTTTAGTTTGACCAGCAGGTCTTGACTTAGCCATGCCGGTCTCTTGCCCTCCTTTCCTGATTTCTCACACCTGGGGATGAAGAGCTCTTATGCTCTATGGAAAATGTCCTTAAAGCTCTGCCAGCTCTGTTCTGCTCCCTTGTCCCTGAGGGCAGTGTCCCAGGGGGTCCTAATGACTAACTCCTTGAAGAGCTGGAATTTTGCTTTCCTAAAATTCAGGGTCCTGACTTTACTCTTTGCCTGACCCATATCCCTCAGGACTACAAACTCCACCAGTCCATTTTTTTTTTATTATATATGAAAAAAACCCCACCAAACCACGGTATATTTTGACCACAAAACCAAAAAAACCCCAACAAACAAACCCAAAACAACCCCAAAAAATCCCCACCACACCCACCCACAAACAGACACAAACCAACAATCCCGGGCACTAGAGCATGCCCTGAAGTGCCATGTCTACACGTTTCTTAAATACCTCCAGGGCTGGCGACTCCACCACCTCCCTGATTGTAGGACTATATTATTAGATACCTCAAATACTTCCTCCTTCCATTTCCTAAGCTTTTTGGTTGTTACTTTTGTCCATTTTTTTGGTCCTAGAAATAAGAAGAGATATCAATATAAACATAGCTTTTCTTACAACATCATCTATACCGAGTATCATTCTAACAAACATAAACATCTAGGAAGAATATATTACATAGTAACAAAACATTATCAAACCTGAACAGTCTCCTATACAATTGCTGAAACAAAAACTTAGAGGAAAACAAATGAACAGAATTTTGTAATTGCAAGTTAATCGACACGTCAAGCAAAAAAAAAATAATAATTCATACGCTGAATCTAACAACATGGACCTAAAATTCAAAGAGCATTACAGCCCCAGATGCTATGAAGAGGTGAAAAAAAAGCAATTATTTTACTTTTTAAATTGCATTTAATGCATGTGGACTACATGGTATCTGAGGTTACTTAAAGGCATAATTAAGGCAATATAGGACTGAAATCCATATTACTTCCATATTGAATAGAGGTTACTAAACCAAGGCCATAACCAAGCCTTTAAAAATTCAAAGACTGTATTACAGTGCTGTAGGCATGTTTCCTTCTCCCTTTTCCCCCCTCGATGGACAATATATATTAAATGCTATAAAATGCAAACTTCCCAGTCTGTAAAAGCCTTTAAAAAGTAAATCTTATTTGGTGCAACAATTACATTGGGCTCGACACTGTGGTAGTACTTCACGTGTATCTCCAGTAGGCTCTTCTTTATGAGAGCTGATATGGTTATTTACATACCATAATTCTCACTTCAGTGATGATAAAAACTATCAGAACATGTCACTTCCCAGTAAAGCCACAAGGTACTAAGTCACAAGTCCCCCTGAGCAATGTATTTTAGAACAACGGGTTTTTTTCCACAATAAGCTCTCCATAAGCATTATCAACTCTATAATGGATTAAGAGTTATAATAAAACAGTGGAAAAATATGACAGGGCATAATGTGGTATAGATTTATGCTAACCACATGAACATTCAGTGAAAAGCTAAAGAGACTATCTACCCAGTCCACCCTAACATTTGACATAACAGAAATTTATCAGAGCAGCCTTCAGAATACTAAGCAGACATGAAGTTATAACATCTATTCATGCATATCAACTTCTTGCGTAATACCTGCGTTCTTTTGTTTCCCCTGTCTTCTCCATTTTGATTCTTCTTTTTACAAGACATACCCAAATATTAACCATTGTTAGCCTGCATCTCGCTAGTAACGCTTTTTTGTTGTCTAAAACAGAGCACACAATGGACTAATACGGTGCATATAAATAAACTCTCCAGGTATTATATGCATGTATCGAAGCTTACATACAAAATGACATATGTAAGTGGACAAAAATTCAATATCTGTTGCAATGAAATGTTATATAACTGCCAATAGTTGCATGCTTCACTAAGTCTAAATATACTGTATGTAAATATTGAAACTTTAAGAAGTTCTTACCATCAGGCGTATCATAAGTGAGAGTTTCCATGGAAATGAGTAAATCATCTTCAAAAGGATGATTATACTAAATAAAAAGGACAATTAAAGATTAGAAAAAATGATTAAAACAATGTTTTTAACAAGCATTTTAACTATTGTTTTTATACGGTTTTGTTTTGACCAAACCATGAAATTGTCAGTATGTTGTTTTATTGACTGAAGTTAAAACTCAGCACTGTGGAAATACCAATTCCTAGAGGAAACACATTTTAAGCATGTATGCGAGTCATTCAGTTTCAAGAAATAAGCCAGTCACTGACAAAATGGGGCTTCAGAGTTCTCATAGGGATTAAGTTACTCTATTACAGTTTCTTGTAAACTTTCTCTGTAGTTTCTTGAAGTAGCCACTTGGCATAAACCTAGAGTTCACAACATAAAAAAATATCCCATCTAATGCTAGATGAGAAAACTGCTCTAGAAATAGACCTAACCTTAAGACAGTCCCTAGACATGAGCACAAAACTTTTCCCTGAAGAGCCAAGCCGACATTCCTGAGCATGCATCTCTGGATAGACACATATGGTTCCCACATCTTTAACACAAAACGGCTCTAAAGTACGGAGGTCTCGTGGAGGGAGCGTCCCACTACTTTCTGTAGTTTCATTGAAAATATCTAATGCTAGCTAATTTGGGTGAAGGGCACAACTTGGACTTATATTTAAGTCACTTATGTAATACTGGCAATCCCGGATCTAGGTTTTATGGATCTATTTGATATTTACTAGCTTACTCATGCCAAGACACAGGAGCACACGGTTCAGCACAAACTGCAAAGCTCCACAAGGCCCTGGGTGACAGCTGCTTTTAGCAGCCGGGAAAAATAGGAGTTTGTGACACCACGTATAAATTAAACGACGAAGAGAACTCAACGTCAGCTACCGCAAATTAGTGTACAGGTAGGAAACTGAACCCGTCAGTACTGACACACCAGGACTTAAGAGGCGGTCGGGAAAGAGAGGAGGAGAGAGGGCTGTCACAGCCTCAGGCGAGGTGGGCAGAGGGCCTTCCAGAAGCTGTCAGAGGGGACGCATGAGGGCGGCCCCACCCGGTCAAGCCACGCCACACGCCATTTCGGCGAGAGAAACGGGAGAAGCGGAGACCGCGCTCCTGAGACAGGCAGGAAGGAGCGCGGCAGGGCGGCGGCGGCAGCCTGGAAGGCCCCAAGGATGCACGGCCGCCCCGGTGACAGAGCTTCCCCGCCGCCTCAGGCAGGCGACGAAGGCCCCCCCCGCCGAAGGGCCGGGAGCGCGCGAGCGCGGCCCTCACCCGCTCCAAGATGCTGTGGATGGAGGTCAGGAAGCGGGCGTTGCTCCGCTGCAGCCGCTCGTCTAGGTCAAAAGCCATGGCTACAGCTCTGGCGCACAGGCCGCTCCTCTCCACGGCGCCCGTTCCTGACCGCCGCCGCCACTGAGCGCTTCCGCCCCGGCTAACGCCAATTCAAACTGAGCGCCACCTCCCACTCCCACAGCCTCCGCCCCGCCAATGATTGGCTCTTGCTCACGTCAGCTCAGGCGCCACAGCCCATCCGAGTACGCAGTGAATGACCTTTCTCATTCCGATTGGCTGCTAGGGCTGCCGAGCGCCCTCCCACTCCTCACAGTCAACCCGCCTCGAAGTCCTCCCATTGGGCACAGGGCTTACAGCGGGGCGGGGCTTGGCCGCGGTGCAAAGTCGCTGTTCTACGTAGCAACAGCGGCCTATCCTGAGCTCCCATTGGCTGCGGGGCCAGCGACCGGCGCCGCCCGCTGAGGTCCGTGTTTGCGGGGCCCGGTGTGCCGTTTCCCGGCCGCCGTGCTGCTGACCCGGGCGCCGAGACCTCCCGCCTGGTTGGCCCTTCGGTGGGTCGGTGCCACTTTCCGTTCGTGGACCGCGTCGTCCCGGGCGCTCTGAGCGGGGGGCGCTCTCTCAGCGGGAGCGAACATGGCGGCCCAGGGGCCCTGCTGTTAGCCGCTGTGAAGGCAGCCGCGGGTGCCGGGACCGGGGAAGGCCCGCTTGCCCTGCGGGGTGCTGCCCTGGCGTCGGCAAAATGCCAGGATACGGCACTTCATGTGAAGTAGGCACCGAGCTCCTTGAGGCTGGGGAGTGGTGCAGGCCTGGGGGGAGCTCCAGGCAGGAGAATTTGATCTAAATGGCTGCCGCGAGTCATCCCCTTTGCAGTCATCCTCTAGCTGGTCCCACAGGGCTGCAGGCCTGAGGGCGCTGAGGAGGAGGAGGAGGAGGAGGAGGAGGGCTGGAACTGACACTGCTGAAGGTGTTGCCTGCCCACTGACCGGCACTGGTATTTTGGGTATCAGCCCGTTCCTCTCCAGTATTCTTCAAGCAGCCATTCCTTTTCTATAAATAAATATGTGATAACTAAAATGCTATCGACACATCAAGTTCCCTGGAGCATCCCATAGGAAAAAACAAAACAAAACATTTGTTATTTTGCCAATGTAAAGACATAAATGCATTTTTCATAATGGCTTCTTGTCCAAAGCTGACTTCTATTTATCTACTTAGAGTTTATGAGTTCGGTTGTAATAAATCTTATTTTTCAAATGGCAGAACTTAAGAAAAATACACTCTTTCATCCATTTTTTAGCATTCTTACTGTTACGTGGTTGTGAAGTTTCCACAGCTGACAAGCTCTGCCTTACCTTGTTTCTGGCAGGCCTTACCCCTTCTCTGGTTCGGCATGAAGGCATTACCCTTTTTCAAGGCATGGCTTTTCTGCCGCCACCGCATGAACCCCTGTGCTCAGCAGTTAAATGACGTGTTTGGTGAGCCAGCCAGGTACCAGAGTAGTGAAGTGTTGATTTCGGTTAGCAGGAAGAGAAAGGATGAATGTGGTCATTCAAAGCTGATGAACTAGATGCCACCCCTACATTTGTCACCCTCTTCCCACTGGGATGAATGCAGGACAAATAATCCAAAAACCAGAACCTCACTGATGATCACCCAGGTGCATATTCTTTATTTTCTTGATACTCACCTGGGAGTATCACCTTGCTATTCACTCTGATGGAAGCTATCCTTTGAATATATAAAAGCTTATATAATCTTCCTAAGATTTTTTTTAAAAAGTGTAAATACTCTGAATAAATCGGATTCTGTGTATCTCAGAGTGAGTTGACAAAATTGGTGGGCACTCAGTAATTTGGACCAAGTCCCTTTCCTTTCCTATGGGTAAAATCGGAATAATACTACTACTTTTACTCTCCTGAATACTGGAAAAATAACTCCTGTGATACTTCAAACATGGTCAAATATTAGCATAGGCCAGAATATTTGTATGAAGTTTATTAGTAGACAAGTAAGTCTATATATGTTCAAGGCAAGCTTTACATGATGTGTAGTGAAAAAGACCTGAAGCCCCACACTTAAAGAAGGATAAAAGGAAGTACTGGGTAACTCACTAGTTCGTTCAATAAAGTGCTGTGCCTGTGGAAAAAATGCATCATGAAATTGCTGGTGGAAAAGAAAAAGCTTCATAGAGCCTCTGGTTCTTCAGTGTAGGGTTTAGGGTCATTGTGGCCTTCATTGTGGGGTTTTTTGATCCCCTTGCAGTGCTTGGATAATTAAAGATCGAAATACAGTGCACACATAGGATGAAATTAATTCCTTTTCTCTGCCCTGGTTTAGGAGTCACTCACTTTACAACCTTAATGTCTTCTAATCTCTTAATGTGTAATATTATATTAGAAATAATAGAAATAGCCCCAGACTTATTTTGTGTTTGAGGTAATCACTAATCTAGGAAGATAAAGGTATATTTCTGTTATTTCAGTCTTACTGATAGAAGATCAGTCGTTCAGCCAATCTATCCATTAGCTACTTGTGGCTGTTTGGAATTCATGCTACACTTCACTAGAGTGACAGGAGCACTCAATTGCAAAGAATTTCTCCTACCACCCCTGTGAGAGAATGGGAGTGGCATTCGGTGGCATTCAGTTGCGCATGAAAACTGTCTTATACCGGTAGCTTCTGTTATATTTGATAAGGTGTAACCAAAAATTTCAAACTTCGTGACCTTAGGAATCACAAAGTCGACAAATGCTAGTGAATGCTTTTGCCCAGGTGATGCATTTAGACTGCAAAGCAAGCTCTAAACATCAAACTTGAAATGAGCAAAAGAAAGGAAATAAGGAAGTGCCATAATGTTAAAACCTTGATGTTAAGATCCCTATAGGAAACAGCAGATATCATTTGTCTTGCGTGACCAGAGAATGGCCTGTCTTAGTGCTTCTCTGTACTTTCTTCTGTGTCTGCTGCTTGCCATCGCTTGCTTAATTATTGAGATTATAAATTAACGGGGACTACCCATTTGTCTTTTCATTTAGGCAGCACCTAGCGTAACAAAGTCCATGTCTCAGGTTCTACTCCAATACAGACAATTAATAAATTCTTAAAACTATTTCTGAAGTCACGAATAAGCTGAGTACTGGGAGGTGTGGTTTGCAGTCTTGAGTGGGGGTAGCTGGGCTGTAAAGGTGTCATTGTGCTACGTGCCATGAGGAAGCATGGGTCTTGAACAGTACCGGTGGAGAGATGAAAATCAGTCAGTACACAATCAGACGTCTGAGGCCTTGCTCTTAGATAGGTATTCACTCTTCCTCTGCTGCTGGGAAAAGGGCATACTGATGTCAGCAGGGAAATTCCTATGCTATGAGACGACCGTCATCTTTTTAATCTTATGATTAAGTAAACAATGAATATCGTGCCTTTTTTTTTTTTCTGTAAAAGGAAATATTGTTAATTAATATGATGCAGAAATACAGACATTTCAAGAAAACTTCTTTGGTGCCCATATAGTGCTCGAAGCTCATCCTCTGTTCCCACTTGAGTAGTTCTATGCAGAAATGTTTGACAGAAGATTTAACCTCAACTTCTCTTTGGTTAATTTGGTTTACAAGAAAATAATTTGTGGGACTGAGATACGTGTGCTATTGCTTACCCTGTGGTACACTGCCATATGTCATTGTTTTTCATTCATGGTGTTTATTCGTATTTGGAGAGAGCTGTGTCCTCCCTAGCTCATTAGTTAGCCCAGCCTCAAACTGTATTTTAAACCTTTAATCTTTCTATCGCTTTTTTATAAATCAAAACATCTGCACTAAATGATCATTTTTAGTATTCTGCTCTGGACTCTCTCCAGTCAGTCAATATCTTTGACTATGTAGGCATCTGGAATAGTAAATCATTTTCGGAAAGCAACCTCTGAAGAGCCATATAGAAAGCGATTTACACATCTATTCTTTGTAGATGTTGATCTTCAGATACAGTCAAAACATCACATTGACTATTGAAATGACAAACTCATCTCTCTTCAGTATATTTTTCCGGATTGCATGCTGCTACATACAAGGGAGTATGAATGCATAAAATAACTGCTCTTTTCCAGAAACCCTTGCACAGCTCAGCTTGCGTCAACTCAGTGAATATAATTAGAGATCGAGAGGCTGCAGCAGGCACTGTGTACCATCGCCTCTGCGAGAAGCCCTGCCTTCCCTGTTTTCCTAGAGGTAGGACAGAATCCTCCTTACTCTCAACTCTATCCAAAATCCCAAATTTGTTCCTTCACATAAGGCAGTCCCTCCATGAGTGTCTGTTAAACAGACAACTGTTTCCAAACCTTATCATAATTAAACACACCCAACCACTCCCCAACTCTGCTTATATAAAACATAAAAGTATACAAACCAAAGAACCATCAGCAGTTGGCCATCAAGAAGCCATCAAAAATCTTGCCCTTCAAGCCAAATACTTTGCCGAGCCCCCAAAGGCAGTACTGGGCAGACTAACATTATTTAGCTCCCTATTTCTGAACATCGTGTGCAGGCCTGCTAGAAGGGAATCAGAACAGGCTCTAAGGCCGCCCTTGCTGTGTCGCTCGTTCTTTGACAGTTTTTTTTACTGCCCTCAGTTGTTCAAGAGCATATTTAATTTTGTGGGGGAGTACTTTAATTAGTTCCAGTCTAATCAGTCCTCTGCCAGAATGGGACTTTGCTATTTTCATTTCTTTCCTGATGTACTGGGTCTGGCAGGGATGGAGCTAACTTTCTTCATAGCAGCCCTGCGGTGCTGTGTTTTGGGTTTGTGGTTAAAATAGCGTTGGTAAGACATTAATTATGTGAGTATTGCTGAGAAGTGCTTGTAAGCACAACGCTTTCTCTTTTTTCCCACTCTGCTGCCTCTCCCCTGCCAGTGACTATAAGTAGGCTGGGGCTGTGCAAGAAGTTGGGAGGGGACACACCAGGACAACTGACCCATATTGACCAAAGGGATATTCCATACCATATGACATCATGCTTAGCAATAAAAGCTGTGGTAGAAGAAGAAGGTGAGGGTTTTTTTCTTCCACATTGGCCATTGCTCGGAGACCTCTGCTTGTGAGAGGTAGTGAGTCATTGCCTTTTCATCACTCGTTTTTTGTAGGGCTTTTTCCCCCCTGCTTTCCTTCACCTACTCAACTGTCTTTATCTTGACTCAGGAGTTTTCTTACATTTCCTCTTCCTATTCTCTCCCCTGTCCCTCTGGGGTGCAGGTGGGTGCTTGGCTGCTGGTGGGGCTTAACTCACAGCACCTGGTTACTTCTGCCTGATTGCCTGATCTGCCTGATCACTGACATGACTCTGACTATAAACTCATTTATAAAGACAGGTCCCGAGTTCAACCACCATGTCTGTGAATAGAGGGATAAGCAATTACTAGGACAGCCATTACCTTGAAATGGCCAAGCCTTTTTTACCATCACATGTGAAAATGGAGAAGTGAGAACAAAAATCACCTTTTATCATTGAGGACTCAGGGCACAAGGCTAGGAATCAGACCAAGTAGGATTGTACTACCATTGAAGCAAAGAATGAGAATTTCCTTGAAGAGGAACAAGCAATTCTTGCCCCTTTCACTATTCACCACTTTCCCCAATTTCTCAGCATCAGCTGAAACTGTCTGGATTTACTTCTGCTCCAAACTCGTCACTCTCTCTGGCATTTTGTAGAAGTAGCTCCTGCCTGGATTGGCAAAAAAACAGTGTCACCAGTGTGCTGAACGAGTGCTGCAACTCAACAGTCACATCACACCTCTCTTGCATAGACGTCAAAGCATAGTAAGAATTATTAACATTGCTTGATAGATAGAAAACCCAAGGCACAGAGCTAAGTGATTTGCCCAAGGTTATGTACAGGCCATTGGCAGATTGTTGAATAGGCTGTAGGCTTATCCGAAATTCTAGTTGAGCATCCCTCTGCTTGACAGTATCAATATCTAAATAGTCGTAGCCAGTTCCCCTGAGTGCTGTCACACACCGCAGAATGGATCGCTCAGGGTCTATCCCCAGAATGCTAGTCCTCCTGAGGAATGTATGACTGTCTGTCGTGTCCCTTTAGGTCTTCCTTTGAAAGAAATGAAGCAACCATTCTGCATGACCCCATCCATTCCTGCCAGCTTTCACAAATGAACGATTGCAGTCAGATACATTGGAGGTGATATCAAAGCATACTCGTATGTAACAGGCCACTAAAAGATGTGCTATAATCAGCACAGCTACCTAACCTCTGTCCTGCATGAGCAGATTAAATTGTTTTAAAATGTTTGAACACAGTGCTCATTGTGATCGATGTCATTCTGTTGATTAGATCAGCGAGAGTGAAAAATAAAACCACATTTACTGAACAACAAATATTGGCAGTACTTCTGAAACAGGCCAAGGGCTTATTGAAAAGAATATTGATTGAGCCAAGAAAACATCAAGCAGTTATAAAAGTTTAATCATATTCTCATTCAAGCCTGCCTTTAGTGCCAGGAATTAAAATTCTCCCATCTCCTGAGGACGGAAGATACATTTCCATAATGTTCTGTAACTTCCAACAGTCTGCATCTGTACTGAATGGTGGAATTATTCATCGCAGAAGATTTAGCTGAGATACATAGCCCTTTCTACTGTGAGCGTACAAATTATGCATAAACAAGCTGTGATTTTTTGAATGTTTCTTATTTGCAATTGTTTAACAAAGAGCTGGGCAAACCAGAGTTAGCCCACAAGATATTTTTGAAGTGGTCAAAATAAATATTTGGTCTGCATGATTCAACAACATATGCCTGGTTGCTCAAACTAGATGAAATTATAACAGCTCCTCAGCTAGAAAAGATTAGTTTCATTAAAAGGACATGTCCATTTCCTTATTAGAAAACTGCTCATAAGCATTTGCAGTTGCCTGAAAGAACTGCTGTATACAGAGTGTGAAAGGCCATTTTCAGAATGGCATATTTTGGCACAAGTGCTGTGGCAGTGTCTGGTTAGAGAAGCTGCATGTGGTTTAGGAGCACAGAAGTTTGTGCTTGCTGGGAGAAAACAGGAAATGGTTTTTCTGGGCTGCAGTTGCAAAGATTCACACTTTTCTAAGCGAGACTCGCTGCTGTGGAGAACAAAAAGAAAACAGGGCTATGCTTGAGCTATTATGTGCCCTCCTCTTTCAACCCACTGCTGCTCTTATGGCTGAGGCAAGCTTTATGGAAGTCAAGCGTTGCTGGGTCTGTCCTGCGAGGACAGATACAAACATAGGGGCAGCAGTATCTAAGCTGGCTTCCAACCAGCTGGGACTGTAGCATTAGCAAGGGCGACAGGGTTGTGCAGGGCATGGACTCCCCCTGTACACACCTGGGAGCCCGCAAACATGCTGCTGTATTCTCAACGATTTTTGTATAGCAGGTAACTGTCTAAATCAGAGTTACATGGCATGTAAACATGTGTGTTGTACTTATATCCTTATATCCTACCGGCAATAAGGTGTGGTGGGCGTCTTCCCCCCCATTACCAAGCTCATAAGAATTCATGGCTACGAATGAGGTCAGTGGGCAGCACAGATTTACAGACATGTCCTGCTCCTCTCAAACTTCTGGTTTCTAACCACTGTGGATTGCAAAGCAAGGAGCTAAACCCATCTGGACACTTAGGCTTCAATTTTCTTCAGGTGGCTTATTACTTCTGAGGTGTAAAGGACACTTGCATCGGTGCATGTTCTGAATTTCTGACCTTGCTCTTTCTTGCCCCTCCACCCTTCTTCTATGGGCTCTCTTCAAGGAAGTGGGAAGAAATTTTATATGTGAAGAAGGCTGGAAAATTAAAATAAGGTCTGTGTGAAGTTGGGTGAAGGATTGGATTGCACAAGAAAAATCAAAGCAGATGGATAAAGACTTGGTAGCAAAGTGCTGGGTAGAGAATAAAAAATTATTATGCATTGATGGGGGTAGCTTGGGTGGGGGTGGGTACAAATAGGAGCAAGGCCAAAAGGAGCAGGGAAAGCCTGGAAATCTTCCTTGAGCCATCAACACATGCACACAACTTGGATGCTTGGTGACCCTTTTCTTAGGACAGTGAGGAGGAACTACTTCACCCAACATAAAAACAAGTAGAACAGGAAGATTTAGACCAATTACTTTCCCAATTGATCTGGGAAGGAAACAGTCAAAGTGACAAGTGCAGAGCACAGGGCTCTGCAGAGCTGTTGTGTCCTGAGGCACCTCTGGTGCCACCTGTCTGATCTGCTATCTAACCCTGACGGATTGTAGCAGAGGACCCCTAGTCCATGGCACCTGTGCTTAAAAATGCCCCATTCGAAAACACATTCCCAGTCCACGCTGTTATACCCTGATCCTTCACACATCTTCCAACACCCCAAGCTACCTGTGCTTATTGCATGGCTGAGCTGTATGTGTGCTCATCAGGTTGCTTTGACAAGCTGAATGCAGTGATCCACATCGCTTAACCCAATATTTAGAGCATCACAGATCACCTTGCTGGGTTAAATTGACAGTTTACATTTGCCTTTTGGCACAAAATATCCAAATAACTTAGACAGAAAAAGGAAGTGTTGCTTTGCACTGATTTTCTGCCTTACTGTTATGATGCACAAGGTTAACATTTATTTGCTTAGACATTTCTCTGTGTTTAGAGAAAGTCTGGTAAGGCAGACAGAAACATATACCATGAGGTGGGTATAAAATCATCTCAACAAGGAGTTGGATGCTGGGCAGGAGCAAAGGAGCTGCTAATCAACTGGCTGTAGCTCTTGCTTATATGTTTTAAAAGCAATATCATAAATAGATTAGCAGAATGGGGGAAAACAAAAGCTGATCAAGAATCATTTACAGATACAGATTAGGCTTACTTTTAGAGTGGAAATTAGAGCTGGATTTATGTAGCTCACTGTATCTGGTTACCATACTACTACAAAGTTTATAGTGAAATTGATTCTCAACAAAACCTCATTTAAGAAAAATTTGTGTTTGTTCGTGCATCTCTATCTCTGCACTCTTTTTGGTATCACAGAAACATGTGGAGATAGATCTGTAGCCAAATACTAATCTCATAAATGCCACAAAGACTAACTAACACCATCTGTGGCAATTTTTACTGCAAATTACCACAACATGTGAAATGCTTCTCTCAGTCTGATAAGCAGAGCCTTGTCATGGGAATAGTGTCACAAGGCTTCCTTGCACCATGGCTCTCATTTCCAGATGTCTCTGTTTTAGATATATAGGAAAAGATGCTTTATTATATCTCTCCAGTAAACAGGAGAGTTCATCTTCGCAGTGTGCTTTGTGTGTCGATGCAAAGCAGAAATGAAGGAAATCAAAATAAGCAGGAGCAGCACATCTGTGAGTAAACAGTTTTCTCCAGCACAAAGCTACTCCCCAGATGCTAGAAAGCCATTTTTATCTGTCCTCTCCTGCTTGTTCTCAGAGTCTGACTCCCTCTCCCTTGAGCTTCCAGTAGTACTTTGGACAAGTATAAAAAACAGAAAGGATTTAGAGTGAAAAAAACACCTCAGCCACAAACAGACCAAAACAGTGGGAACAGGAAAAAAAAGACATGGACAAACAACCCATCACACTCCATATCTGATTTGCGTGCTTATCACATAAAATATTTTTTCCTGCCAGCAGCAGACTGTCTTGCCACTAATGTACTTCACCATCACTACTTTCAGGAAAAACTGGGGGGCTAGAGGGATTTTCCTTTGAGGATTTTGGTTTTATCTATCCAACATAGTTTATTTGTTGAACCACTTCTCAATAACTTCTGCACCTTCAGGACGCTCATTTCTTCATGTCCACCCTCACTTTGGGCTCTTTTAAGGTCACTGGTTGGCACTTCCCATTATTCTTGGGAATACCTTCTTGCCTATTGTACACATTTGGCTTTTCTTTAGAAACTTGGCAGCATTTGGTACTTTTCTGGACAGGAGGCAGAGAAGGTGACAGCAGAACACATCCCGTATCTGAGTGGGGTCAAATGTGCTTACTGCAACAATCAAACCCACCAGAAGTACCAAGTCAACATTTATAATTGTGTTCTCCAGAAGAATTTACTAACTCTGGGAGGCAGAACACAACATTTTTGGAGCTTCCTTTTTTTATTCTGCTTGATTATTCTTATTAACTTCTTTAGACGGTAGTTCTGGTGTGCTGACCTACCACTATAAGAGCTTCCTCTTTCCACTCTCTAAGGAAAGTTAGCGCCTAACTTGAGTGCTTGGGAATCTTGCCAGCTTAGCTATTTAGAAAAAAAGTTTGATAATTAAAAAGCTTGGATTTTTTTCTGTATTTTCCCTGTGCACTTTGAAGTTCTAGGGAAGAGCCGAGACTTTCTTAGAAAATTGAAAAAGTATTCTGCTTGGAGGTAGTTCTGGTCCTAAGTTATGGTTTGCAGGCTGTTTGAT
Source organism: Xenus cinereus (assembly GCA_025774025.1). Classification (NCBI taxonomy): domain Eukaryota; kingdom Metazoa; phylum Chordata; class Aves; order Charadriiformes; family Scolopacidae; genus Xenus; species Xenus cinereus. The sequence goes on from JAOXJK010000001.1 coordinate 94,354,216, forward strand.
GTTCATTATTTATGGAATGTTTTTGGAAGTCATTGCATTACTTAGAAGATGACTAAATTATTATTATCGTCACCAGAAGCTGATTGCTAGCTGCCACTGCCATTAGAGGCTGAGCTGGTGATCAGGATATCAAAGGGAAGACTGACCTAATCAAAAAATAAATGAGGGCAAGGGAATAAAGATCCTCTTTTGATATAAGCACCTTTAGTATAATAAAGGAACAATGAAAGAACAATAAATACCTGTTTAATTGCAAATGTTCAACTTCTTCCTCTAAGTGTTAGCAGCTCTTTAAAAGCGAGCTGTGTTTTAAATCTGAGGGGATTTGAAATCCTCCAGGACAGAAGCAGTTTGTCAAATATTTGTAATTTAAATAAAAAGAGGAGGAAAAGTGCAAACTCTTTCCATATTGTCCAGAACCATTAAAGCTATGTGCCAGAAGTATGCTGCCAGTGTAAAAAAACCACATAATTTTTAGTGCTTTGGGGACAGGGATGGAAGGAACATGTGAATGGATGCTAGGAATGAAAAGCTGTGCCTGGAGCCTGATGGGAGTTTAGTTTCTTTTGATACACTCAAAACTGTGTCAGCTCTTTCCATGAATATTTCATTAGTTTTTAAAAGGAAAATGGTCATGGGTCTAACACATTACTCTTTTTTTTTTTCCCAAGTGTTTTCAAAATACTTATTTCGTTCCTTCCCTATACCGTTCTGCAGTAACCCACAGAAATACTGTGCTGCGCAAAAGGTTAATAAGATTCTGAATAAATTAAGCATTTGATATATTCTTTAGATGTTAGCATGAAGAAATTCTGTTCCAGTTTGCAATCAATGAGATCATTGACATATATGGGACCTCAAATGGTCCATAAGTCCACATCCATTTGTCATTCTGAGCGTACTTTTAGTTTTCCAAGAAAAGTGGAGCTTTCAAAAAATATTCAAAAAGCCAGAAGAATATATACCTCATGGGATAGGAGAATGGAACACCAAGCCATTTTCTCTTTAGATCAGTTGCTCAGACTCAGTTGTGAAAAACAGTACTTGAGTATCATTGCCATTCAGAGTAGCATCTGTGAAGAAGAAATGACTGCGTTTCCTAAATAGTTTTTTACAGCATGCAAAATTCTGCATGACAACACACCTGCTGGTACCTTGCTAACTTGGACAGCTAATGAAAATAATCTAGAGAGGAACAACGAAAGGTACGTTTGTTTTGCTGGGCTGTTGAACATCTGCAAAGAAACAGAAGGTATCTTGAGGGGTTAATTCCCTTGGTATTTGAGAAATCAGGTGCAATAGCAGTAGTGCCCCAGCACTATGCTCAGGTAGAAAAAACTGCTGGTGCAGATTATCTCATATTTCATATTCCTTATTCATAGCATTACTAATCTGATTCTTTCTGAATGCTAGACAATCTCAGAATGCAATTTTGGTTTGTACCTTTGTACAGGAGAAAGGCATTGTCCTGGCTTGGGGCAGAGCAGAACCAACCTTCTGTTCAGTGAGTGAGGCTCTTGCTCTTACTTATTGCTGTGGCAACCAGGGTCAGCTGACATCGTTGTTTAGCCCATGGAGGGATTGCACCTGTGGGGAGGAGTGGACAGGCCGGGTGACCCAAACTGACCAGTAGGGTATTCCATCCCATCTGCCATACCCGTATAAAAGCTGAGGGATCAAAGAGGTCAGGTTGGCTCCTCTTCAAGGGCTCTTAGTCAATGACTCTCTTTTGTCAATGGCTGAGGAGCACCACGTCAGTTTGTCTACTCTTGATTCTGATCCATGCGTTCCTGAAGGTAGATCTGGAATCCAGTTCCCATTTGTCACTGTGTCCAGTCTAGAATTTTCCCAGTGCCTGCTGGTGATATTTCCCTGGGAGCTTGATACGGTTTCATATATATTGCATCTATTTCATTCTTTCCTTTTTAATTTTATTATTAATATTTCATTAAAGTAGTTTAGTTTTTCCTAAACTATAAATCTCTTTCTCTCTTTTCTTCCTCTCCTTGGAGCGAAAGGTGGGGAAGAGCAGCTGTTGTCGTGTCATTGGCCAACCTGGCCCAAACAATGACAGGCATTGTTGGAAAAGTTTTGCAATTCTTTTAGGGCAACAAGGAAAACCACATCTCAGACAGACTCTCAAATGAAATACTACATATAGTTTCTGTTTCAGATTTTGTTGAGCTCTGGCAGAAGCAACTGAATTGTCAAGTATCATCTGAGGCATAGAACAGTCACAGCATGAACATACCTATTCATAGCCTTGGTCTCTTCTCCTTTTCCTCCTTTTCATACTTTGACATTTGGACTTTCCTCTAGAATGTGTTGCTTAGGGCCAGAGGTTGTCACATCATGATGTCCCTTTCATGGGGCCTGATCTCCTCTACCCCCTCAGGTTTCTTCCCCTGCTTCTTTTTCCCTGTGGTCTTTTTGGGTGTTCTGTGACTCCCCCTCATCTGCCCTCCCGGCCTCTCCAGCATTCTGCACGGGATGTGGGTTAATTTATGTTTTTTTGTAAACAGTGGAGCTTTAAATGAGACAAGTTGAGGCCTTACTAAAAGCAACTAGACATTTAAACAGGAGCCAGTAGTATTTGATGGTTTAGAAACTCAAAAGCTAGTATTTCATTACGGTGTTGTTTGTAAGTAAGTGCAGTAACAACTGCGTAGCAAGCTGCCTTAAATATCTTACAGTTGTACTGCAGAGGAGGTGGAAATAAAAATTTAGTAGTGGTACAGGAAAACTTTTATAACGGCTGTCTTTGGTGGTCAAGCTACCTTTGATGGCTGAACCTTCTCTCATATGGCTGCTGTAAGGCAAAAATCAGTGGAGGCCTAAGCATAAGATGTCACTCTTCAAATTGATCCATCTACCTTTGGAGTCATTCAAAGCCAGACCTTTGTCTTCCACTCTGTGTCCCTGTTGTGCTGTAGAAGGAACACATTCCCTGCCTGCTACATGTACCAGCTGAGCAGCGTCTCCTTTCCAAATCCTTAGGTCAGAAGAAGTTGTCAGGTCACTGGGGAATAAAGCAAGGGTTCACCATAGCCTGGTTACTAATGTAGAAACACCAGTGATGCAAACAATTTGGGCAGCGACTGGAGAAAAGAGCTTATTCCAGCCAGTCAATATACTTATTATTTCAGACAGACTTCTTACAACCTAAAGTCAACTAGATTTTGCCATGTTAAAATCATATACTGTAGCTGGTTTTTTGCCTCAGCTTTCTAATAAGGGCAGGTCAAAAAGCACAGTGTAAAGCTATATATATTTCTTATTTTTTGAATATTCTCCTGTAATTAGCAGAAGTTTTAAAAATGGTGTTTAAAAATGGTGTTTAAAAATCCCTCCCTGATATCTTCAGAAATATCTGTAATTATGCAAGACTTCTAGAAGTCTTTCTACCTGGAAAATTGTGATCCAATATCAAGTAAATGGACATATCCCCTTGCACGCAGGGCCCTGAGCTTTGAATATTTAGTTGAATATTTACCTGTTATGGTCTGTATGGTACAGCTAATCTTACATAAGGTCAAAAATTAAATGTAGCTATGAGATCTTTTCCACACCACAGCAAGCTGTCCTCCCACTTTGTCAGGGATGCATAACTATGGCATAGGGTTTAATCATGCCCGTTAATGCTTAAGCAATTTCATATCTACAAGTAAAGGCACTTTGCTTGTGGCTTTGAATTCCCAGATTCTCAGAAGAAAAAGTGCCTATATATTTTCCTAGCATATTGCATGACCAGAAAAGAAAAGGAGATAATTTTAGGACAATTAGGAATTATTTGAAAAAGGGGATTGTCACACTAATTACCTTTAGCTGTTTGGATGCAATAAAAAGAACATAAAGTCATAAGGATTTCTTAACAGTAAAAGACCTTATATTAGAAGAGAAACTAGCAATTACCCCGTTGATTGTCAAAGCTCACCCAGCTGCACAGAGTGAATTTGAAACGTGTGATTCTTTCCAAGGTGAATAAGGTGACAAAATCATTAACCATTCTCAGAACACATCTATCTTAATTAAAACCTACCCCCCTGTGACAATGATATAGGCAACCCAGCTTCTCCAGACACTCACAGCTGGCATCCGCATCAATCTTGTTGACAAAGACTCTTCTTCAGAGCATGTGCTGTAATGTTTTTTCTCTCCCATGTGGGGCTTTTTGAAGCAAAAGCATTCCTGTAGGTTCTGGCAGCCATCAGAGTCGGCAGCTCAGCACTGCCCCTGAACCACTCATGTATTTGCTAAGGGGTATAACATAACATGAGCTAACATTAGGCTTTCTTTTTCCTTTTCTGCTGTCTGCTAAGCTGGCAACAAGCATTCCAATAGTCAGGTCAACTTACAATATACCTTTATGACTACAAAGCACCTCCAGCAAAACAAGTTGCAGCTTCGCTTTGGTTTAGAACAAGACTTTGAGGAGTCACACTTGAGTTTTTCCATGTGCCACCTGATTTTACTGGTACACTTGATCATAGAATCATCATAGAATGTTTTGGATTGGAAGGGACCGTAAAGATCATATTGTTCCAACCCCCCTGCCTTGGACAGGAACACCTCCAACTAGACCAGGTTACTAAAAACCCCATGCGCCCTGGTCTTGTACACCTCTAGGGAAGGGGCATCCACAGCTTCTCTGGGTAACCTGTTCCAATGTCTCACCACCCCCACAGTAAAGAATTTCTTCCTAATATCTAACCTAAATTTACCTTCTTTCAGTTTAAAACTATTACCCCTTGTCCTGTTGCTACAGTCCCTGATGAGAGTCCCTCCCCACCTCTCCCGTCGGCCCCCTTCAGGTACTGGAAAACCACTATAAGTCCTCCCCTGAGCCTCCTCTTCTCCAGGCTGAACAACCCCAAGTCTCTCAGCCTCTCCTTATAGGAGAGGTGCTCTGGCCTTCTGATCATCGTTGTGGCTCTCCACTGGAACTGTTCCGACTGGTCCATGTCCTTCTTATGTTGGGGGCCCCAGAGCTGGAAGCAGTACTCCAGGTGGGGTCTCACCAGCGTGGAGGAGAGGGGCAGAAGCACCTCCCTGGACCTGCTGGCCACGCTTCTTTTGATGCCGCTGAGGATGCTGTTGGTTTTCTGGACTGTGAGCACACTGCTGGCTTATGTTGAGCTTCTCATCCACCAACACCTCCAAGTCCTTCTCAGCAGGGCTGTATGCGCAGCTGACAAATTTAGAAGAATGAAACCAGTAGAAAATTGTGGCCATAATGCAAGTATCTCGAGCAGCTGTGTATCAAATGGTGCTTAAGTAGTTAAAGAAAAATTTATGTTAATCAACTTATAAAAAACTAGATCGAATCTTATGACTAGTCCCAAACACATGTGGAGTTACTGTAGGTAAATATTTCTGGAAATGATGTGCCAGAGTGTTTAGATTAAACAGCAAAGATACTTACTTCTTAATTACACTGGTTTCTGCTACATGATTGTAGATTAAAGTGTGGAAAATGAGTATGTCAGCTACTCCTTTAAAATTTAGTTTAACAAAAAAGGGCTACAAATGTCCTTTCATACATATTTTTTTTAATACAACAACAACGCTCTTCCTGAATTGATAATTCACTTCATATAGATACAGTTACACAGAAAAATTAGACAGGTTTAAATGGAAATGCTCTCTTGAAAAACCCTTCATAAAAAAAAAAAAGAGTCTGTGTACATAGGTAGTATCATTTTTCAAAGTCTGTAACTTCATTAGTTTAAAAGCAAAAATCCAAACCACAGCTGTTCCCAGACACCCAAATTGCTTAAATTGGACCATTTAATTTTAAATATTTTAAAACCGATTCTGAAGGATGCCACCCTCATAGGATCTAAATGCAAAGCTGCTAGATTAAGAAAAGTGACTTTTTGAGGTCTGGGTGTGAGAAAACTGATACTGACAATGACATATTAATGTGTCAATGATAAATAAATACAAGAACTTAAAATTCAAACCACCAGCAATCTTATACATCATTCTCCTTTTTTTTTTTTCTGGAAAGGATATAAAAGATTCAAATGTCAGAACTATAATGTCAGAACTGTTTATAATGTCAAGTGATGCATGTTGCATACTCTTAGTATATTCCATTGATCAAACCAAAACCTGGGATAATAATTGCAGGTGATGGAGCACATTTCATGTGCAAATGGACATGGATTTGTTGTGGATTTGGAAGAAAAACATTTTCATATTGAAGTCTTAATAATTGTTTCATTCAACCTGCACCTGCACAAATTATTTTGCATAAAGCTGATGCTTCTAACAATAACTAACATTAGTATGATGCCTGCAGGGCACTGTCAGCCAAGGAGAACTTATTCTTACGATATAATGTAGTAATTTGATAAAACTTGTTGCAGACTTGAGAGAGAATCAATCCCAACAGAACCAGGGAGAACTGTAAGTTTCCCGTTGCAGACAGTTCATGCAGTTCCATTTCAACTCATAAAATTAATCTTGTTATTCATAAGGTAAGGTTGAATTGTTTTTAATGTGGTTTCCTTAGAAGAGGCATATGTGATCGTGCCAGCTGTGAATGCCTGCCCTGCACTCCCAACAGCTACCACCTTCAGAGACAATTGCAACCCAGTTTGAAAGATGGAATAAATCTCAAAGAGACTAAATTGCTAAAAGCTTTTGCCCACGTATCTGGGCAGGGCAAAGATACCTAAATTAGTACTCCCTGTCAGGGAAAGGCAGGAAAAATTCAGCTGTTAAACAGTCTGTTTGGCAGAAGCCAGCAGTTCCATCAGCAGGAACTAGTCACGATACCTCTTACCTTTTGTCTCATGCAGCTGTGGCAAAGAGCCCAATGAAAATGATTTGTTTTGAAAAGGACAACATACAATTCAAAGGACACAAATCTCTGGGAAAACAGATTGCTTACAAAATTATTTGGTTTTAGCTATTCTTTGAACTTCTAATTTTACTCTACAAAGATAACAGAATTTCATTCCAGTGCTTCTATAAAAGGTTAATTTGAAAGAACATTAGCTGAACCCTGCCAAAACCATCAAAACATCACATTATTTTAATTTACAGATGTAATAAAATCAGGAGTGGTAGACAGTTGGTTAAGGAGGATGCACATCTTGGGAATATTAAGATGAAGTGCTTTCCAGAGAACTTACTCCAATTTTAAGTACTGATAAGAGCAAATGTTAAGTTAATGCAAACCAGGCTTCATTCTTAATTGGTCCATATAGAACCCAGTCATACCTAGAAGTTTATGTCCACACTTTGAATAGCAGGTTAAAGAGCCCGTACTTGAAGAAATTTATTAACTCCGTGTCTTCTAGCAAGGCTGCATTTGCAATATTTTCAGTTCCTTACTTAGACTCCAAATAAGTTATTTGTATTGCATCCAATAGTTTTCTGTTACATGTGAGCAAAGGTTTGTATTCTGTGGCTGCCACAGTCATTAGCAAGGGAAAGAATACAGAAAAGAAAAGGAGAGATGCGGAGTCGACTGAAAACTGTTACTCCTGGAGCAGGCTGCTCAGTATTGTTTGGGCAGGCTTTGATGACATCAGGCTCCCTGAATATATAAAATATTATCTTCCTTGAAATGATGCCACAGATGCCTCATCCGTCATTGTTTCCTTCAGATGCTGTGTCTCCTGCCACTCTGTATGACTTTGAGTACGTTGGAAAGGTCAAAACTTTTTGTAATCAATTCCATTAGGTCCTCATCTCTTTCCACGCCATTGATAAATTCTTCTAAAGTCAGTTCCCCTGAAAGGAAATCAGATACTCCTTAGGAACAGAGGAACCCAGCAATTGCTCTCAGACCAACACAAGGCCATTTGTGCCAGATTCCGTCCCTCAAGAATGTTCCTCATTCTCTTCTGACAGGCAAATGCAAGCAGAATATTTTCTGTTGTTTTCCCACTTTGCATCAGATCCTAGAACTCCAACTCGCCTTTTTTTGTTAAAAGAGATCAAACACACCTTTCACAGAAGGCAAGCCAACTAGGAATACTCAATATCTATAGCGACAGAAATGTGTGAAAAAGGGTGCTAATGAAGCCTGTATCAAGGCTGAATTTAGCTGCGTGGACCAATTCTTACTGAGCTAACAGGAATTTATCTTATGTCTGGTTTTAATAGAGATTAGGGCGTGATTTGCTGAGGATTACCAGGGATACTCCCTGTGTTGACTACTAGGATTATTTAGAGCCATGATTAGATGTAGTAAAAAAAAAAATCGGTTAAGTGGTTTGATTAGATAAGTTCTTCCAAGCAAATGAAATGGTCATTTAGAGTGTGATTTTTTTGGCTCATGTCAAAGTCATGACAGCTATAAAATCTTTTATTGAGGAGCAGGATTATCATTTAGCATTATTCCTTTTTTTCTTCTGTATTCCCTGTTGGAAAAGGCAAAGGCCAGCCCTAGGCATGTGTCTGCTCACACTGTACACAGGAGTGTACACAATTCTCTGGTTAGAAGTTATTCCAGTGTTTTTCTCTGAAAGGGGAAACAGAGCCTGGTTTAATCGGAAGAGCTTGATTCTTTCCTTTGAGAACGGTTTAAAGGTTCTTGTTAAAATCACAACAATGAATGATTTCTCACTGAAATAAGAAATGACAAGAGGCCAAGCGAAGAGGAAGATAGCTGGATGACTTAGAGCCCCAGGGTGCAGGGGAGCAGTAATTCAAGTCTCATGCACTTTTGGTGAATGCTTAGCTAGATGACTTTTGGGTATTTTTGGATTTAAGTACTCCCCAGAGGTTTTTTGTGTTTTGGTTATTTTTATTTTTTTTTTGTTCGTGACAACTTGGAAACTTCCTCTGATGTGAAAAAGGAAAATGATCAGCATTTGAAAAACATGAAACCCACTTTCTAGCCATGGGCAGTAAAGTCATATGGGTCCTCACTGCACTGGTGAGCAGGGTCATATACACGCTATTAAAGTGGAAAGATGTCATTTGACAGAAATCTTAGGCTTCAGGGAGAGGAGTGACTCTCTCCAGGGTCTGGTGCATAGTGGCTCTGAGGATGTTCACACCTCCTATTTCAACCCCAGTGCCCTTATATAGTCATCCCGGGAGCAGAGACCAAGCAAGCTGTCTCTCTACACCCGTCTGCTTCCTCCTGCTTTGCCATTCATCCACTCACTTCTTCCGATCCCTTCTTCTATCCCAGGCACTCCTCTTACTTCCCATCTCCTTCCCTCTGTATTGCCTTTGACTGAGGTCTTTGGCTGGGCAGGGTTCCTGGACTTGTCAGGTGGACATGCATCATTTTCCTGCCCTATGCAGGTCAACTGGTCTTGAATTCCTTCCTCTTGATCCCAGGCTATGTATTTCAAAGAACCAGTACCAGAGTGCAAGCATACACAACCCACTGCAGTTACCAGTGAGATGTGATTACACTGTCATGCCCAGACTCACTGCGACCGTGATGGGTCGTGATTTCTTTGAGCTAATGCAAATAAATTGCAAAGCCATCAGGAGATTTATTTTAAAAAATGCTCCCTACAACCATGGGATTATTTCTTGCATTTTAATGTGAGGAAAGACATTGCAACTTATTTGTCTATTTGCCCTTTTCTTTAATAAGAAGCTACAAGGAGGTAGCATAGTTTAAGCTAAACTTGGTTAAATTTATCCCATTCCCCATGTACAGCTAGTCCTGCTGGTTTGCAGCTGTTTAAAAAATAACTATGGAAGCAGTTTGAAATGGGAGTATCAGGAAGATAATTCTGAATAATTCATGTTCTGGCATTTCATTGCTAAAACCTAAGACACAAAGGCATGATTAAGGCAACATAAACAAAAGATACTTCGATCACATTTTCATTTTGCTCTGCAACCAGAGCACTGGTGTTTTGGATGAACAGTGCAAGACCTCCGTGTTTTAGTCCCTACTGCATGTAATTCCTATGCCAGCTTAATTGATACAGTTGATTTACACTTTGCTGTAAAGCTGACGCAATATGGGTAAAGAAAAACAAGGTCAGGCTTTCAGTTCATCTAAAAGTCAGTTCTTCGGTAGTGTGTTCAACCCCCCTCTTGATCCCATACTTCCTTATGGGGGGAAATCCCTGCCAATGTGAAGGAAACTAAGATTCTTACCGTCATTGTTCACATCTATCTTCTGAAATATCATGTTTGTGAACTCTTCAGCAGACATGTTGGTGTGGCCATTAATAGCCTGGATAGCCTGAAGGAAGAAATGCAGAAAGTTCTTTCAGACTTTTTTCTATTGAGTTGTAAAAACAATACACTGGCAAAAGCAGTAATTGCAACGCAGCTCTTTAGTGCACGAACCCTTTCAAAAATCACTAAATAAATAGCTATTTCAAGTAAATCTTCAGTAATGAGGATTGGAAATTTAATTAACATCACACAGCCTGAAGATTACAGACTATTTTACATATCTCTGAAGGTCTTCTGAAACCATGTGGCACCTCTGCTCTGCAGTACGCTTTAGATTCCATAACAGCATTTTTATCTGGCCCCAGAGAGTTCTGTGTCTTTGGAAAGTGCCCTGTGGCCTGTGTGATTTAAATATAGTATTATTTTTCACAGCTGAAAGCACATGAGGAGAAAGCCTAAGTCATTTTTCTATTAAGACTTGTTTAACTTAGTAATCACAAATAAAGTCAGACCAGCAGTCCTGGAAGTTGGCAGCATTTACTTGTCCTCCAAAGAAATTAAGAAAACCAAAAGTCTCCTCTCTACTATTTCTGTGGCAAAGTGACCCAATATTTGGAGTAAAGTTATACATGAATATTTTTGCTAAATTTTATCTTATTCACTGAGACAGTAGTTTTTTGGGTCAATAAAATAGAAGCCTATATGTTAATAGCAGTGGTCCAGAAGCAACAAGCATATATCTGACCCTGATGCAGTCTTCAGAAGGTTGTACCTCTGCCACACTTAGATTTGTTGTAGTGCTAAGAGCAAAGCAGTGGTTCCTGAAGTACTTAAATCACTGACTATCGCAGAATTACTTTAAATAATAAAATAACCGGGCTGTTAAAAGGCACTGAGAGGGTGCATGGTTGTCTGGAAGGAATACTGGTTGGTAGTCATCTGCCAGTCCAAAGTTTGCATAGCTGTAGGGACAGTTGAAGTTTTAATAGGACTTCTGTGGTTTAAATTAATGTCTCAGGTATGACATACCTTTCTGGACAAGTCCTTGTTTACTGATACTTATTATAAGGAGGGCCCTTAATGGCTGTGAGCCTGTATTTTTATTATTTGTTTAAAGCCCACTGATTTTAATCTAGCCTAGGTCAGAATTTAGGCAGGTTTAAGTTAAAGTTCTCGTACTCAAAAAGAGGAGAAAATAGGTTTAAACTGGTTTTAAAATCAAGTAAGTTGAAAAAGAAATCTTTACATTAAAAGGATTTTAATTCTCTTTTCAGATAAAGTCCAAGACAAAACACAGTTGCCTCATTGCTTCTGGCTGAAAAATGATGGAGAATATCTGCAAAAGAAAGATGTCATTAGTCTTACATGAGGAGAAATCTGGGAGATGCAGCCTCTCCTTCTACCTTTAAAAAGCTGCTCTTCAGAAGGTGATGCATCAACTTTATTTGTTTGACCTTGTGGCTCTATCTGGCTCCAGTTCCTTTTAATTTGGGCAGCAGGTCTTGGAAGTCTCTAACAGCATCTAGCAGGCACCAGCAGTAATACAGAATCCAGGCAAAGTATGTTCCTTATTTATTATGACATTAAATCCCTATTTAGATTTTATGCTCCCTGAGCAAAACCTTGATCTGCAATGAGTCCTGTACATTTAGGGAGCAGTATTAAGTCATTCGTGTTTGTAAGAAACCCTGTAATAACTTTTGGATGAAAGCAGCTACTGAAATCCATAATATTATTTCACTAGAGCAAGTTGAAAAATACAGAAATAATTTTAAAGAAGGAATTACACTGCTTTGGTTTTATGGGTTTGAAGTTGACCCATTTTCTGCAAAATTCTCTACGATATTTGTATCCAGATTTCACTGCATGATCTAATGATAAAATTATTTCCCCCAATTTAATTTTAAAATAGGGGTAATGGCATTGTAGTAAAAAAATCTAAAAAACTTTCAAAAAATTAAAATACTGGAATATTTTGATAAAATATATATCGTTTCTTATAGCAGGTTCAGTTTGAAAAGCCAGTTTTTCACAACAGACTGGCACAAACACTTGTAACCAGCTGTTTTATTCATTATGCTGCATCAGTTCTACCCTGCTTTATAGTATAGTTTATCACAATAATGTCTCACTGTTTCTACAGTTTTTCACTTTCAGTAAGCATTGTATCTGTAGCACTATGGTTTAAGGTAAAATACTACTTAGATATGTTTACTTCAATAAGCCAGAAACTAATGGCAGGACTGTTGCTGGCCAGAAAAATTCTGGTTTTACAACTGTAAAACATTAGGTAAAGTACAGACAATCCATTTACAACACACAATGGAACTACTTTGTCAGGGGCAACACACTATGTCAAATGCTCTTGCTATTGGTCATAACTTCCTTACCGTGAATATGCTTAATAGTTCTTTTTTGTCAATACATCCATTTCCATCAGCATCGTATAGCTTAAAATACCATTTCAATTTTTGGTCAATTTTTCCTCGTATAACCAAATTTATTGCAGCTATGAACTCCAAGAAGTCTATAAATCCATCCTAGGAGAGAGAGAAAAAAAACAAACCACAAACTATTTAACAACATTGGTTTTCTATTCATTCTGGCAATTTCACAGAAACAGGTCATTGAATTCACTATAATACACACTGATTTATAAAGCACCTTAACACAGAAATCCCCTGTGGTGTTTAAAAAGGGTGTGCTCAGCTGGAAGCACTATAGGAAGGGGCGTTAGCACAGACAGTTTTGTTCTCCCCTGAAAGATGAGAGCCGTAGAGGTGGGGGGCAAATCTGTTCTGAGCAATTGTTATTGACATTTTTTGAGGAGAAGAGAAACAGTTTTGTGTTAGACTTCCACATGTGAAAAAGAGGAGTCTGGGATATCTGTTTTGGTACTAATGAGATGTCTGCAGTGGAGTTGCTTATATTGATATGGGTACTGCAGAACTACAGATGATTTCTAATGCAACAGAGCTTCTCCAGGTGTTACTCATCTGAGAGATCATGTAGCAAGTGTTGTGGATGGTAACCAATAACCAGCCATGAACTCCAGATACTGTGTTTTTTCCATATAAACATCAGGTCTCTTTGATTACTACATTTTACATGGGATATAAAGCCCTCCAGTCATAAACTAGTCTCTAAATAGTGAGGATTGGGGGATATTCATAGGGAACGAGCATTTCAGATTGTTTTAATTCCAATTCCATATTTTCTGCTTTCTTCTCTGAAGCTAGTTATGGAAACCTGTCAAGGACAGGCCTCTGTGGTCAGGTGGTCTAAGTCACTGTGACAGTTCCTCTGTTTCTGTAAAAATGTGGTGAGGATGGCAGAAACAGTTGCTGAATTTGAAGAGTACTCGCTCCAACTGTTTCTCATGTCCATATAAAAAGAATAAAAGAATTAACAGCTGTTAAATTTAATCTTGTGATCTTTATGTTGGTCAGAATCCAATTGTTTGGAAAACCTTGGAAAGACTGTCGTCTGTTTCAGATGGCTTGTGACTGAGAAGGTTGGATGAGTATCTAGTAGGTGTAGCACGTTACTTATTTTTATTGTCATACATCAACACGAGTCTTGCCACCTGAGGTTTTACAACCAGCAGGCATTAATCTGCCCTCAAGACTCAACTAGACTAAAGGAAAAGAAGTCCTGTAAAGGTGCAGTGCGACACATTGCTGTAGTTGCAGTGCTCGTTTTGACTTCTGTGCAAGGCTGTTTGGCCTTGAGTGGCACATAAGAGGTAAATCCAGTGTTTCAAACACACTGGAATCAACGAACATGCAGAAACGGTGCGTGCACAACTTGTGCAGACTGACCATTACTTCACAGACTCTTTGTGCAGATTCTGCTGTGGTTGCTGGATTTACTGTAATTGCAATCACAGCAAACTCAGCGAAGGCAAAGACACCATTCGTCCACTGTTTGGCATTAAATGAAATTTGGCAGTAACTGCATGCAGTTTTCAAACAAGATTAGGCCAGTATTAAAAACAGATGCTTTACCAAAATATGACACATCATCTACCACAAACTTTGTGCTTCTTTTTGGCACACCATCTTGAATTTCAATTTTCCAAGTGTTATTCCAAGAAGCATCTCATCAAGTATTTTACTGGAGGGCAAAGTTTTTTTTGCTGATTATGTTTCCATCATCTGATTTGATAGATCTACTGAGACTATGGTTAGATGCATTTCACATTGCTGCTTTTTAATTGTATTTCATACCACTTATTGAAACCACAGCTTAATTTTAGGATTGCTGGATGTCTATAATTAATTTTCTTCTTTCTCCCTTGCATTTCACTTGGGATTTTGGAAAATAGTATTTTTTTCACTTTCTTCTTGTGTCTTGGTGTCACTGTTGTTGCTCTGACAAAATACCAGGAGCTTGGAAAAAGTAATAATCATCTTAACGTGTTCAGCTATGTAATTCTGATCTGGTGCATCATTTAGCCTGC
>JAOXJK010000001.1:94373423-94383616 GCA_025774025.1 Xenus cinereus
TCTTCATAGTAGCTAGTATGGGGCTATGTTTTGGATTTGTGCTGGAAACAGCATTGATAATACAGAGACGTGTTAGTTCTAGCTGAGCAGTGCTTACACAGGGTCAAGCCCTTTTCTGCTCCTCGCACTGCCCTGCCAGCGAGCAGGCTGGGGGTGCACAAGAAGTTGGGTGGAGACAGATCCAGGACAGCTGACCCCAACTGACCAAAGGGGTATTCCAGACCATATGACGCCATGCTCAGCATAGGGGGAAAAGCTGGGGGAAGAAGGAAGGGATGGGTGTTCAGAGTTATGGCATTTTGTCTTCCCAAGTAACCACTAAGCGTGGACATGGCTGAACACCTGCCTGCTGATGGGAAGCGGTGAATGAATTCCTTATTTTGCTTTGTTTGCATGCACAGCTTTCGCTTTACTTATTAAACTGTCTTTATCTCAACCCACGAGTTTTCTCATTTTTAGTCTTCTGATTCTCTCCCCCATCCCACCAGGGGAAAGTGAGCAAGAAGCTGTGTGGTGCTTAGTTGCCAACTGGGGTTAAACCACAGCAATAAGTTGTCAGAAAAAATTAATTGCTTCAGGTCTGATATGTAATATTGGTCACTGAGTAACTGCAGAGGAAACAACTCTAAACTCTTTCTTTTGGTTTAAAAACAGTCAGGAAATGTAGGAACTCAGCACAACTCAGTGGGAGACTGCTTAGACAAGGAAGATTATTTTTAGATAAAATTGAATGTCATCATTCTTTCATATTCCTCTCTTTCTGTAGACAGTATACTTTGCTACTGATTTCTCTGTATCCAATGCAGAGATTCATTTTCTCTAGGTCTCTTGTGCAACATAGTTGGCATTACAGCTTCATACAGTATCTATGGGCCGCGCCGTCTTAACCTGTGGATCTCAGGTGCTGGGTCCTAGTGTAAAAGGGGACTCCTGACAACCAGCTGCTAGAGCATTGGTAGATGTAGTACATCTGGACTTGCACCGTGCACAAACCCTGTCTTTGATCCAGGCATGCTCTACAGTGTGATCAACCTACTAGCCAAGTGCAGCAAATCTCCATGGCAAACACAGTGAGCCTGGACACACTGTGCACAGATGGCAAGGAAGGGGCTATTTAGTGATGTGAGGACACTTCATGGTGTGCACCGTGAGTAGTGCTGTCCCATTGCATAGCTTTCCAATCCAATCCCATCCAATCCAATCCAGCATCAAGACTGTGATGCAAGGCAAATTCAACTGGAATATTACTTATTAGCACTTGCCTACATGCATATTTTGAAAATTTTTTTTTTAAAGAGAAAGTTTCTTGGACATTCAGATTACCCTTTTTGAAATGCAAAAAAAAAAAAAAAAAGCAAGCAACTGAATTCTGCAATGCTCTAATAGAAATCTGAGACAGACCTCACTTTAATGTCCCATGTAAAGAATCAGCCTGCCATGATTGATGGTGCTGTGCTGCTACTGGAGAATTACCTCTGGTCTAAAACTTTTAGATAATAACATCAAATCCTATAGTCAAGAATTCAACTGTACTGACATTAAGCAAGTGATGATTTTAATGATAATGTTAACATAGGCTTTTAGCTGATAATGACACATTATTATCGCATAAGTTAGTACAATCATAGCAGTAAGTCCTGTGCCAAATCACTAGAAAAAAAAATGAAGATTATGAAATGGCGCCAGTAATTGTGGGAAGTCCTTACAAAGTAATAGATTCCTTTTTGGAATCAATATATAAAATTGAGTGTAAAAAAAATCTAGAGATAGTTAAGAAGAACAAAGACATTCTTTAAGACAATCTATAAATAAATAGTGTTTCATGGAACCAGGTGAAATATTCATAGAAGATAGTTTCTATCCCATGGAATTTCTTATAAGGGTACAGTACCTTTCAAAGGCACTTAAGGCACTGCCTTAAACAGAGCAAAGCATAATTTAACTTCCTCCTTATTTACAGTAATCAGGTTCGTTACTTTCCATTTGAGATAATTTTATGCAACATTACTTGAGATTAAGGGGAAACAAATAGTTTGGTTTTGTTGTTTTTGTTGGATTGTGTCTGAAACTAATGGGAAAAGGATTTGTACATGTATATGTACATGTCAGCTCCAGAAAGCCTGAATATTTCAGGAAGCGAGAGCTGTAGAACTTTGTCACTTCTGGCAAAATAACTCTTTCTAGCTAAAAAAATATGTTGATTCTTATTTTCTTCTAGGGTTCAAAATGAGAAAAAGCAAGAGTTACACTTCTCTGGGCAAAGTGGTAGTGCTATCCGCATGTGCTGGGCCAACAAAAGAACCACGGAAAAGGAACAGCATAAACCAATGCACTTCTTGCTAACCACAATGCTAGCTTATATGGCTCTTTGCCCCATATTGTAGTGTGTAATGCAGATGTTGCTGCTGCAACCTTACTGACATGGTTAAGCTGTCTGGTTAGAGTAAATTAAGAAAAGTGTGCTTGTTGAGAGAGTCATTTCAGCCTGGAGACATCCCTAAAATTATGTGTGCAGCTGAATTTGTGTTTGCACAACTATTTAAAGACTTAGGATACAAAAAAGGAAAGTTATTCAGGAAAGCTTAGGAAAATATTTCTATAATTATCACCACCTCTCACCCAGCTTTGGATAACTATTAACTATTGCACCTGGTTCTATTATGTCAACTTTGGTAATACCTGCAAACATGTAAGGACGCAGCAAACATTCTAGGCAGTTCTTAGACAGCCTGACAATTCATATTGCAGCAGCTATTCCTGGTCCTGAGGACACATCAGAGCAAGACAATCTGAGAAAGAAGCCCAACTGAAGATCAAATTTTCCAGCAAAGGACACTTAGCAAAGGTGCCCTGAGCCATTATAATTAATCCCCAAAGAGGTAGAAACACTTAATATTTCAGTTCCAGATAGTGGTCACTAGCAGTACCTAAGTATTGCTCACTAGCAGTCATTTTATTTCATCTTTTAAGATCTCTTCATGCCTTCAATAAGAACATAGAAGGCAGCTATCACATAGTGACAGGAAACTGTTGCATAGTTGGGCCATGTCAATCTTTAATAAAATACGTCTTCAGTAGAATCTAGCAACTAATTGCCTCATATCAATGAAAATAATATTCCTCTGTCTCTCAAAATTCCTAAGAAGGGGGAAAAAATGGAGGGAGAAAAATATTGAAAGTCAAATGAAGAATGACTTGCATTAATCATAAAAACATTTTAGAAAAATATTACATCTTTCTGTGAACATTGTCACACTTTTCTTGGAATATGAGGTGCAACTGCTTTCATAGAGAAATTCATGGCCAAATGATTTGCATTTCCTTCTACTGTAATACCTGAGAAGATATACTTGGTTAATCCTATTCATGTTCCTATAACCAGAGAGGATAACATCTATTCATAGCCAGAACCCAGAATCAGATGATGAAAAGTCTACCTGAAAATCAGAACTATAAAGACACAGCAGGACAGTGGGGAAGGAGCTCAGATGAGGAAAAAAGAAATGGTGGTCTGCCTCCCATTTATCAGCATTGTTCAAAGTATGAGGAGTGAAGGGAAACTCTTATTCTTCAGGGAAAAAAATATAAAAGATATATAGCTTGAGATTTATTTTACGTTGCTATGCAGTCATTTTGACACACAACAAAGTTCTATTGAATTAACGTTTTTGCATTTCTTACCTGTTCTACATCAAACAGCCTGTTTTAACTTTCTTCTTTAGATTCTAAAATGGATTCCTTTAAAAATCTTTTTAATAGTTCTAATCTGCATAACGATGTCAGATGAACTCTAGTTTATCACAGAACTACTTTAAATTTTAAATGAAAAAGCACAAACTAGAAAGATGACTCAAGACTGACATCTTCATCTAAAGATTTCTTAAACTCTTTGCTGTGGAGTGTCCATTTTTCTGTGTCTACCAACTTTATCTCTGCATAAGAAGTGTAGCAGAAAATAATGTTCTCTTTTGAGGACTGTCCAATGCTTTATAAAATGTTAACAGAAGATCCTTGAACTTGCATAATTTTCCTTTGGTGCCACATACCTATTAATGTTTACTTTTCACAGTATATCCTACCTTTTAAAATTCAATTTTCTTACAAAGCAACAGATGCTTATTCCTGTAGCTAGTTTCAATTAATTCCAAAATAAGCAGTAAGAGAACTACAATTGCAGCATCCCATTTTCAGTACAGTACTTCACATGTTAAATTGCTATGCAAATTTTATCCTTCACGGGTCATAAGAACCCAGTTTATCAATTAATCTATGCTTATATGTTGAATTTTTATTTTAGTGGTGGGAAAACCTGTGTGCAAGCCAGTGGAAGTGGATGGAAATGATCTGGGTTCCTGATTTAAGAAAGATTTTCTTTTAGAATAAGAGTTAAATTGTAGCAGTGCTGACTATAGAATGTTACCTTAGTTGTGTTAAAGAACAACTAATACTTCCAATATATTATGGATACACCAGACAATTGTCTAGATATGCTCTGTCCTTTAACATAGGTGTAACCTCATTTTGAAGGATGTAATCTCTCTGAAATATGATACATATTCTCACAGAAAACCAAGTGTACATCAGTATACTTGGCAACTACCGAAGTATTTTAGATAAACGTAACTGTTTTCTCTCTAAAATTCATCAGTTGGACTGCACGACAGTTATGCGTGGACTGAGATGCAGAGGGAATAAAAAAAGCGGGAGGAATTCAGTTTACTTGTATGTGGTTGCAGCTTTTTGATTTTTGTATTACAAATAGCTTAAGGGTGAAGAAGACTGAGATCATTTTTCCCTAAAATGACCTAATATAGGCAATCTTTTAAAAAATGAACTCTGTTGCACTTGTATTTTAATAAAAACATTATTTTTTAAGGCTTTCATTGGAAAGCCGTGGCAAAAGATAAATCCACCATTTATTATACTGCCAATGCCATTGTATAAATAATGCTTGCAAGTATTAATGTATGAGTCATGAATAAAATGTTTGCCTAAATGCTATCTCCTGCACTCCTAGTGATGATCTCAAGGAAAGTTAACTTTGCCATTACAGTTCTGAACATTCAGCAACTTTATTTTTCACTGGAGCTAAGAATGATGAAGAATAACTTCCAAAATTCACTACCATGTTTATTTGTTTGTTTGTTTAATAATTAACAAAACATGCCAGAGAGGTCAAAGAGGGGATGAAAAGTCTTGACATAGAACCCTTGTTTTTAAGAAACATGGAAAAATTAAAGACATCCTCATACTTGGTGTATAAGGTCAATTAATTATGAAACAGCTGGTGGTTTGCACAGGAGACACACCAGAAATG
This sequence comes from Xenus cinereus, assembly GCA_025774025.1. Classification (NCBI taxonomy): domain Eukaryota; kingdom Metazoa; phylum Chordata; class Aves; order Charadriiformes; family Scolopacidae; genus Xenus; species Xenus cinereus. The sequence goes on from JAOXJK010000001.1 coordinate 94,378,741, forward strand.
GTTAACATTGATCTAGTATGTTCCCGAGAAGAAAGATTTTAGGACATAGTTTATGTCACTAATCTCCAATAGAAACAGGCACTGACTGGAAACAGCATTTATACATTGAACAGATGCACTCTTGTTGAGCCAGAAGCGTGAATACGTGTACAGTACTATGCTCTGCCACATCTAAACACACAAGATAACTGGGTCCAAGACGCCTTACAGCCACACCATTGCCTCTTTGGCATGGTAAATCAGTGCAATGCTCTGAGCTTACACGGTCTGCCTGTTGCCAAGACCAGAGGTAACCTCAATTTCTACATGAAATTGAATTGTGCTGTGAAGATGTACCCCTCCCTGTAGTACATGCACTCACCATAGTCATGTCCATGAGTGGGGAACTGAACTACTCTATTATCTCCACCCGAAAGAAATCCAGGGAATGATAAGGTTTGGCTTGCAAGTGAATTCTTTTTGGTATTTGTATAGATGACTTGAGTAAAACAAGCTTCCACTAGGCTTTCAATCTGTCACAAATTGTCAAAAAAAACTACCATGCTGCCATAATTCCTTTTTAATTGTTCCTAGTATACTGGCAGTTGTTTTTGTTGTTTTTTTTTAAAATGGAAATCCTGAGTAGGAGAAGGATTTTTTAAGAGACTTCAGCTGGAAGCAACAAGGGTAACAAGGAGGTGGAATGCAATTCACAGCTGTAATTGCCCCCCATGCCATCAAGTCCCATCTGTATCTTATGAGGTTAATATTCCATAACTTACCTGCTAGAGGTTTTAACTGGGCATACATTAAACACAAAGGAGAAAGCCTGTGCACCTTTTAAGAGTGTTTTATCATCTTGTTGTGTGATTGAATACTTCCAAACATGGATGACCCCAACTTAACTCAAGGAGCATTAGGCTGCTATAACTGGAATTGTAGATTAATTTAGCCCTAACACTTTAGCATAGCTTTCTAAGCAGATTCCTATTTGTGAGAAAACAGAAGCCTACATAAGAAAGATATATTTTATGCTGAGAGAGGAGACTTTATTAAATTACTTAAGTTTTCCAGAATGAGTTTCTTTAGACTTAGATCAACTGTAAACTAGTCCCCAAATGATATGTTTCTATATGCAAACTGAAGTCATAATAATTTTAAACTGTAGAAGCCCCACTATTAAACCATGGCCACAAAAAGTTAGATAGGAAAAAATCAGACCATGTATCTATAAAAATCAGCTGGAGGAAGGATGGGAGAAGTTTCAAGTTCGCTTGCTGTCTAGCTAAATAGCATTTCTGTATAAAGGGTACTATTAAGAGAAAAGAAAAAAAATTTCTATCAAGAAGTTTTGTATACTTCACCATTCACTGGGACAATGACCCTTCTATTAAAAAGCAACATTTAGACAATAATACCATAGCAAAGGAAATAAAATTTTGATCTACAAACCTGAGAAGCTGCTGTAGTACTGAAGGAAACTGAATGCAAGCAAAAACTCAAATGACCAAACTATTTCTGAATTTGCGTGTTATGCAGACAACCACTTGCATCCAGTAACTTACATGGCTTGGAGAGGAAAGATTTATCATCTGGTTATTGCACAGTGCCTAAATTTTTTACACAATTTCATGGAAGGATAATGACCCCTTATTTGTACAATCATAGCTGCCATTTCAGAACACACAGTATGATACTCCAAGTCAGACATCTATTGACCACTCTTCATAAATTTGTACTTAACTAAAAGCGCTTTTCAGGATCGAATCCTACATTTCTACCAAAAACACAAGGACAAAATGTATGGAATAAGGAGTTCCGCTTATGTTACCTAATCAATAACATACAACATTCCTTTCCCCTGCCCTGAGAGGCCGATCTGTTGCCATGTTATTCCCAGCTCAGCCACATAAAAAGCATCATATCTATGTACTTGAAAAGTGTTTGATTGATGTTTTTTATTTCTAAAAGTATACTTCATAAATAGTGGTCATTAATTTTGGTAATGAAGAAAAAATCATAGTTAAATTTATGAAGAGAGTGCTGTTAACAGTGTTAGAAAAAGATAATTATTCAGGCTGTATGGTAACAGAAATGCAATCATTATACTGAATAGAGATTAAAATACAACAAAACTGTAAATCTCTGTAAGAAGTTGTTGTGGGCCCGTGATGTAAGTTTTACATCTTGAGCTTTCCTTTCCATTTTTATACTGAATAAAAATCTATGGTGGTTTCAAACATGCCAGATATATTTTTTTGCCTTGCGTCCTTCCCTAGAAGACTTGATCCTCTCAATACCTAACATACCTTTACAAATGCTCACAGGCTAGTGATCAGCATAGATTTCTGAGCTTTGCTGCACTCTATCTTGATTCCCAGCTGCTGTATTCTTTAATACCCATTCCTTTACTTCCTTTTTATGGGATTTTTTAATCCTCATTTTTCTTTTAGCTTGGAAGCTAATCTACAGGTTGTGATCTCCTTACTGTAACCACAGCTCCACTCAACTCCAGCTCAACTCCACATTACACAGACAGCTGAAACTTTCGGCAAACCTAGGTATGAAACATTGGGGGGGAAAAAAAAAAAAAAAGGATATCTATAGGGGCTGAAAGAAGTGCTATGCTAAGACCCTCCAAGAGGTGTTCAAGGATCACAATGTCTGTCAATGGCCGTGCATGTGATAGTTTGGAAAAGACTAGCTGTGAAGGCTGGCAAGTGCATAGATTTGCTTTTCTTGAGTGGCCTAGTTCCAGTTTGGCAGATGATGAGGTGCTGCTGCTGGACACGCACAGCCTTCTCCGGTGGAGGGTCTGCTGTTCCAACCCACCCAGTTTGCTGTAATGAAGCAGGCCACCCCTCATTGGTCTGGTATCTGTGACCCCAAGCATTACGAAATAGAGACATGGGAGAAGACAGTACTGGAAAATGCTTTCCCCCAAGGTTGTGTGTCTCCCAAAGGTGTGTTGGTTAGCAATATGATGGGTGATGAAGCAGGTCTTCGACACCCAGTGAAAGGTGCTACACACAAGTACCAGATGGCCAGAACTTTGGCCCTGTCTGTACACCTAAGGAAAATATACATTGTCTGTCTGGGAGACAGCTGCATTACGGAGAGCTGATTGCAATCACAAGCACCTATTGCAGTAGCAGGGAGGGTAAATTAGAACTACAGCCTGGAGAAGCTGCTTTACCTCTTCATTTGGTAGTCTGGTCTCATAATTTGGGCACTGTGTGTGATCGCCTCATCTGAGTAACGTTTTCCTCTTGGCCACAGGCTCAACACAGTACTTTGGATCTGTTATGTTATCTATACATCTGTTTATGTCTATAATAATAGATATATATATATAATATAATAATAAATAATATATAATTATGATAATAATTATATAATAATATCTATATGTTATCTATAAATCTGTTTATCTATGCTGCACTTCACCATCTGTTAATTGCAGACTGTATTTTCCTCTTTAACATTACTGTAAAAACTTCTTAACTTTGTATTTGAGCATACCAATATTTTCATATGCTAACATACAAGCACAGGATAGGAAATAACCAGTGAACTGAAAATTACATCTCATTTTCCGAATTGTTTCTTGACACTTTTTAAGTGCCTCTGGAAAGTACTAACAATAGTCCTACTCAAAGCCCTCAAAGCTCAGTCCCACTTCTTCACCTCTAATGCACCATAATGGCAACTCTGTCCCCAATAACAGTTTTGTGAGCAGAGCACAAAGAAGAGCCTGCAGTCTACAACTCACAAACAAAGCAATAGTATGAGATTAAAGAAATAAAGAAAAGAAAGCTTACCTGGTTCAGATCAAAGATATCAAACACTCGTTTAATGTATAGATCTCCCTGTGGATCCAGCCCTTGCAGACCCAGGAGTTTCTTAAATTCATGCAGACTAAGTTGCCCAGATGGGCATTCTCTCATAAATTTGCTATAATAATGGTGCATCTCTGGGGCAGGTCCATCACCTGGTAATGATTCTTTGGCGCCCATGTTACTATGCAGAAAGTGTCTCTTTTTTTTCTATTCACATTTATTTCTCTGAGGTTCAGAGTCTTGCTCATGACTAGAACTCAGGCAAATACTGCATTTAAATGGCCACGGTAAACCTCTTACAACGTAAGTTTCTATTTTTATTTAGTAACTGTCTCTACTCATGTGAGATTACCTTTAATGCCCAGTTCTAAACCAGATGGGATTTCAGAATGTGCCTAAAGCAGAAGTAAAGAGGGCCATGCTCTAACCATAGTTCATGAAAATCCAGGCTCTCCCACTTACGAACATGCATGTTAGAAAAAGAAAAATGAGTAGCTCCTCAAAGCGGTTGACCGAGTTATTTGCAAACCATTATCAACACATCAAAGTCTAATTGTGGATTGACTGTAAGGAATAGCTATGATTTATGTTGTAAGTAAGGATGGAAAAGGTTGAGAATGCGAAAAGGCATGCCCATTATTACATTTTATCTGTTGTAGGTGGATTAAGCCTTCCTAAAGACAGAGCCCTTGGGACTCCTCCTTGAGGCACTTATAATGAGTATGCTGTGTGGTGTCTAGCATTTGTGTGCAATTGCACCCTATATCCCTGCTTTCAGCACGGGTCTCCAGATAAACCACACAATTTTGGTCACAAGCCTCATAGAATCATAGAATGGTTTGGGTTGGAAGGGACCTTAAAGATCATCTAGTTCCAACGCCCCTGCCATGGGCAGGGACACCTCCCACTAGAGCAGGTTGCTCAAAGCCCCTTCCAGCCTGGCCTTGAACACTTCCAGGGATGGGGCATCCACAACTTCCTTGGGCAACCTGTTCCAGTGCCTCACCACCCTCACAGTAAAGAATTTCTTCCTAATATCTAATCTAAATCTCCCCTCT
>JAOXJK010000001.1:94383716-94394564 GCA_025774025.1 Xenus cinereus
TTACCCCTTGTCCTGTCACTACACTTCCTGACAAAGAGTCCCTCGCCAGCTCTCCTGTAGGCTCCCTTCAGATATTGAAAGGCCTCTATAAGGTCTCCCTGGAGCCTTCTCTTCTCCAGGCTGAACAACCCCAGCTCTCCCAGCCTGTCCTCATAGGAGAGGCGTTCCATCCCTCTGATCATCTTTGTGGCCCTCCGCTGGACCCGTTCCAACAAATCTATGTCCTTACTGTGTTGAGGACTCCAAAGCTGGACACAGTACTCCAGGTGGGTTCTCACGAGCGCAGAGTAGAGGGGCAGAATCACCTCCCGGAGGTGATTCACTTCCCTCTTCCCATCCTGTCCTTCCTGAAGAGTCTGTAACCCTCCATTCCAACACTCCAGTCAGAACCTTAGTGGAAGAGGAATCTTTTACAGTAACTTCTTTAACAAGAATTAACTTGGTATGATAAGTGAATTAAATACAAGTTTTCTTGCTTCTGGGCAGTGCTGTAGTCTTGCTTTTTATTTTACAGCTTTCAGAAGCTGAATTCCTTCTTCCTCTGTATAGTCAGGGAAGGGGTTAGGTATCAATAATAGTTCTGTACTGATTAGCTTCTATACAAGGAGATGAGTGGCTCAGGAGCATTACTGTAGCACAGACAAATTCAGAGCTATAAATATCAGTGTAAAACTATAGGATGTTAGAGAGGCAGGAACAAGACACTCCCACTCACTTATCCTTTTCATTTATAAGCACACAGTGGAGTTAAAGAGCACAGTCCTGTGAGGTGCTGAGTGCCTCATGAAAAACGGCAACCTCCCTGCAGCCCAACTCCAGCCAGAGAGCAATCAACATTTTACAGGATCCGGTCAATTTTTGAGAAGGACTCCCGTACTCTTAATGGGCTATGCTACAGTTCTCTCCATAAGGACATCATTAAGTTTAATATCATATACTTCCAAATGTGGCATACGAGTAAGAAGGCGTGAACACCCTCGAACTTTTGAAGGTGAAAGAGGAAGATAAAGACATTGCCATTGGTTTAGCCAAGTCCATCAGGTAAAACACAGCAAACTGGTTGGTTGTTGTGTTGCCTTTCCCCCAGAGACTGTCTCTGAGCCCTAGAGCTGCTGTGTGACCCCAGTAACTGTGGGAGAGAGGGGACACATCTCATGTGGGCATCTTGTCTGCGGGCAAGTGGGGGTGAGTGAAAAGGAAGCAAGGACAACGGAAGTGAAAGGAAATAATCACCAAACCTCTTGGGTATGCACAGTCTGACAAAAATCCTGAATTTTCTCCTTCATGCCATCATGCTGTTCTCTTAAAGCAATGACCAATTATTGTGTCAAACACCAGAGAAAGACAGGGCACCACAAAAATGACTTAAGCAGGCTGAAGACTCTACATGATATGATCAGGTAACTCACCCAGTGCTGGTCATCCTTCCTCTTTTATCTCTTCCACTTGGAAAATGACAGTGCTCTCACATCTCTTCATATGACCTTGTGCAAGTGCCGTTAACAGGATCCCACTTAGGCATAGGGAACTTTGAAGTTGCTCACATCTACCGATCCTTCTCACCTCCTTCCTATTTTCTTACCCCCTTCCCCCCTGAAAAAACACATTACTGCTACTTGCTTCCAAAAAGCAAGTCTTGGGGAAGCGTACCTATGGTGACTGAGGCACATGAGAGAGACTGCTGCACTGACTTAAAGATGGGGCCTTAGAAGTCAGATTTTTGTCAGATTTCTGTCAGATTTCCTGTGTTCTGGTAAAAAGCTAACAAGAAAATGTTATTTTAAAATCGTACCAGCTGTAATTTAATACCTGTTTTCAGGATCCGTTTACTTTAATAACAATAACTAAAATACCTGTAAAAGACAGCAAAAATGCCTGGAAAAAAGTGATCTGATTTATACTTCAGTCTCACAGCATCCCTCACTCCTACGGGGGGACTGGAATAGTATATAATAGCTGATATTACACCTGACAAAAAAAGGAAGGCGAGTTTTATGGAGCACAACAAGGCTAGAATTTATAACCTGCTGCATAGTTTGACAGCACTTAAACTCACAGACAAAACATACGCTGAGATAGGAGAAATTCTACAGAAATCACCTGTTCCTGAAGGCAACAGCAATGGGTCATTTCTACTTTTATAAATAAAAATAGAAAAAAATCATAATAATGTGGAGCTTAACTGATGAAATTAATATGGCAAAGCCATTTTGAAGAACTGTATAGAGACTAGTTTGTATATAGGAAGCCCAGTGAAGCAATTCCAAATGAGTTATCTGAAGCAAACTGAACTGATGCTAAAAGATGAAGATAAAATTACAGTATCTATTGAGATCTACATTAGAGATGCCGAGAAGCTTTCTGTAGAAAAGAAAAAGATACACACAGGCAACAGTGGGACTATGTACTTGCACTGAAAATGACAGTCCTGTAATAAAGAAGATTGCTTGTTTGAGGACAGACTGTTGCTAAACTGCAAGAACATGGGGCACACAGAAAACGCACACTGCAGGTAAAGCAAAACTGTCTCTGCAGGAAAACATGAGGAAAAAAAATCAGATTCATTAATCTTGCTCGGAAAATGGTATAAAATATCATTACTTTTGGAAGGGATGATGTAATTTAGATTTCTTCAAAAGTGAAAAGGAGGTCTTTTGACAGAGTTTAAAAATAACAGTTGCTTTTTTTTTTTTTAATTAAAAAAACAACTTCACAGCAGGGTGATCAGGAACTATCCTGATATAAAAAATGGCAGAAAAGTAAAATAATGAAGATGACATTCTTTTTCTCTGGGGTATTATGAAAGCAGCAATAACTCGGCTGTAGGCAGCAGATATTAAATGCCTGTGTTGTGAAACAAGGAGGTTGCACATCTTTCCACTCTGACAGATTCAATCGAATGCTACCTGTTTGAAACGTAAGACAAAAAAGACAACTACGAGCACTTGAAGTAACAAATGTTAGGTTTTAAATGCATTTGAATAAAAAGTTTACCTACAGATTTTTTTTTAAATCTAAAAATTGTGTCATCTTTGCCAATTAACGTTTTGTCTTTTCCTCTTGATTTTTTAATCCACTTTGACTCACTCCAGCACATTTCCTTTTTCCTTCCTCAGCAATTTCTGACTGCCATTTGCTCTGAAAAATCCCATTTCTCTCTTCTGTGGGACTCGGCTCATGCTTCTGGAGTTTGCCGTCTCCCTCTTCTTCCATCCCCTTCCTTCTCTGCACTTCACTGCTATCAGATGCTGGGTCCTACCAGTGCTGAGTGAGACAGAGATCTGCCACTGCTCATTTCAGTTGTAGAGGGGAGCTACAGGACCACAGAAAGCACTATTGCAGGCATTCCCGTGTCCCATCCTAACCAACTGACTTAAGACCATAGTTTCCTTCCCCCTGTCCTGCCATCTCCCTCAATTAACTTCATTGCCAATTCCCGCCCCCCCATGGCTACTTCTAATCTCCAGCCAGTTTCAGAGTCCATTTATTTCTCTTAAGGTAGATGCAACCTACCTCCCAGCTCAAGCAGGTCTGAGTGAGGTGTTTTCAGAGGGATTACCTAGGCTGCCCAAATGAAACAGTCACAGGGACGGGATACAAAATTGTAGAAAGAGGAGGTTATCCTCCAGGAAGAGCTGGAATTGGCTATCCTGGTCAGAAAACTTACCCCATGAAGGCTTTAACTTTTTTAACTTTGTTTGTTTGTTGTTTTGTTGTTGTCTTTTTTTAAAGTCCCAAACTGTGAGGTCCCAGGCATCACCATCTTCTCCCTAAATTCTGTGTTCCTTTTCCTATGCATGTTACAAGGAGAAGGACCAAACGAGCCTTTCCTCCTTATTTATCTTCAACAGAATGGTAGGTTGCTTTCAAGGACTGCTTTCCTCTCCTTCATAAACCAGAAAGCTTTTGCCCCTGAGTCAAGTCTCTAGTAGGACATAACCTCTAATCTCCCTGCCTGAGAGGAGAGGACTCACTAATTTCTTCCTAACTCAAGCATGGGAATGAGGAAAAGAGATGTCATTGCTACTTTCTATGGCATTTTAGCCATGGTATACACAGCAAAGTATGTGGGAATATACATAAAATTGCTTAATTATTAACAAGAATTGATCAAGCACTGGCACAACTTTGTTAGTTCATAATCACATTCCTTGTGTGCTTGCTAATACAGTTTTACAAGCAATGAACTCCGTGGGTTTGTGTATGGATTTAAAACTGAAACAAAAGGCAGTGATCATTTAAAAATACATCTATAGAAGCCTATTATGTCTGATTCCTTTTTGTACTACTGCTTCATTATTCTTGACATAGAGATTATGAGTGTAACACAATGAAACATGTCCTGGTGATGAGATAAGCTATTGCACTTATCTTAGTTGTGCGTACTCTAGCCTAAGGTTTTTTGCCATTAAACTAACCGCTTACAGATGTGATTTTGTGGGTGTTGTTAGCCACACACGCTTCAGTGCACCAGTATCTATAAATAACAAGCAGACCATGCATAATGAAATAACAAGTCTTATACTTCCCACAGAATCATTTGTCGTGCAGTTGTTTTCATGTTAATGATTATGGGAAGTGCTCTGAGATTCTGACTTTACATTTTCCATTTGGAAGTTAAAGACTTAATACAATGAGGTCCCCCTCCTGAAGTTGTTATTTTCATCAAGGTTTCTATTTGCCAAAGAAATGCAGCCTCCTTTGTCAGGTGAGTAAGTGAGGAACACTTTCTTCTTGTAGCTGTTGCAAATTCACTGATTTTCCTGAACTCAGGGTTGGCAAGACTTTGGGCTGTGCTTTGCCTTGTGGGTATCAGGGAACTGCAAGTGGGACTATCAACCTCTGAGTAAGGAGAGAGAGGGGCTGTTAAACTGTTAATTTTAAGTGGTCTCATTAGAACTGAAGGGAAAGAGTCCTCTCATCCAGGGAAGATCTGGGACATCAAGGAAATGTTCTGACTCCAGCTGGGAGAAATAAATAGAAAAGAAACTTCTCAACTTTTGCATGATAGCCTTTTGCATGAAAGGGGGGAAAAACAAACAAATATTTAATTTTGAAATTTTTTTAAAATACTTGATTTTCAACTGTCTGTAGCTATCATTAGTTTGAATTTGTGAAAAGTAGTTTTCAATTTAAGTTAGTAAATTCTTGTTTCCAGAGTCCCCAAAATCTTAGTATTGAGGGTAATAGCTCTGAATTAACCCCCCTCCCAATGACATTTTGATGCCACGGGCTGTTTTCATGAAGGATTTCGGCTTAGACAAATTGGATTTTTTCCAGTTAATAATGTTACATATACATCCTTACACAACTCTAAATCCCAGTTTCCTGTTTTTATCTGCCTACACAGCACTGCTATTTGGAAGAACTTTGGATATTAATGCATCCTTTTTCTTTTTCCTTTTTTTCTTTTTTTTTTTCATTTTTTTCTTTTTTTTTTCTTTACCCCCACTAGCAATAAAATCCACCGAGTTAAGTGTTTTGGAAGAAAGAAAACTGAGCCAATGGAGAGAGGCATCAGTAAACATTTAATTAAAAGGAGAGACTATCTTTCCTAATTAGATACCACTGTTTTGATTCAAGATGTTCTTCTTGGTGTCTGAAGTCTTTCCCAAACCGAGCAGACGCTGAGCAACTTGCATCTCCTAGTGGCTCTGGTTAGCAAGGCAGGCGTTCATGGCGGTTGTTAACGATCACAGTGGTATTTCTGTTTAGTAATCTCTGCTTGAGTGCTTTTCTGGGCACTTGGAAGAGGAAGGAGCTGCGCAGAAACACCCCAAGGGGCTGGATCTCGCAGATGCCATTCACAGCCTCTTCTTCTCCTTCTTACTGCAGCTGAGCCAACGACCACATTTATTCTTGCATACTGATTTTGTCCAAGTAGCAACTCTGTCCTGATTTTAACTATCTTTTCAACACTTTTTCTCCACAGCTTGCATTTCAGTTTCACAAGGCTTTCAATTAACATACAAAGAAGGAATGAGACGCTATTTCTTCCTTACGCCCTTTGAAGATTTATTTCTATCTCTTTTTGTCTTATTTTTTTTGAGTTTTGTTTGTTTTACATTTCGCTTATTTCTTCCCCCTCCTGGAAGGCTGGTATCTACTTATCTTATTTTTGCCTGTTCCTGGTTTTGACTTTACTTTTTCCACTGCATTTCTTGATTCTTTCCATTTATCTTTTAGAAAATGTAACATGGTCTTCTGATTTCTGATCTATGCAATAATTAAAATCTACCTTCCTTCCACTAATCAGCTTTAAAAGTTACTTTTTTTTAAGGGTTGGGTAGGGAAGTAAAACAGCTGTATCATTCTTTTATAAACGTTCCAAATAAGAATAAAAATATTGATAATAAAATAAAATAAAGAAAAATTCATTTTAACTGTCCGAAATTGCAGCTCAATAGATCTGAAGTGACTTTGCTTTGGAAATGGTGGGGAAAATAATTTTTAAAAATAATTTTTAAAAAGGAGAGTGAAGACAGAAAGTGTCACACAACCTTCCAATAGTGAAAGAGGGCAACATGAGGGTTTTAGGCCAGTTTTTGCCCAGTCCTACCTACAAGGAATCAATCTTGTTTAATAGATTTTTTAAGAGCTCTTCTTTTAAGCGACCTAAATGACATTTAAAAGAGTCCAACAAATCCACTTTTCTCAGCTGAAGTAATGCTGTACAGCTGCTGGAAATTAGTGAGGAAGAAAAATGTTCCCGGTTACCTAATGCTTCCTATTTGATATAACTAGGCCAAAGTCCTCTACTGTTCACGCAAACACACACGTTCCACGACAAAAATAGTCCAAGAAAATTTCTTACCTGATTCATGTCAAAGGTGTGAAACAGCTGCTCAACATATTTGTTTGCCTGAGGGTTGATATCACGTAAGCCCAGTATTGTCTTAAACTCATAGAGAGAAAGTTGCCCAGAGGGGCAGTAGTTCATAAATTTCTGGTACCACTGACTGTTGTCTATTGCAGCAACATCATCAACTGATTCCCCAGCACCCATAGCACCGGCTGCCCTTTCTCTCCATCCACACCACACTGTTCACCTTTGTGCAGTGCTCCTATATTCCCTGGCTCACCTCCAGCTAGAATTCACCAACAAACCAGGAGCTGTAAAACTACCATAAACCTCTTAAAGATCCCTGCAGATCTGGATTAGGCAAAAATAGAAACTGCACGGGATCATCCTTCATGATCTGTTTGGATGCAAGCAGGCCTGTCAACAGCTGGGTGCTTCTGTCTGGCCATGGCTACCTCAACACGTTCCCAGGGCTCAACCTGCTTCTGCAGGGGCTCTTGCAAAACTTGAAATTTGTGCTCACCCTGTGCAAGATCCTATGTCAGGTTTGCAGCCTTGGTGAACAAGCCAAATGTAGTGCTTTGCACTAAAAATGCTCTGGGTAGGATGACTTTGAATGCTTCCCAAAGTGTGAAATGGTGTTGCTGTGCTTTGTTTGGAGGGCTTTGCATTCAGCCCCTTGGAAAACAGGGAGAATCATAAATCCTGCAAAATGTTGACGATACATGGTGACTCTGGTGCATGCCAGTAAGTGTTCATCCAGCTGAGGGAAGATAATATATAAACAAACCATACAATATCATAACATTAGCATTGAATACAGGTAATCTGATAATGTCTCACAGGAAATATCAGGTTATTTAAATAGAAAATAGAAAAATTAAATAGAAATAGAAAATTTAAGTAGAAAAAAAACGGTGAAATTCACACACTAGAACCTGAGGAAAGGATATAAATCGGAGCTAGGGAAACTCAGGAAGGGACTTATTAACTGAAGGCAGACTCTTCATGACTCTCCCATTAAAAGTACATACTTTGAATTTGATTTAAAATTCTGTCTAATCCAAGCATGTGATAAATACTTTTCATATAATCTTAAGGTAAAAAGAAGTTGGAATATGTCCTTATTCATATAATTCTTAAACAGTAAGAGTGTGGGGAGGCACTAAAAAGTAATCATATTGCTTCATTTGCATAATCCACTTAACACACATATTCTGTTCACACAGTCTCACTCATATGTTTTCAGATAATACAGTGATATAAATTTGAATATTTAAAGCATGGCACTTTCAGTATCATAGAAACTAGTAGCTGATAGAGGCACCTTCAGCAACTTCAGGTTCAGGGAGAAGCTTGCAGCACACCAAAGTGTGCTATTTGCTTGAAATCTCACTTCCTAAATGCCAAATACATGCTGCAAGAGAACAGATCCCAAATTCTTTTCCTCATCCAGTAAGGTCAAAGATCTGGCAGTGATTTTTACCCATTATGGCAGTAGGCAAAATCTGAGCCTCTAACAAAATAAAAATAACATACAGACTTCAGAAAAAAAAAGAAAAAGAAAAAAAAAGAAAAAGAAAATTAATGCTGCAATTTTCAACTTCAAAATCTAATTGCATTGCTGTAGGTAAGATGTTATGACACTTCAGGACCTTGACTTATGTGTAGTTTCTTGTCATTTCAGCTGGGATAATTTTCTTAAGAGTAGCTGCTGTGTTTTGGACTTAGTATAAGAACAAAGTTGATGACACATATTGTTTTAGTTGTTGCCGAGTAATGCTTGTCGTAAGTCAAGGACTTTATCAGCTTCCCATAGAAGCTGAAAGGGATCTTAGGCAGGAAAATCTGGTCAAAGGCATATTCCATATCATAGACATCACGCTCAGTATATAAATGAGGGTTGGCCAGAGGACAGGAATCCACAATCACTGCTCAGGGCGGGCTTAGCAACAAATTACCAGGTAGCGAACAATTGTATTGCATCCTTAATTTTGTATATTCTTTATTATTATTATTACTAATTACTTTCTCTTCCATTGATGTTCTATTAAACTGTCCTTATCTCAACCCATGAGGTTTTTTGCGTTTTCTCCCTCTTCTCCCTATCCTGCTGAGGGAAAGCAGGGGGAGTGAGTTAACAGCTGCGTGGTCCTGGTTGCCAGCTGGAGTTAAACTACAACATTTCTTTCACAAAAAAAAAAAAAAAAAAAAAAAAAAAAAATTGTATCTGCTTATTCTGTTAAGAAAGAGTTAAATAGTTTCCGCTGACTAAATCAGGTAGGTTGTTATTCCACTGAAGAGGATGAAGAGACTTGTTTTATCTAACCTGTGAAGAGCTGAGTCATCTTGAAATGAGCTCCTTCAGCTCTAATAAGCATGGAATTGAGCTGGAGCTGGACTTCTGTATTAAGACCAGAATCCAGAAGACAAATGCGTTGTGATTGTGCTACACGTAAGTCATGAGCTTGTTAGAGAAGTGTCAGTATAGTCGGAATGATCAAGAATAGTATGAGGGTACTGTTACTGAGAAAGCTTGTGCCAAGCTGTAAAAATCCCATATGCGTTACTCTTGGCAAGCTGGTATACCAACAGCTCATTATTCTTCTTACGTAAATTGGTTCCCTAAGCCAGCCTGAAGCCCCTTAGAATGACTTCACAGGAAACACACATTACAACAGACAAATATACACATCATATCAAACTAAACAGATGTGGTGTGAACCCCAAAGGGGAAGCTTATGAAATCCTGGCATGTGGCTCGAGAGGTCCTGGTCCTCATTTGCCACAGGGTTTCAGTGAGGCTCTCACAAGACTATATTCAAGGCAAGAGAAAAATAAAACTGAGCTACAGCTTATCTAGAGTCTCTGTGTTGTATCTGAATCTTGTAGTTGCACTGTTGCCATTTCATCAAAAATAGTGGTTTTTTCCTATTATTAAAAACGAGAAAGTAAAACATCCAGGTAAGACATTCTGGTCCATTTGATACATTTCCCTAAGTGTTTAAGAGTTTCCAGCCACTACAGTATACAAATAGTTTGCACAAGGGAAAAAAACTTGACAGCCTTTTATCTGAGAATAGGTGCCACATTCTTATATTATATCCAGCTGCAAAGGATACAGACTATACAGTCCCAGGTATATGACTATTCAAAATTCCACTCCTGCCTTCTAAATAACTTTTCCTGGGCGTATTGCTGCAACAGCTCAACTAAGAAAATATACAATAAAATCTATGCTTCAGATTAAAGTAGCTAATGGAGGATTGTTACAACATCTTGCTGAACTGGAAATGAATATCAGATCTTTAGTGGGACCTCATTATTAAATAATGAAGTTATAAGCCTAGCATAAGCAGTTTTTATAGTGGATTTTATGAAGCTTAAAGGCCAAGCCAATGTTTAATTTCATTAAAATAGGGGGAAGACTTCCAAATGGATAAAACATTGAAACATATTTTTCTGTCTAACATGGAACATTAATTAAACAAGCTCTTCTGGGAACAGCAAAACAAAAGCCTAGATTTGTACAGACTCTGTCTTTTGTCCCCTAAATCTCCGCACCCTAATACCCCGGCTCCACCCTGCATCCTCACAAGGCAAAAGGAAACAAGTGCCTGATTATTTTGTCAGGCAGCTGTTACCTTAAACAATGAATAAAAGCTGAATTCTGCCTGAGTGGCACGTTCATTCTGAATATGTTCTTGCCACCCAGCTGCCATTTTGATGAAAACTTTAGAACTAATTAGCTGAAATTCCTACTCTTTGAAATTCCAACTCTTTGAAATTCCATTAAAATATGCCAATCAATTGAAAAGTTATGGGGAAACAGGAGAAGGGTATCAGAGATTGATGGATATGACTGTGTAACAGTTAAACTCTGATGTGTGTATAACCTGACAAGTTTAAGGCTTGTGTCTTATTACTCATCAGATACCCAGGGAGTAGCTTGGTCAAGGAAAGCTATTTGCACTGGGAGGGATATACTGTGATTAGTAACTTGTAAAAAAACAACCAACAAAAAGACACTCCCACCCCCTGCACCC